>QXEO01000546.1:9736907-10157693 GCA_007115705.1 Dactylis glomerata
CAAGTCACCGAGTCACCGAGCTTGCCAAGAGAGTGAAGGAGCTGACAGGTATGCCGGATCCTCTTAACCTTGAACTAATCCTTCTGTACTTCAAATCCTTTAATCTTTTCACTGTTTTCTTTCTTCAAATCCTTGTTTTGACTTCAAATCTTTTCAGACGAGAAAGCTGCACTGGAGGCACGCCACCAGGACTGTGTGTCCTCAGTGGATGTAGCCAAGCAACTGGACGACCGGGATGCCGGTCACAAGGCCGAGGTTGAGCAGCTGAAGGGCCGGATCACCGAGCTTCTGGACGAAAAGGAACAGAGGGAGGGCCTACTGAAGAAAACCCAGTCCCTGCTTGTCATCTCCGAGACTGATGCCTCCAACGCCCACGCTGAACTGGATAGCCTGAAGGAGCAGGCCACCAAATGGGAGGTTACAGTTTCACAGCTGAATGCCGACCTTGCCAGTAAGCTTCAAATCCTTTCCCTTTATCCTTCCCGACATAGTGTAATTCTCTCCGGTATATTCTCCTTTTGCTAACATTGTTTCTATTCCTCAGACATGTTTCCCGCTTCCGTCGCAGACGTTGAGAGGGCTTTGCAGTTGGATCGAGAAAACCGGGGTGTTCCGGTTGACTCGCCCAACTGGGACATGTCGGAGCAGCTGTTGGCTCTGCAGTCCCGGAAGAACGCCATGTCGCTCTACACTGAAGAACTCTTCTATGGCGCCCAGGAGGCATTCTCTGCCCTCTGGCCGGGACAAAGGACTCCCACTGACCCCGTCGACCTCGGCAACGATCTGCAGCTGGCCAAGGTTCGCCTCCGGGAGTGGCGAGATTCCGGCGCGAGGGTTGGAGCTGACGAAGCTCTCAGCTACTTCTTGTCCTGGTATGAAAAGGCTGACTTGGAGACTTTGCGCACTGTGCGCGAAGGATCCATCTGGACCACGGATCCGGAACACATCCGGTGCCGACGGGAGCTGGCCCACAGCTATGTGGACTATGCCGACACCGACGCCTTCGTTCGGGATATCCGTGAGTCGGAGAAGAAGGACGATGCCGGGACATCCGCCGCTGCTGAGGGCTCCGACTCCAGCCGGGATGAAGATGAAGCTGAAGAGGCCGACACTGATGTCCCGGAACAGGCATCTGCCCCGGGCGGAGGTGATGGCTCCATTCCATCTGCTGGGTCCGGCACTCCTGAAGCCGACATCTCCACCGCCACTGCTCCACCAGCCGGCGCCTCTGCTTCTGCCCCTGGTCCTTGACTTTGCAGCACAAACACTTTAAGTTTTATCAGATCCCCGGTATGCCGGGTGCAGATGTAATATACACGCTTAATTTCCTTTGGTTTGCTTCCTGAACAAGTTTTATCTTGGTTTGCTTGTTACTAATGCCGGATCATCTTTTGGCTAAGTCACCGAGTTGTTTTCCTGTTTCCTCAATTTCACAACCTTGGCTGCTTGTCTACCTCAATTGGCTTTCGACGTATGAGTCTCAAGGTTGCTTCCTCGAACATACAGTACTTTAACTTTGAGACTTAGACTTCAAATCATCCGACACTTTAAATTTTAACTTTAGCTTTAACGAAAATGTCGGTTCGCTTGCTTTGTATTTCCTTAGCCTTTTTCCATGTGTAGACAATCTCCGGCATCTACTCTTGCTAGCCATGAAGCCGGGTTTCGGACAGCAGCTGAGTCGAAGAGTGGCCTTTGGTGCCGACACATTACTAGGCCGACATAGGAAACATTCAAATAAAGCCAGCCGGCATATAACAAAAAACTGTAAATAAACAACAAATATACCTCGGAGCTAGTTACCCGGCTTCTTCGGGATGCCGGTATTTCATTCATTAGTCTTGTGCCGGCACAACACGCCGGCATACAAAGGAAAATATGGAAATACATACATTGTGTTGCTCAGGAGTAAAAGGGGCGCAGTAGAGCTATGTTCCATGGCCTCTTGGTTTCTTCTCCGGACCTGTCCACCTTATTCTTCTTGGGGTCCTGCGCATCTATAAGATAATAGGCATCATTGTGCAGAGCTCTGCTCACAATGAATGGCCCCTCCCATGGAGGAGTTAACTTATGTCGGCCTTCTGTTCCTTGCTTTAGCCGGAGTACTAGATCTCCCTCTTGAAATCTCCTTGGATTTACCTTCTGCGCATGATAGCGTCTGAGGTTCTGCTGATATACTGTTGTTCTTGACAGAGTTATTTCCCTTGCTTCCTCTAGCAGATCAACATCATTTTCTCTGGCTTCTTTAGCCTCTTCCTCAGTATATAGCACTATTCTTGGTGCATCATGTATTACATCTGTTGGAAGCACAGCTTCTGCTCCATACACCAGGAAAAATGGTGTGTAGCCTGTTGATCTATTCGGAGTTGTTCTTAAACTCCACAGCACTGCTGGCAGCTCATCTAGCCAACATCCCGGAGTTTTCTCCAGGGGCTCTATCAGCCGGGGTTTTATGCCGGATAATACTAGCCCATTCGATCTCTCTACTTGGCCATTGGCACAAGGGTGGGCAACCGACGCAACGTCCAGCCGGATTCCCACCTCCTCACAAAATCTGGCAAATGGTCCTTGGGCAAAGTTTGACCCATTGTCAGTGATGATGCTATGAGGAACACCATATCTCAAGATTATATCCTTTAAGAATTTCACTGCTGTGTGACCATCACACTTGCTTATGGGCTTCACTTCAATCCACTTGGTGAACTTGTCCACCATGACCAGGATATGGGTCATTTTCCCTCTGGCCGGCTTAAAAGCCCCGACCATATCCAGGCCCCAAACAGCAAAGGGCCAGGTTATTGGGATAGTTTTCAGGGCAGATGCCGGCTGATGAATCTGGTGGGCATATCTTTGACACCCATTACATTTCCGGACCAAGTTTTCTGCCTCTTGCAGTGCCGTTGGCCAATAGAAGCCATGCCGGAATACCTTTGCCACCAATGCCCTGGACGAAGCATGGTGACCACACTCCCCCTGGTGAATTTCCCGGAGCATCTCCAGACCCTCCGCAGATTCGACACATCTCTGCAATACTCCGGTGGTACTTCTCTTGTATATTTCTTTGTTGATGATGGTATACGCTTTGGATCTCCTTATAACCCGGCGGGCCTCGGTTTCATCCGCCGGCACTTGACCATCCACCATGAAGTTCATGATAGGACGTGCCCATGAGGGCACTTCCCTGACAGTGAACACTGCCTGATCTATTTCCATCATTTCGACCGACACATAATCGATCTCCATGGGCTGCGAAGTCCCCGGGACTGAAGAATCAGTCCCCGGGTATGCCGGAGCAGTCCCCGGGTATACCGGCACAACCTCTTGGCACATTTTACCCTTGCCTTTAGTTTTGCTCCGGAATACTGTACTAACAGCATATGCCGGCCCAGTCCCCGGGACTGAGGAAACAGTCCCCGGGTTATCCGTCCTGGTTCCGGCATCTATCTCCATTGGAACTGCTTCGTCTGGACCTGGCGGGACATAAATGGAGGATGACTCCGGCGAGGGTTTGATCGATGGCCTCCTCAGATGCTCCAGCGAAATGCCGGGCGGGATTGAATCTCGGGAAGACCCCAGCTTGGATAATGCATCGGCTGCATCGTTCTGAGCCCGGAGAACGTGCCGGAACTCACAACCTTCAAAGTAACCACTTAACTGCTGCACTAGGAAACGGTATGATGCCATGTTAGCATCATGCGCGTCCCATATGCCGGAACACTGCTGAATCACTAAGTCAGAATCCCCGAAGCACATAATCCGGCGAATTCCTATGTCCTTAGACACCTTCAGGCCATGCACAAGTGCCTCATATTCCGCCACATTATTTGACGCTGCAAAGTGAATCTGCAGGACGTATCTCAGCTGGTCATTCTTTGGTGAACTGAGAACTATGCTGGCACCCAAGCCATGGATTGTCTTGGACCCATCGAAATGCATCCTCCAATAATTGGCATCTGGCAATGGTGGCTCATACTGTATCTCGGCCCAGTCAATAAAGAAATCAGCCAAGACCTGGGACTTGATTGTATCCCTCTTATCGTACTGCGGTGTATATGGTGAAAGCTCTATTGCCCACTTGGCAATTCTGCCACTGGCATCTTTGTTGCCTATAATTTCCGAGATAGGGGCCTCGGCCACTACCCGGATTGGATGTTCTTGGAAGTAATGCTTGAGCTTCTTGGCCGCCATATAGACACCATAGGTCATCTTCTGATAGTGGGGGTAATTTTGCTTTGAGGTGGAGAGGACTTCACTCAGATAATATACCGGCCGCTGCACGGTTTTGCCTCCTTCCTCTCGCTCTACTACCACCACAGCACTGACAACTCGGTTGGTTGCCGCTATATAGAGCAACATTGGCTCCCGGGGCATCGGAGACGCTAATACCGGCGCTGTTGACAACAACTGTTTCAATTCTTTGAAAGCTGCATCTGCTTGCGTTGTCCAGACAAATGTGTCGGACTTTTTCATCAACTGATATAACGGCAAAGCTTTCTCTCCCAGCCGGCTTATGAAGCGGCTCAGGGATGCGAGGCACCCAGTGAACTTCTGTACTTCCCTCAAATCTGTCGGCGGCTTCATCCTTTCTATGGCACGAATCTTGCCGGGATTCACCTCAATACCCCGGCTGGAAACAAGGAAACCGAGCAACTTGCCCGCCGGCACACCAAAGGTGCACTTAGCCGGATTCAACTTCATCCGGAATCTCCTCAGGTTCCCAAAGGTTTCCCGGAGATCATCTATGAGAGTCTTGCTCTCCTTGGTTTTTATGACGATATCATCGACATATACCTGCACATTTTTATCTATCTGATCGTGCAAACACTTTTGCATACACCTTTGGTAAGTTGCGCCGGCATTTCTTAAACCGAACGGCATAGTGAGATAGCAATAAGCCCCGTACGGGGTAATAAAGGATGTCTTTACTTGATCTGGCTCAAACAAGGGGATCTGGTGGAAACCAGAATAGGCATCTACAAATGATAACAGTTCACATCCAGCTGTGGAATCAATCACTTGATCGATCCGAGGGAGCGGGAATGGATCTTTAGGACATGCCTTATTCAAGTTGGTGTAATCAACACACATCCGCCATACTTTCACTATGGCGGGCTCGTCTTTCTTCTTTTCCACCAAAACTGGATTAGACACCCAATCCGGATGAAGTACTTCCTTGATAAAGCCAGAGGCTAAGAGCCTGGCCACTTCCTCCCATATGGCTTTCCTTCTATCGCCGGCATTCCGCCGGAGCGGCTGCTTCACTGGCTTAGCATCGGGTCTCACGTGCAATGCGTGCTCAGCCAGCTCCCTCGGCACACCTTGCAGGTCCGAAGTAGACCATGCAAAGATATCCCGATTCTCACGGAGGAAGCTGATGAGCTCGCTTTCCTATTTGGGATCCAAACTTGCCCCAACCAGGGCATGGCGCTCCGGGAAAGCTTCATCCAGAGGCACCTTTTTGACTTCCTTACTCACTTGAAAAGAAACGCTGCCACCGGGATTTGTCATGCCCGGCATAGATTTGCCGGCCACGACCGTCTCAGCAATCTCCACTGCTCGCTTGAGCCTCTTCCTCTCCTCTGCAATGATCAGAGTCTCGGCCAGATTGGATCCGGCGGTGGCACATGCCATCGAACGCTTGTAATCACCAATGATGGTGATCACTCCTTTGGGTCCCGGCATCTTCATCTTCAGATACGCCACATGCGTAGAGGCCATGAATTTTGCCAGTGCCGGTCTACCCAGCAAAGCATGGTAGGGGCTCTCCAGATCAACCACCTCGAACATGAGGTTTTCCACCCTGCAGTTATCCCGGCTGCCAAACATCACATCCATCCGGATCTTGCCCATCGGCGCACACGAAAGTCCCGGCACAATGCCGTGGAACGTGGTCTTGCTCGGTTCCAGCATATTTTCCTTGATTCCCAGCTTCTCCATCGTATCCCGATACATGATGTTGATGCTGCTTCCATTATCAATGAGGACCTTGCTGAATCTTACGTTATTAGCCGGCCCGACGAATGTCGGATCCATCACCAGAGCATATCCGCCGGGATTTGGCATGATCCGGGGATGATCTGCCCTGTCCCAACCAACAGCCTGGTCAGACCAGTACATCAGCTTTGGCACAGCCGACATAACGGCATTCACCTCCAGACACCGCCGGTACAAGCTCTGCTTGTCTGTTCTCTCGGTCTCAAAGACCATATAGCTCTGATCATACTCCTTGTACTCATTCCGGCCCGCTCCTGGGCCTCCGGCGTTATATTCCGGATTATAGCTCTGGTCAACTTGATTTACGCCGGCATTTCCGGCGTTGCTCTGATTCCCCGGATTAACCGGCCTAGGTGGGACTGCAATCGTATTGGCCCCTGTCAACGGCGATGGAGCTGCCGGGACAGAGGGTCTAGCCGGTCCCCAGGGACCTGCACGACCTGCTAATATGTCGTCCAGCCATGAACAGTTCCTTGTCAAATGGTTTGCCGGCTTTCCCGGCTGGAATGTGTGGAACACACAAGGCTTGTCCATGGCAAGACCCACAGTATACTTCGGCCACTGCTTCTTCTGGCCGGCGGCTCCGCCGGCATTCTTGTTGGTCCAGACATTCTTCTTCTGGAACGGCTGTGCTTGCTGCTGCGGCTGCTGCTGAGGCTGCTGATAGTTCTCATATCTCGGACGCTGGCTACTGCCGGCGCCCCCTTGCTCTTCCTCCACAGCTGCAACTTGTGCTGCCCCATACCGGTGATCCGGCCTTTCATCTCTTCTCTTGTTCCGGTTATCAGTGCGATAATATTGCCCTGATCTCCCGGCATTGCTGGTGTTCCCCTGGGTTTGCCCCTGTCCTTGTGAATCGAGACTGGGCTGCATGGGATCTCCCAGAGCATAACTATCAGCGATCTTGATTGTTTCGGCCAGCGTGGCCGGCATTTGCCTCTGAAGCTTTTGCCACAGCATGGTGCCATGCCGGCACCCATGAGCGAACCACATGATGGCCTGCTGCTCATTGATTCCTTCGCAGGAATTGCGCAACGTGCACCACCTGGTCAGATAGTCACGGTCAGTCTCATTCACTCCTTGCCGGCAGTTAGCCAGCTGCTGCGGACGGTTGGGCCTCTTGTATGTACTGGTAAAGTTCGACACAAACTGCTCTTCGAAATCAATCCAGCCGTTGATACTTCCGGCCGGCAAATTATTCAGCCATATCCTGGCTGGACCTTCCAACATCTGCGGCACATATCGTACCGCCCATCTGAGGTTTCCTCCGGCGATGTTCACCGTTGTGGAGTAATCCTCCAACCAATCTTCCGGCTTCGTACTGCCATTATATGTCCTCGCGCCACGCGCGAGCTGGAAGAAGTAAGGCACCGGCTCCCCCATAATCCGGGGTCCGAAACACATAGGGCCCGGAGCTCCTTGTCTCTCCACCAACTCTGATTGGTGGATCTTGTCCAGCTTGAAACGTGCATCATTGGCTTCCAAGGACCGAGGTCCAAGCCGGGATGCTATTGGGCCTGCGATCATCTGCTGCTGCTGCTCCGGCTGATGCTGCTCACTATGCCGGCCTTGCTGGTGCTGCTGCTGATATCCCGCCCTGGCAAGGGCGGAATTGCCGTCATCCTCTCGATGTCCCGGATGGCCTGCACCCTGCTGCTGCGCTGCACCTCCGGCGCCCTGTTGCTGACGCCGGGCTGCACTGTTACTCCGGCCACCACCGGCCGCGCCTGCTTCATGCCCGGCCGGCACACTCTGGCCGGGCTTCTTGCTGCCGACATACTTGTCAGCTTGGCCGACATTCTTTTGCACCATCGCCTGCTTTCCGGCGGCAGCCGGATCGTAAACCTGGATCTGCTTGTCCCGGCGGCCAGAGGTCACACTTCCGGCACGCCGGGCGCTAGGATGCGGGGACGAGGCTTGGCCCCTCGACCTCGCGCCGGCACCTCCCGCCGACACAATGTACTGAGACGCCCCGGCACCCGGGTTTGCCTTCTTAAAGGCCTCCTGCTGCTTTGTAGCTTCAGACAAAAGTTGGTTAAGCCGGGCTTGCTGCTCACGCAGTGCTTCGCCGGATAAACAAGATAAATCCTTAGTTACCTCGGCCGCCGCTCTAAGATTCTTTACTGGCGAACTATAGACTACCTTAGGCACAGTACTAGTTGCGGTATGACTCTTATCTCTAGCATCTTTTCCTATCTCAGCATTAAGATTTCTGCCTCTAGTTCTAACCTCTTCTATCCGGCTAGGCCGGATTACTACAGGAGTAAAACCATGGGCTGCCTCATACTCACGGAGTTGCCGGTTAAACCGTTCGCGCTCCTGGTTCATGGCCAGGGCCTCGTCGACGAGGGCCTGACGAGATCCCTCCAGGACCTCCCTTGTCTGCTCCGGATCAACGCCGGATCGCACCGGCTCGAGAAGCCGGTCGATGATGGGAAGAAGAACCTCGCCCCTAGCCGGCACACCGGAAGTGCCGGCCAGGTTCTCCGCACGCTCCAACGGAGGACGCGCCGACCTCTTGACCTTCGGCGGCTCCGGAGGAGAAGCTCCGGCCGCTGCTGCTTTGCCGGCATCTTCCGCCGGCGGCACGGATGTGCCGGCCATCATCACCTCAGCCGGCTCTACTGAGCGAGCACTACGCCCAGCGTGAGCCAGCCGATGTGACGGAGGATCCGACGCCACCAGCACCTCCTTCCTGCAAATTTTCTCAGTCCCCACGTACACCTCGTGGGAACCGAAAGACATAATCCGGCCATCCCTGGGGAACGGCCGGCCACCGAGACAACCGGCGTTGTCACTGACGAAACTGAGCGAGCCTAGCCTTTGGACGAGGCCAGAGACCACGCGCACTCCCGAAGCTGCTATCACAGACCCCGTCCGAATGAACACTCCGCCCAGCATATCGATCTGCCCCACGGTGGGCGCCAAATGTCGTCGTGGTGAAACAACATATGCCATAGGATGGCTTAAATGGGGGCCGAACTAGATGCTGGAGGATTCGGGAGAGGGGAACGAGCTAAAAAGCACGACAGAAAGAGACACTGATCTACCCAGGTTCGGGGCTCTCGTAAGGAGATAACACCCCTACTCCTGCTCTACTGATTGTATATTTGGGTCGATGTAGTACACAACAATGGTTCTTCCAAGCTCTCTGCTAGAGAAGGAAGATGAACTGGTAAGTGTAGGAACATAGAGTGACCAACCAACCTTCAACCCTTTGCTAGAACTCCCTGTGCCACCTTATATAGTGGTGGCCAGGGTTACAACGGTCATAGAAGACCAGGAGACACCAACTACACTCCAAACAGGACTTGTTGTCGAGGGCAGACGCCCACGACTTTCTCCCTGATTGCTCTCGATGGGACTCTCCTTGCTGTACCTTGTACTTCTAGGACTGTGGCCTTACCTCTGTGCCGTAAGCTCGTACTTGTGCACAGTGAGGGTAGGTAACCTCCACTGTGCACCCTGCCATCTTACTCTGCTACCATGCTTGGATGTTTTCTTCCTTGATTGTAGGGATGTGACACCTTGGTTGACTTAAGTATCCCGGATATGACCGTTGGCCATACCCAGGACTTATATGCCGGACCAACGACCTACGAGGGTCGGGTAATCCGGCCTCCCCTGCTCCTGCACAACACACCAAATGGTTAGGCCGGCATATCTAAGTATATGCCGGCACACATTTATAAGTATTCCGGCTATACCGGCATATCCAAGTATCAGCCGGGATACACACATATGCCGGCCTGGCCGATGCTCTTATATTCCGGCCAGGCCCTTCCTTGATAACCCGGCATAAAGTCAACCATAGACCTTGTGTCTTTCTAGTCTCTTGACCCTACCGGGGGTTATCCCCCCGACAACAAATCTATATAGGCCTTCCCAACTCGGCAATCATTTGCCGAATTTTGTATCTTTCATTTGACTTGAACCCTTTAAATAATTAATCACAAGTGCTCTCAAATCAACCGAATCTAAATCACTTGCTAATTCGGTTATTTGTGACCAATGTACCGAATTAAGACTGCCATGTACTACTTTGTTAAACTTAATCAGAACCAGCTGCACGCTGCACCAAACTAGCTTCCAGCAAGGTGGACTTATTTTTCTACAGCAGCAAACATCGACTTCTGTAATATATAATTTTTTCTTTTCCTTATGTAGTAACCGGATGCCTGCTGGGCAAATAAATAGCTCTGCCCTAAAACAAGTTGGACCATGCACAGAATTTTCTTTACAAAGTAATGCTTCTGCATGCTATACCAAACGAGAATATAACATCTGTATACGCTTTTCTACAGCAGCTAGCATCGGCCTTTGTAATATAAAAAATCTTCATGTTCTAAGCTATTTTCTGATTCGGTTGTTTGTGACCCATGCACCGAATTTACATTATTCTGTACTATTTTCTGCTAGACCGAACTAGTAACAGACTACACCATGCACTGAATTGATAGCTAGCAGATCGGTCTTGCTACCAACAGCGGTAGCATAGGTTTCTCTGGTATGAAAAATTTGCATATGCTAATAAGATAACCTGAAGCTTGCCATGCTTAAAAAATTGGCTCTAAGATTCTCTTCTCTAGAAATATGTTTCATAGTGAAAATATCCAGAGACTTAGCTATAACTAAACATCGGTCCAGGTAGCTACTTAGTAATTCATCAAAACACTGAAATTCGCCTTTAATTTGTTGCACTACCAGAAGCGAATTTTGAAATGCATCTATAACCTTTACACCAATGTCTATTAAATTTTGCAAACCAAACTGTAAAGCTTCAATACTTAGCTTGGTTATTTTGTACAAAGATATTTTACACAGACCGATGTTTTATAAACAAGATTGTTGGATAAAATTTAAAACAATAAAATCGGCAATACCCCTAATAGCATGCAGCGATTTATATGCAAAGTGATATTTTACTTTCATGCAATACAATCACCAAGAATCGGTTTGTTGTACACATGTACTAGAAAGTAAATAATGCAAAAATATTGTACATGCATTACTGTTCAATAAACACATACCGATTTTTGGCTTTGAACAAGCGACGGCCTAGATATGGCACTACTAGGAAAACAGCTATAGGTGGAAGACTTACCCGTAGCGCATACAGCAAGTGGTGCGCTGCGGCTATTTAGCCGTAGCGCACCCTGCACAGTGCGCTGCTGCTATACACGTTACCCGCAGCGCACCAGAGCTAAGCGTGCGCTACGGCTATGTGTAGACTGGGACGGTCGTTTTTCCTAAGCTTACCCGTAGCGCACCTCTAGTGAATGCGCTACGGGTAGTTAGTGTTACCCGTAGCGCATTCACTAGAGGTGCGCTACGGGTAAGTTTAGGAGAGATATATAGGCATAATCCCAGGTTACCCGTAGCGCATTAGATAGACATGCGCTACGGGTAAGTTCTCTACCCGCAGCGCATGTCTATCCAATGCGCTACGGGTAACCTGGGATGCTTATTTTTAAGGCATAAAGCCACCTAGCTCCAATCATTGCCCCCCTTCTTCCCCCTCCATTCACCACTAGATCTGGTCGTCCCCCTCCTCCTCCCCAACCTAATTTCATCATTCTTCCATCTATTTTAGCTTATTAAAGCTACTTTGGTTGGTAGATATATGAGTGCAATGTCTACTAACCTTTAGATATCACTTTATTACTATCTCGTGCACACACACACTCTCGTTCTCTCGTGTCGCGGTATCGTCTATAATAGGTGAGTAATATGAGGACATCGGTGTGTGGCATCGGTGTTTGTATGCCCTACGGGTATGCTTGTAGGTGTGTCATTGTTGTTTGTATGTATGCATGCTTGTGTGGCATCGGATCACGTTTGTATGTATGAATTCTTATTTGTTTGGATCCAAATATGATGATTTACCGATGGTGCCAAATGTTGTTATGCCGAAATGTTGATTTACTTCCATTTCGGTATATTTTGGCACCACAGATAGGTCGCTTTTTAGTCAAGGTCATGCCGAAATTTTTGGACGACTATGTGTGTATTTGGCCGGTTCTAAGATATTCTCTTGCTCCATATATATGTATACCAGGCAACCATGGTCCGGTCGATGAATGAAGGAACAGTGGCAAGATATATGAAAGCCGCGACGCACGACATGATTCGAAATAACCAGACGGAGATAAAGTGTCCGTGTCACAAATGCAAACTGAAGTGCTATATCGACCCTTATTCCGGGCAACTGCAGAGCCACCTGCTCTCTCGCGGTTTCATGGATGGCTACACTCGGTGGATAAGTGACGAAGATAATGACAACGTCCATGGAGCGGCGATGGGAAATGATGAGGAAGGGCATGGTGGTGACGAAGATTTTCCCGGTCATGATGAAGGCGGAGAAGATGCCGGACATGGTGAAGAAGATCAAGATGCCGGACATGGTGAAGAAGATCAAGATGCCGGACATGGTGAAGAAGATCAAGATGCCGGAGCAGATGGAACACCGTCAGGTAGCTGGGTGCAGAACCCTTACGTTCAAGCACTACTTCTCAAGCCGACAAGCAACGCGCGGGATGCCGCTAGAGAGAAAGCCAAGCTGGCGAGCCTAGAGAAGGACGCGGTTACTCCATTGTATGCAGGATGCAGGCCCGGGGATACACGTTTGGATGTCACGCTCAGGGCACTGCAGATGAAGGCAAGATACAAATGGACCGACAAAAGCTTTGACGAAAACATGGCATTCTAGCAGGAGCGTCTTCCCGAGGGGAACAAGTGTCCAACTAGTATCGAGGAGGCCAAGAAAATCGTGTGCCCTCTTGATTTACCTCACGTGAGATACCATGCTTGCATTAATGATTGCATCATTTATCGGTGAGAAGATGCGGAGAGAAACACATGTCCGGTGTGCGGCGCATCTCGATACAAGAGTGGGAAGAAAGCTCCTCGAAAGGTAGTATGGTACTTTCCGATCACTCCTCGTCTACAGCGATATTTCGCAGACCCTAAGGAAGCAAAGCTTATGCGCTGGCACGCGGAAAGGAAGAAGCCAAAAGATGATGACGATGATGATCAGGAGGACATGATACTGAGACACCCTTCAGATGCTAGCCAGTGGAAGGCATTGGACATCGAGTGCCCAGAATTTGGTAATGATCCAAGGAACGTCAGGTTGGGTGTGAGCACCGATGGACTCAATCCGTTTGGCAGCCAGAGCAGCACCCATAGCACCTGGCCCGTATTTGTATGGATGTACAACCTACCCCCCTGGCTGTGCATGAAGAGGAGGTACATACAAATGACTATGCTAATTCAAGGTCCAAAACAACCGGGAAATGACATCCAACTGTATCTCGGTCTGCTGACAGAGGAACTAGCCACGTTATGGGACACACCACCCAATACATGGGACGCCGTCGCACAAGATTATTTTCCTATGAGAGCCGCGTTGGTCACGACGGTGCATGACTATCTCGGTTGCGGATATGTCTCGGGGCAGGTGGTCCACGGATATTGTGCATGTATTCGGTGCATGGATGACACAACATATCACCAGCTACAAAAAGATCCCGGTTCTTCGAAGACCGTGTTCCTTGGGCATCGAAGGTGGCTTCGCAAGGATGACCCATGGAGAAAACGCAAAGATCTGTTCAATGGTAAAATTGAGATCCGAGATCCCCCATGTCTAAGGAGCGGCGACGAAATCGATGAGTTGTTGACAAGTTGGCCAGAGTGCCCTGCACCGGGAAAGAAGCGAAAGGCGCCCAAGCCGCCCCTGAAGGTATGGAAAAGGAGGTCTGTTTTCTGGGATCTGCCTTACTGGAAGATCCTCTGCATGCCCCATAGCCTTGATGTCATGCATATCACAAAAAACGTGTGCGAGAGTCTGCTTGGCACCCTTCTCAACATGCCTGATAGGACCAAAGATGGACCGAAAGCAAGGCATGACTTGGCATTTATGAAGATCAGGGAAGACCTTCACTTAGGACGATCTGATGATGCTGACGATGATGATGAGGAGACCGAAGGTCGTCGCAAGGGAAAAAGGGCCAAGAGGAACGACTATCATTGCCCCGCTTCGTGCTTCACTCTAAGTCCTCAGGAGATCGAGCAGTTTTTCAACTGCCTCCTAGGAGTCAAAGTTCCCTACGGTTACTCGGGCAAGATAAGTAGATACCTAGACAAAGCGAAGCAGAAGTTCAGCGGGATGAAGTCTCACGACTATCACGTGCTGATGACGCAGATACTTCCGGTTGCAATTCGAGGAATAATGGACGAGCACGTCCGCAAAATGTTGTTTGGCCTCTGCAACTTTTTTGACGTCATCTCTCGGAAGTCAATTAGCCTGAGGAAACTTCACAGGCTACAGGAAGAGATCGTGGTGATTCTATGCGAGCTAGAGATGTACTTCCCGCCCGCATTCTTTGATATTATGGTACATCTGCTCGTCCATATCGTGGAGGATATCGTCCAACTCGGGCCGATGTTCCTGCACAGCATGATGCCGTTTGAAAGGATGAATGGTGTCATCAAAGGATACGTTCGCAATAGATCACGTCCCGATGGAAGCATAGCCAAGGGCTTCCTGACCGAAGAGTGCATCTCCTTCTGCACGAATTATCTTAACATCGAAAACCCTGTTGGTTTGCCCGTCAACAAGCACCTTGACAGGATCGATGGATGGGGTCACCGCGAGGGTCGTCATGAAATGCATATCGACTTCACTGGTCGACGCGCCGACTTTGATAGAGCAAACCTAGTCGCGCTACAGCACATGCAACTGATCGACCCTTGGGTAGAAGAGCACAAAAGCTTTATTGCGAATAAGTATAGTGACAGGGCCGAGCAGAGGACGGAAGGAGCAATAATCAATGAGCACAACTCCAATTTCACGCGTTGGTTCAAGGACAAGCTTCTAGCTAATCCCCCACCAATGCAATCTTCCGAGGAAGAAAAACTCATATTCGCCTTGTCACAGGGAGCTGAACACTGCCTAATGACCTATCAGGCATATGATATCAATGGCTACACATTTTACACTGAGGAAAAGGACAGTAATTGCGATTACCAGAACTCAGGGGTAACGATGGAAGCCTACACCGGTGATGTCAAGCAAAGATACTACGGAAGGATCGAGGAGATCTGGGAGCTGAGCTACGCTGGGGAGAAGGTGCCGATGTTTCGTGTTAGATGGGCCAAAAACGTCGTAAAAGAAGACCGGTATTTCACCACCATGGTTATACCCGAAGCCAAATCCAAGACTGCCGGCGCAAACGTCACCGCTAAAAATGAGCCATGGGTACTGGCAAGCCAAGTGGACCAATGCTTCTTCATTACCGACCCGCCAAAGCCTACCCGGGTTGTCGTGAGAAGAGGCAAAAGGAACATCATCGAAATGGATGGAGTCGCCAACGAGCAAGACTTTGACATGTACGGTGACCCGAAGATGGAAGATGAAAGCGATGCCGATGAACCATACACAACAAGAAGAAGCCGGACCACCCAACCTAAAGGTCTACCGTTCAAGAGAAGAAGTCTCGCGATTCCGGGGCTTAATTATTCAACATTGACAAAGAAGGGCAAAAAGATTGTGAAACGGTAGCAAGCTTGACCGTGTGTGTGGGCATATTATTATTATGTATCACTTATCCATTTTTGGACCAAACTAGACATGTAACTTATATTTTGTATCATTTATCAATCACTTTGTATTTTTGGCATGATACAAAAATATTATGTGTGCTTATTTAGTTTATAATATATATTGTAATATATTATAATGTAATAACATGTTAAAAAGTCAATTAAAAAAATGAAACCAAACTAGATATGTAACTCATATTTTGTATCATTTATCAATCACTTTTGTATTTTTGGCATGATACAAAAATATTATGTGTGCTTATTTAGTTTATAATATATATTGTAATATATTATAATGTAATAACATGTTAAAAAGTCAATTAAAAATATTATTTGTGTTTATTTACTTTATAATATATATTATAATATATAAGAATGTAATAACATGCTAAAAAGTTAATTAAACAATAAAACAAAAAAAATTGGGTTCCAGGACTCGAACCTGGAACTCCTAGGCTTAGAACAGGCTGGCTGGCCGAAGCCACTAAGGTAGACAGATGGTTGTGTCTTAGACGGGTTTGTTTCTTTTTAAACTGTATCTCTCGTTATCCGTAGCGCACCACCCCCTCCGTGCGCTACGGGTAATATTACCCGTAGCGCACCGTCCCTCCGTGCGCTACGACTATGCTGCTTCATAGCTACAGCCACGGGCGCCCTTCTCCCCTAACCAGCCAGATCGACGACCAGCCACTTGATCCCCATCGATCCAGACCAACCCTAGCGCCGCCGTGTCGAAGCCCGGCGCAGAGGAGCCGCGCCGCCGCGTCGCAGAGAAGCCCCGGCGCAGAGGTTGCAGAGGAGGAGCCCCGCCGCCACATCGCAGAGGACCTCGCCGCCGCTCGCAGAGGAGCCGCGCCGCAGAAGAGCCGCACGCGACGCCATCCTCTACGCCTGCACCCCGCCGCCGCTCGCAGAGGAGCCCCGCCGCAGAAGAGCCGCGTCGCCATCCTCTACGCCTGCGCCCCGCCCCAGCAAGCCGCGACGCGCGCCATCCTCTACGCCTGCGCCCCGCCCCAGCAAGCCGCGACGCCGTCCCAACCTCGCCGTCCTCTACTCCTGCGTCGCCGTGGAGGTAAGGTTTCTCTGACGCCGTCCCAACCTCGCCGTCCTCTACACAGTCTTAGATAAATGAAGTTTCTGATAGTCCCAATTGTTACATAATATTCCTGCTTAATTGAGGAACTGCTCTTGATACATTTGATTTTGCTCACATGCTAGC
This sequence comes from Dactylis glomerata, assembly GCA_007115705.1. NCBI lineage: Eukaryota > Viridiplantae > Streptophyta > Magnoliopsida > Poales > Poaceae > Dactylis > Dactylis glomerata. Next base: position 9,753,724 of record QXEO01000546.1, read on the forward strand.
AGCAGCATACTTTATTAAGCCGCGAGACTGCAGTTTCTTAAGAACTGTAATATTTTTATTACCTTCCTACTAGAAGCTGCATGTGTGCAACTAATGGAGGTGTGGTAAAGTGATAATCCTAGAATGAAATGTTTGAATATTCTAAGCAAAATTTAGTTTTGAGGCTTGTTTCACTTCGAGATTAGCTAATGAGCCTGTCTAAAGCTATTTGCATTTACGTTTTGCATACGTTGATGTATTGTTTGTAAAACTTGACGTTCCAGATTAGGAACTTTGAAGTGGATGAATCAAGATGACTTAATTTTTAGTCAAATCAGGCAGACTTTACCATTTAGTCAAATCATACCCACCACCACTAGAATTAAGCACAGTCTCGACTTTCTAAATTTAGCGATACAGGTCACAATGCTAGTAGTAGCCGCTGAAAAAGAATCTACACACTTACTCTTGCTGGTGGGCGGCAGTGGCTGAAACGTGGATATCTTATCGACGATAACGCATGTTTCGATCACCGGAGTGTCGCAGCCGTGCGTTCCGGATGCTTGTGCTGCACTACGTCAAAGAATGCTTGTGTCACTTATAGAGAAAGAACATATTGTCAAATTCTTACTTCCTGAAATGCTAGAAAAATTGAGTCACTTTATTAAGTTTCTGATAAAGAAGAGTGGAATGCTTGTGCTGCACTACGTCAAAGAATTATGGTCATGTGAAATATCCACTATACAGATATTTATATCCCTCCAAAACAATCATACCATGATTTAATTATGTCTAGATGCCATCATTTTCTATGAACTGATGAAACAGTACACTTGCAACTCAATAATTTTGAAGAAATAAATTCTATAAGCTATAGTCAGTAGATAAATTTTGTGTTCCTTCATGCAAGCAATCTCATAGAAATATAAGGAGATAAATTTTGTGTTCCTTCATGCAAGCAATAATTTTGATATCAATAGTCATTTCCTTCCTAGAAGAAACAAGCTCATATTCATAAAAGAACTCATTTTGCACAACACTAACATCTAAAAATGGAGCTCATTTGTTAAACCACTGTTGTTAAACCATGCAGAAATAATCATGTCTCATGTGATGAATTTTAGGGTTCTTCAGTTGATTAAGATATATACTGTTGTTTCTTGTTCTATTTATTCTTGTTATTCTTGGAGTTAAATTATTTCATGCTATTCTTAGATGAATTATTTTGATCTGGTTATTCTTGGAGTTTTGCCTTGCACAATCTATTTTGGTCAGAATGTTTCTGTTAGCTAAAAATGCAAAGAATAATGTTCAGTTAGCTTGCTGCCATGTAATTCTGGGCATATTTGATGAAGAGGAGTTTTATATTGAAGGTCCCTCGGACAAACGACAAACTATCACCAAACGTTTGTCATTCCATTCTCAGGAGACGCCTCCAGATGCCGCCTGGACGGAGCCTCCAAGAGGCTTTATCTCCCCCACGACACTCCATAAGGTGGTCGAGAAGCAGAATGCAATTCCCATGAAGAAGAAGGAAAGGAAAAGGAAAAATAAGAAGGAAATTGAGAGCCAGCCGCCGCCGGTTACGAAACCGATCCGAGCTCAGGACGGGCCACCAAGACACAAGGGTCTTAATCACATCGTGCATACTATGGGTGAGCCGATGCTGAATGAGCGAATGCTCAAGGCTTGCAGTGCCGATATGCGGAGTCTACATGACTCTATTCTATACCTAGAACAGCGCCAACTTGATGAAAATGATTCAACGTACCCGCTTTACATAGCCAAGGTGCCAAAGGGCAAGGGCTTCGTCGAGGCTGCCCCCGCCGATATTATGCTTCTTCGGTTTGCCGACATCTTCGACCTATTTCACATGTATCGGCTATACCAGACCTTCGTCCGCCTATTTTCTCTAAGTATTCAGATGCAGATCATACGAGATAAGACCCCAGGCATCGTGGTAGTGGACCCCTACTACATGCGTGAAAGCCAATTGTCTAAGTTGGCGGGCCGAAATGCCGCTATTAGCTATCTCAGCGACGTCATGATATCAAACATTGGGAAGGACTTGCTCCTGGCCTACTTTCCCGAGTAAGTGATTGGCTCGCCGCCTTCTTTCTTAGATTTCCATCTCGGTCTTTGCCAACATTTTGTTTGATTTGTTTTGCGCAGTGACAAATACTGCACACTCATCCACATCTCCCCGGTGTATATGCGTACCCTGTTTTTGGACTCGGGCCGTGCAATCAAGAAAAACTATACGCATGTCAAGATAGTTTTGGATGATGCTCTTACCAAGTACGTCCTTCAGGGTGGCTCATTCAAGAGTAAACGGCCGCCCAAGCACGGCTTGTACAGCTTCGCCCATACTACGTCGTTCCCCTGCGTCAAGCAGCCCGAGGGAAGTCACAGGGAGGCCTATTACGCCTTATATCATATGCTGGCGATGGTACGGGACAAGAAAAACTCGACGCTGCCAGATTCACTCCAACCCTGGGCTGAAAAGTTGGCGATGATTGATGATGACAATCTACGAGGACAGTTCTATCGCATCCAGGAGCAGTTTGCGACAATCATCTTTCAAGATGTCGTCAGAAAAGGGGGGATGTTCTACACTGCCCAGCTGAAGCCGTCAAATGAAGTAGATCAGAGGCTGCTTCTGCAGGGCGACGACAGGGCATTCTTTTTGCCAGGACGCGGCTTTCGCTTTGTTCCTGATACTGGCAAGCAAAAGTTGTAATAATAAGTACACTATGTTCCTAGCTTGCTTAGCATGGCATGTTTCGTAGACATCGGTGAACTTATTAGTTCTGATCGTGTCGTGTGTGATGAACACTTAGTCGTGGTGTAAAGTTAATAAGTACATCCTAGTTAATTATGTCATATTTCATTACTATGCATACATGTGATGAACTTCTTGCTTTCTGTTATCTAACCTTATTTGTCTTGGGTAGGGATGCCGTACGTTGTGTACAAAGGTAGGGTTCCTGGAGTTTATGTCCACTGGGAAGATTGCTTGAAGCAAGTCAATAGGTTCAAGGGCAACAGCTACAAAGGGTACACGACGATGGCGGAGGCGGAAGCTAGGTGGAGGACCCACCTTCGAGAGGAGAGGAGGACGACCTTCTTCAGCGTCACCACCGCCGTCTTGCTCACCGCGGTGATTGCGGTTGTAGTGTACTTCATCGTACCGTAGCATGTGGGATGATGAACTTGCGTATTTGATCGGTATCGATGACTTAGAGACATTGAACTCATGTAATATGTGATCGCTTCATTTCGAAAATAATGAGATTCATATTCCGTGTCTATTTCATACTAAATATATTACATTTCCTGTATACTTCTTGTAATCTTGTATTTTTGCAATTTCCTGTATAAAAACTGTAATCTGGCAGTATAAATGGCTATATTTTTGAAATTTGAAAAAAAGTAGCCGTAGCGCACTGTGAAGTGATGCGCTGCTGCTGTTGTCAAATACCCATAGCGCATGTGTAAGAGGTGTGCTACCACTATATCAAATACCCGTAGCGCATGGGTCATTAGCCGTAGCGCACGGGGTGCATGCGCTACGGGTAAATAATATACCCGTAGCGCACGGTGGTGGTGCACTACGGGTAATTAGATACCAGTGGCGTGGTAGTGGCAGCGCGGGGGCATGCGCTACGGGTAATATAAATAGGTGCGCTACGGGTAGCTGTTTTCCTAGTAGTGTGGAATTATACTCCTTCCCGCTGCCATCTTATGTCAATACCACGCCAGTCAGTGTATCTTGCGAAGTAAAATAAAATCTGAACAGCATACCAGACTCGAGCGCTCTTAATACCAGAAGACTTGACAAATATCCCTTTCGATAATTTAAGCCTCTTGTTGTTTTGCCCCCCCCAAGTAAATTCGGCTTCATGCTTTAGCCGAAGTAAAGGAAAAAATTATTCAATTTATCATGTAGGCTCCTGCAACTTTAACCTTGGGCGCACAAAATTCAGCAGGCAATGCAAACACTATATCAACCACCATATCACATGGTGTATCTTCCTTATTTTCCAAGGTCCCATTAGAAACTGTGTCATCTATAGCTTTCTTTATCTCTTTAACAATGCGCTCTTGCCAGATCATGTCTGGCGCCATATTAATATCCTTCGCAGCAACTGTATCATCTTCATTAGTAGGTTTATCATTTTCACTTTCTGAATTTTCATAAGAAACTATGCCATTCATATTTTTATTTTACTCCACCGTGATGCACTTCCTCTTCCAAGTCATTTTTGGAGACATCATTGGCCTATCACGATTGAACCATTTGTTGCGCTTCTTCTCAGCGGTCTCCTCTTTGATTTCCGATGCTCGCAGCCGCTGCACTCGCCGTTTCTGAGTATGTGTCAGTCCCGACGGGCACCATTGTGGTTCTAGTTTTGTTTCTGGCTTAGGTGACTTACTCATGCTGCCCCCTGAGTTTCTCAACCTATAATGACGTGCTGCTGTCTGTGGAGAAAATATTTTTTCTTTGGCTGAAAACACAACAAGCTGCTGATTATATACGTTACTAGCTTTAGCTTTCTTGCTCCTTCTATTTCTTGAATCCCCACGTTGTGTAGATGTGTTCATACTAGATTTTAACCACAGTGGAGATATGTTATTGGATGAGCAACAGCTTTCGATAACTAAATCAGCATGTAAACTAGCCGATTCAGACTTCTGACTAGAACGTGAAGATGCAACGACTAATGCCTCATCTGACCGTTCTTGCATAACATGCCCAGAATTAGTCACTCGCTTAAACTGATCAGATCCTGTTCTTTGCAGCTTTATAGCATTATCGTCCCTTTCTCCATTAACAACTTTCTTCTGAATTGAATTTAGTCCAACAATGTTGTTTGTGTCTATATCATCAACAATACCTGCAGCTGACTGGCGTTCTCCAAGTGTCCGATCTTGAGCAACATCTAAACCATCGGAAGCTGTTACACGTCTCACTGGCACCCACATGAGCTTGCGGACACCCTTATTATTTTTACCATCTGAGCTGTGTACCCGTGATCGGCTTCCCTGAACCACAATGGCATCGTGTAATCTAGCCTCCTGACTGAACCTTGCTCTTTTCTCATGCAAGAATGGTCTGAATATAGGCCTCCGTGAAATATACTCCTGCTGAAAATTACCTGCTGGCCTTGTAAGATATGGCTCCCAGTGATTAAAGCCCCACGGAGGAAATTGTGAATATACAGGAGATGAATAACCCCAATATGTTGGCTCCATTGGAAAATAACCATGCTGATCATACGAGTTTCCTCGCCAATTTTTGTGCCCCCCAGGTCGAAAATGAGACCTATGAAGCTTAGCACCTCTAAGCCGACTAAACACGTTGTTGGCCTTGCATGAAGTGTACTTGTCCAACAATTGTTTACTAGTCGGCTTTGGTCTTAGAGCTAACTTTCTCTTTCTTTCATCGACTTTCTGCACTTCTACTTCTGGATTTTTTGGCATGATCATCCTCGGTGCAGCATTATTATCAATAACAATATTTTTCCCTTTGGTAGACTCGGTCTGATCTGACCGAATAAGTATTTTCTTGTTGTCAAAATCAATCATGTCGGGAGAGTATGGTGGTTGCATGATCTGAACAATATCTTGCCCCGCCTCTTGATGATTTTCCAACTTCTTGTCTTCCTTCTTTTCTATATCTTGTGCTTCTTCACTTTGATGCTCCTTTTCAACCAAAGACAGTTCGGCTATATTTTCATTTTGTGGAATCTCATCAATTTCTTTGGCACGGAATTCATAGGGCAACATGAAAGCTCCCTTACATCCAGAAAAATCAAGCACCATTGTTTCTTGCTCAACGAAGCTGGTATCTACCGGGTTGACAAATTCAGTGTGTGTGTCCGACTTAGCTTTACTCAAATTTAATTCAACTTGAACTAAGTCGGTCGAGGAAGACGTGTCAACCATCTTTTGTTTTGACTCAGCACATGTATTGTCCAACCTAGCCTTAGATGAGTTAGCCATACTGACCAAGTCAACCTTTTTCTGTTGGTTGGCTACCATAGATCTGACTTCGACAAGCTTTTTTGCAAGATCTTCACAAGATTTTCTATATAAATCAGCCCACTCCTCTGATGATCTCCCCTCGAATCTTTCAGTATTTTTCGGCAATGACACTTGGGTGTTACCAAAATTCTGCAACTGCTTAGGGGGTGTATCATATGCTACAGTATTAGAAGAAGGCACATGAGCTTCTATTAAATTTTCACTTATTCGGCCGTATGTATTGTGAAGTTGCGGAGCCAAATTATGAGTACCAATAGCTGCATATGGTGCTGGATAACTAGTACCAGTAACATGAGGTGTAGCATACAATAGTTGACAGTAATTGGCCGAATGACTAGTAGTGGCATGGCCAAATTCCCTATCCATCGGCACGCTTTGCAGTGGACTTACGTATTGTGAGCTAATTTCCGATGAATAAAATGGTGAAACCCTATTTTGCATGCTATTGAAATTTCCAACTTTGTATGTTTCATATTGAATATCATAATTCATCATGTTGTTCATCGGCATGTGAATTTCTGGAGTTGCCGATGCATATAAATTTGAATTTATATGTTGGAAGTTGCTATTTTGCATCGGCTCTTGCACATAATAAGAACTAGGACTAGCCGATTCAGTATGTATATCAAAAGATCTAGTATTATCAGTATAACAATAAGATGCATCTACGTAAGGGAGATGAGTATTCATATTACCGTTGTAGATTGCAGCCTCTTGATGACGATCTCTACGTAGCAGGAACGGGCTAGAGACCGCTCGATGCTTCGTCCCCAGCGGAGTCACCAATTGTGTTGGCACGCAAAACTGCCGCGCAACACCAGGATAATTGTCGTGCTTCCGTGACGACGAACGGATGCTTTCCGAGCAAAGAAACAAAGATCCCCTCGCTTTCGTGGAGGAGAGACGATCGCTTTTCAGGACAAAACGGCAAAGATCCGACCAAACCCTAGGGTTGCTAGGGCATAGCAGGAGAAACGATAAAGAACGAAAGGTAAATAAAAGAAAATAATGATAGATTGATTGATCGATTGTCTGGGGTCTTTTCCAATCGGCCATCGCCTTATATGTAGGCACGCTGGACTTGGCGTGTACGACCAGAACACATCAAACCTAAACCGAATATGCTTTGGCCCTTGATTCGGTCATGTATACAAATCTGGCTACCAAATCTGCTAGCAATTTGTACCATCACGTTGCAGTACGAGCTGTCACGTATAAATACACTTTGGCCCACAGAGAGAACAATAAAATATCCGGCAACGTTGCTAATCAAACCGATAATGAAGATTTCATATGCCTTGTGCACCACCAGCATATGTCATTCTCTCTGTCGCACTTCTCCTTGCTTGAAGCTTTGTCAACTAATTCGGCTTGGCATCTGAATTCTGCTAGGACCTCTCCTAGGAAGCATCGTTGTAGCTCAATCTCTGAATTTCGCCAGGATTTGTCCTAGGTCCATGCAAAAATCTGCTATATTTCATCAAATATTTTGCTCAAACACCAATTAAATAAATTTGGCCGAACTAGCCAAATTACACCATCAACAATTTCCGCCTGCGAAACTGCATATCTGCATATCTGTGGGTCAGGAGGGCGAATTTAGAGACCCTCTTAGTTTTCTTTTGCACGTTACACCGATATGCGGAGTCTGATTTGGTCTTTTTTCCATTCAAAATGACATACCGGCAATTTTATGCGGTTTGGCAGTTTGGGGAACCTTGGATCTGTGACCGGAAGAAGAAAAAAAGTGTTCCGAAGATTGGAGGTGAAAAAAAATCGGAAATTGTGGAAACCCTTCGGGAATCCGGAGCGAAGCCATCTCCTCCTCTTTTGCTTGTCCGCCGCCGTCACTCTCCCCTTCTCCTTCCCCTACCCGGATTCGATTCCTCCTCATCCCCAGCCCCCCTATAAGCATCCACCAAACCCCCCAACCGAAGGCAACAACCGATCCAAACCAAGCACCCAGCGCGACGCCGCCATGATCCTCCGCATCCGCAGCCGCGACGGCACCGACCGCATCACGGTGCCGGCCGCCGCCGCCACCGTCGCCGACCTGCAGCACCTCATCGCGGCCTGCGTCACCGTGCCGGTCCCCCTCCAGCGCCTCTCCCTCGACCCGGCGCTGCTCCTCCCCGCCGGCCAGGCCCATCTCCTAGATCCATCCACCCCGCTCGCCTCCCTGCGCCTCGCCAACGGCTCCTTCGTCTACCTCTCCTACCCGCCCGACGCCCGCTTCTCCCAGCCGCCGCCGCCCAAGGTCCTCGTCCCCGCCGGCTCCTTCGGGAAGAAGATGACCATGGACGACCTCATCGCGCGCCAGATCCGCGTCACCCGCCAGGAGGCCCCCATCTGCTCCGCGGCCTCCTTCGACCGCGACTCCGCCAACGCCTTCCAGCTCTACGTCGCCGAGTCCCTCGCCTTCGCCGTCAAGCGCGCGGGGTTCCTCTACGGCCGCGTCGACGCGGACACCAAGGAGGTGTTCGTCGACTTCATCTACGAGCCGCCTCAGCAGGGCTCGGAGGACGTGCTCCAGCTGATGCGGAGCGCCGACGAGGAGGCCCGCGTAGATGCGATCGCGGACGGGCTTGGGATGCGTCGGGTGGGGCTGGTCTTCACCCAGGCGGTCGGGAGGAAGGCGAGCGAGACGGGCGAGTACACCATGTCCAACCGCGAGGTGGTTCAGGCTGCTCAGCTGCAGGCAGAGGGCGGGATCCCGGAGTGGGTCACCGCCATAGTGAAGCTGGAGGTGGGGGAGGACGGCTCCGGGGACGTGCACTTTGAGGCCTTCCAGATGAGTGAGGTCTGCGTGAAGCTGTTCAAGGACGGCGTGCTGGAGACGGAGGTCGGGGACCCTGACGATCCTCGCCTGTCCAAGATGCGGAAGGAGGTGATTGCAGGAGGGAAGGACACCATGGAGGTGGACAACGACTTCTTCCTGGTGCCTGTCAAGATCTCTGATCATCAGGGTCCGCTCTCCACGGGATTCCCTGTAGAGAACCGTGGAATTGCTCTACCTGCAAACACACTCAGGAGCCACCTGGATCGTGCCAAGCATCTGCCCTTCGTGAAGCGGATCTCTGATTTCCACTTGCTTCTCCATGCCACTGCTCCCCTGGATGTAAAAGCTGATGTTCCTGCTCTAGCTGCGTGCGTGAGGCTCCAAGCCCAAGTACCTGAAGGTTACCAGCTGTTGATCGAGTACTTGGCAGGTCAAACATAATGTAATGTGGTCTCCACAAAGAATACACAATGTCACTTAGCTTTATTTTACTCTCATGTACTCGTGTGTAAGTTATTTACTTTGTTTACTCTCATCTATGAACTAGTGTCCACCTAGACAATTCCTTGCAAAACTATAGTAGACTCATAGTCTGAATAACTTAACTATTTTCACATCATCATAGCATAACGAGAACAATCTTTTGCATTACTGGAACAGGGGGTTGGTAGTCCATAGCAACTTATATGCACTCTGTAGTCCATAGCAACTGATATACACACGGTGAGAAGACACTTTATTTAGAATACCAAGTACAGTACGATACTTATGCGCCTCAGTGTTGATGTTAGACACTCCTGTAATACTGAAACTGTTATTTGTTGATCTATTGATTATAGCTATTTTCCCTGAATCCAAGGGACCTATATACATATTAGGGATAGCTGAGGAAAAATAAAGTGGTGTTTCATACATATTAGGGTTTGCTGAGGAAAATAAAGTGGTGTTTCTATGGACATATCGATCTCTTTATGGTCCGTCTTGAGTCATTGCAGTTCAAGAAACGTTTTTGAACCTGGCATCCTTTCACATTATCATCCATTCAAAAGTGTCTATACTGCAGGTAAAAGAATGCATTCACGTATCGCTTGCAGCAAAATCAAGTTAATTATCTATAATTGATTGACATAGTACATTTCACATCCATTCCTGTTAAATTAACAATTTTAAGAAGTGTCATATCACTTGTTTCTTTAGCTGCCTGATTTCCTCTTCAACATATAGCGATTTTGTTTCTTTAGTATTTCTGTTCCAGTTCTTGTTTGATACCATTTTATGTAATGATTATCATGCTGTATTAGAAAAAACTCTCTTGGTGGTATCTAATTTATTTTATGTTCTTTAGCTTCAGTTATGTAAGTTTTGTTGTCCGAGTCAGAGGTAGCAAACTTTCTTTATCTGTTTATTACTACATGAGTATTAATGCAATAAAAAATGAACACCAATAGTGGCACTGAAAAATATTGAACTAAATTTCCCTGTTTCATTTCAGTTTTCAAGCTAATTTTTAAATCTAAATCTAAGTAGTCATAATCACTTTTTTGCTAGGATTTATTAGCACCATTGTGTTTTTATTTCTTTGTTAGTATGGCTTGTGACGAGCTTAAAATTCTTTGCAACTTGTCTCTTCTGACTATCTAATTGTCTGAGTGTGCATCTTCATTTCTATTCATCAGTATATACTGTTCCCCCCTATATTCTTTCAATTTGACAGTGGTTGTTTTTTGATATATTTTCCTAATGGTGCATAAAAAACCTCTCTTGTATTTTCTTCAAACTACAGCTGCAAGTTTACACAAATCTCGTTGATGCCTCACTCATATCTATTTTTCTTTTTTGTTGGAATGGCATTTGTTGACTTCTTATGCTTGAAGAAACAGGCACTGGTGACGAACATGAAGCAGCTGATCTTTTGCACAATACATAGAATGCTTTTCCAGTTAATTATGCTACTGTGATGAGCTGTTTGAGCAGGTAACTTATCTTCTGTGTGTATGCTGAGATACCTGAACAAAATGTATTGCTTTTCTTTTTACTGGCATTTCTCAAGCACTATTTTCCAAGAGAGGATTGTATGATGTTCTCTACAACTCTGGTCTCTGGCCATCTTCTTGCTTTGATGGAAGGTTGCATGATGGATATTTTCTCCAGGCCTTGCTTCCAGACCTTCCTCAGCAGCTCTCTGTCTCTTTCTTATGCCTTCAACTACCTGCATTATGTTTCATTTGCTAATGTTCTATCCCCTCTCTAATGGATGTGCACTTTCTCTTGCCTTCATGTTCCGTCTAGCTGCCTTGCTTTCAGTTTACCCCCTCCTTAGTACTCCCCCCAGTTCCTTCTGGTAATGCGGATTCTTCTCCTTGTGCCTCCAAAGACTATTGACTCGGGACCCCTTTTTGTGCATGTGTTAAGTGGTGGCATAATGAAATGCATCCTCTTTCATGTTCTTCATGGATGTTATTTTATCTTGTCTCTGCTAGATGCTACATGCCTTTTATTAGGTTTTCGTATAAATGGATCAATCAAATCCTTCTGTAATTTATGTGTAGTTGCCTCCACGTAAATTAGTTGATAACTGCTAATACATGAGCGTTTACTTCATAGATCCTTTTGTAAAACAGGATAACTTTATCGTTTCGAATGATGCTTATTTTGGATCATCATGGTAAAAGTGGACTGAGGATTGTCACAATACTTGAAGAGCACACTTTCATTCAATTTTATGTTAATATTTTTCTTTTTTCTTGCAATTTTATTTGATGATTATGCTACTCTTAGGCAGTTTTTTTAAATATTTCCTCAGGATATCTCTCTGTCTCTAACTAATTCGCATATGTAATTGGCCATTATCCACTAAATTGAGTTGTCTGGTACAAACTATATTTAGTAATGTAGCTATGCTTTGTGGGCACTATTTTCTCCACTTTTGTTCCTTTATATACAACACTTTATTGAACCCATGATCAAAATGACATGAACTGGTACACCATAAATACTGCTTTCATCACGTTGCACTTTTTACTAACGTAATAATATTATCGTTAAAGCTAGTGGTTGAAGTATTATTCTGATGTTGTGGAGAGAAAAAACGGCATATAGTTTGGGCCGCAGGAATTGTGTCTATTAATAAGAGGATGCATGATCCCTTAGTTGAGGCATCTAACTACATGACTTTAAATAATTTCGATTTGTTAGCGACTATCTATCTCGTACAATTCTAAATGCGACTTTACATAAATCTTGTTGATGTCTCCCTCATATCTGTTTCTCTTTTTTGTGGAATGGCATTGGTCGACTTCTTATGCACAGGCGCTGGTGATGAATGTGATGCAGCTGATCTTTTGCACAATACATAGTGCTTTTCCGGTTAATTATGCTATGTGATGAACTGTTTGAGCAGGTAACTTATTTCTGTATGTATGCTGAGATACCTGAACAAAATGTGTTGGCTTTCCTTTCTACTGCCATTTCTCAGTCACCATTTTCCAAGAGAGGATTGCAAGATGTTCTCTACAACTCTGGCCATCTTGTTGCTTTGATGGCAGGCTGCAGGTTGGAAATTTTCTGCAGGCCTTGCTTCCAGACCTTCGTCACTGTCTCTTTCTTATGCCTTCAACCACCTGCCTTCTCTTTTATTTCCTATGTTCTATCCCCTCTGTAATGGATGTGCACTTTCCATTGCCTTCCCGTTTCATCAAGCTTTCCTGATTTCAGTTTACCTCCTCCTTAGTAACTCCCCCAGTTCCTTCTGGTAATGCGGTTTCTTGTCCGGCTTGCTCCTCTGAAACTAGTGACCCAGGACTCCTTTTTGTGCATGTATTAATTGGTGGCATAATGAAATGCATTTCTGCGTCCTCCTTCATGTTCTTCGTAGATGTTGTTTTGTCTTGTCTCTACTAGTTGCTAAATGCCTTTTATTAGCTTTTCGTGTTAATGGATCGATCAAGTCCTTGCGTAATATGTATGTAGTTGTCTCTATGTAAGTAGTTGATAACTGATAATGCAGCATACTTCATAGATCTTTTATTAAAACAGGATAACTATGCCGTTTCAAATTGATGTTTGTTTTGGAACATCATGGTAAGAGTGGACTTATGATTGTCACAATACTTGAAGAGCACACTTTCATTGAATTTTATGTTACTATTTTTCTTTTTGCTTGCAGTTTTATTTGACGATTATTCTAGTGTTAGCAGTTTGTTTTAAATATTGAGAGTGGATTTTCTGAGCACCCACTTAGCTGTCCCCTCTATCTGCGCTATTTTCTCAGCATATCTCTCTGTCTATCTAATTTGCATATGTAACTGGTCATTATCCACTAACATGATTTTTCTGGTTCAAACTATATGTAGCTATGCTTTGTGGGCACTATTTTCTCCACTTTTGTTCCCTTCAGATTTCTAACACATTGAACACTTCAGATTTTTAATACTTCAACCACTAGCTAGAAACCAGATGGTTCTGTTTTGCTACTCCATGAGTCCCTCATATGCCAATGATAACAATGAATATTTCAAAAAAATTGATAAGCTAGGATGCTCAGTATTTTCCTACTATAATGCAGCTTCTGAACCACCAATCTTTTACTGCTTTTGCTGAGACCAGAGAATACCAGATGTATCCAGAACTTGAGAATTGCTAACAATAAAAGTTGACGGTGTAGCAGTATTTTTTTTCCCAAGGGCGCCAAATTCGGGTGATATCTGATATGACACCCAAATTTGTCAAAGGGATTGGGTTGTAATTGCGGAGATTCATGCCGGAACCCCCACTTTACATTTTAAAGAAAGGATATAACAGGATAGAACAGCTTCATGAGAACAGTTAACTTTTTTAGGGAGATGCTTAAGGACCTCAGAAGATAGAGGAGAGCGCCAGACGCAGATTTTCGGAATACTTCTACGAGAATGCTGATTGAATGAGCATTCTCCATATTATGCCTTGAAGAGGACTCGAACCTCCACGCTCTTCAGCATGAGATTTTGAGTCTCGCGTGTCTATCCCTGAGAAAGTTAACTGTTCTCGTGAAGCTGTTCTATCTTTCTAGTTGTGGTTTTGAGTTCTTGACTAATAATGCTGAGATGGTTCAGTTTCGGAGCTTTTGGCACAATTTCCACAATAATAATGAAGTTGATGTTTACTGTTTGAGTCATACCAATTTGCTTCATACTAATTTGACATTACTAAATTTTACAGATTGGTTTGGCTGATGAAATTGGCTGCTCCACAGGTACCTAGGATTACATTCCTGTGACTGAGATGCAAAAATGGGTTGTGTGCTGTAGGTTCTTCCATCTTGTACGCTTTGCTCCATGTGCAAAGTGGCCACCTGTACTGCTCATTTGTGAAGCTTGGCTTGTAGAATTAATCGCTTAATTTGCTAACTTACCATCTACTATTGTCTAAGTTCTGACGTTAGTGACTTGCTTGGATTAGTCTTGACCCTATCATTTGATCTTGGATTCATTTGCTCCTTGCAAGCAAACATGCCGAGGCAGCTCACCTGTCAGTTGTGTGCCTGTGTGTGAAGAACCTCTTTTCAGTATCGTTTGCTTATGCCCCATTTTGTATCAGGTTGGGATTTCAATTTCAAATCCCTGCTTATGTTTGGTCCATGATGTCCCCCTATCTATTTTTATAGGTGTTATTCGTGTTCGCTGTATTTTCCATATTAGGGTAGGGATTTTCGTTTCAAACCAATAACAGAGAATTTGTATTATATCTGAATCCCAGAAATTCAGTGTGTGTTACTTACTAGAATGCCCAGGATGCTGAGTTCTGTTGAATTCTTTTTACAGGAGTAATAGCAGCATAGTGTACAATCATAGATGAAATAAAGTCAGGGGAATTATCTTCCCACACACAAGATATTCTACTATCCAAGGGAAGCTATGTGAGACAATCCGCAACCTGGTTAGCTTCACAGTAGCGGTATCTGGTGGCAGTGGCACTAGGCGATAATTGCAACATCAGGTCCGAGTTAATCGGCTCCAGCCTGCCATAGCTGTTAGGAATTGAAGACCATCAGACTAGAACATCAGCACGTTGCATCCCAGATGACTGGCCAGAGTAAAAGCATCTCCTCACTCAGGTCAGAAAATGCTACTCCGGCCCCTTCTCTAAAATATCAGATCTTTTAGCCTTTTATTGATACACATGTATGTAGACATCTTTTAGTACGTATGATTTGAAGTAAAATGAGTAAATTAATATACTAAAAGATATCTAGATACACATGTCTTAGAAAAAAGCTAAAATATTTTATATTTTGAAACACGATTTCCCTAAAGCCCGTTTTTTGAATTTTGAAAAATTCAAATTTCAAAGCTTCCCAAAAAATATAACATGGATGTAGCCAACTATCAGGGTCCGACTTGTATGGCACTCTCCTTCCTTCCGGTAAGAGCATCTCCAGCGGCCCGACGCATTGCGTCCGCGCGTGTCCGATCTGGTCCGACCGGACCAGCGCGCCGGTTGTGCACGCTCCAGCGGTGCGACGTATCTGACCCGACGCATCGGTCTATCAAATTTAGGTCACCCTCAACTACGACGGGTTCGAGTTTGGCTTCACCCTCAACTACGACGCCGACCAGGACTCCGTCAGGCTGCCTCGCAAGTTCGGCGAGGTGGTCGACGTGATAACAAACCAGGTCGTGCTGAGGGTACGGTGTGCGGCGGCGCCACCAACATATGGCCCACGGAGCTCCTCTTCGACTGCACCGGCACGCCGTACCTAGCCAACGGGTGGAGGAGGTTCTGCCAGCGGCACGACATCGTGGTCGGCCACCTCATCATCTTTAACTTCGATGGCGACCATCAGATTATGGTCCTCCTCCGACGACGAACAGTAGCCATGGGCTACTTAATTCTATTACTTTTTATTCTAGGGTATAATCTTATATGCAATGTTTACAATGTATTAAATCCAATCCAATGTAATGCAATTTATTTTATATCAACCGATTGCAAATTGGCACCCTGCTAGCGGCGGGCAGGATGCGTCGCCCCGCTGGGCGCGCATCGGGCGGGCCGGGGCGCGCGTCGGGCGGGCCGGACCGCGACGCAAATTGTGTCCTGCCCTCAACGCAAGCGGACCAGGACGGACCGTTTGCGTCGGCAGGATGGGTCGGCTGTGGAGATGCCCTAATTTCTATTTAAATCACTTCGATCCATATTGCTTTCCCCAAACCAGATCGATCAGCTAATCCGCCATGATCGTCTCGCGCAGCACCAAGCGCCGGCGACGCGCGGCCACCACCCTAGCGGAAGCGGAACCGGACGACGCATCGTCATCTCCTTGGGCATCTCTACATGGCGACCTGGTCCAGCTGATCGGATGGCGGCTGCTGGAGGTCGGCGGCGACATGCTGGACTACGTCTGCCTCCGCGCTGTCTGCTCCCACTGGCGCTCGTCCACGACCTCCTCGCACGGCCGCGGGGTCGCCGACCCACGCTTCCACCCGCGCCGGTGGATGATGCTCCCGGAGGGCCATGGCCTGCACCCGGGCCACGGCAAGCTGCGCGGGTACGTCCGCTTCGTCAACCTCTCCACGGGCGCCATCGTCCGCGTGAAGCTCCCGCTCTTCGCCCACCACTGCGTCCTCGACTCCGCCGATGGCCTCCTGCTCCTGCAGCGGGACCACGACTCCGCTGCCCGCCTCCTGCACGCCTTCACCGGCGACGTCGCCGACCTCCCGCCGCTCCTCTCCCTCGCGCCTGACAAAGACGACATGTTCGAATACAGAGCGGTGGGCTGTACCTGCGTCAGCGTGGGCGCCGACGGAGTCATCACCGTCATGATGGTGATCAAACGTAGATTCTGCTTAGCCTTCGCCACCACCATGGACCAGCGCTGTGTTGGCGCTGCATCTCGCAGCGCCTCTTCTTCTTCTACCTCTCACCATCTCTCTCACAAGAACAACACACGCACACACACTTCACCAAGAGAATTTCACCAAGAGAATACTGGCTTTGCCTTTGCTCCCGGTGAGAACGCAAGTGCTACATCTTTTTTCTCTTCTCATTCATCAAATAATCTGATTTACAAGTCTTTAAATAGACCCAACCTAGACGCACACCTGCCCACTAACACCACTAGCCATGCGCACGTCCTCCACTTCCTGGAATCACTCCATCATGCTGCTAATCCATCTATACTAGTACTCAGCCACGCACACATGCATAGACCGGCTACTACTGACTCAACGTGCAGACATGCATATGTACAAAATGTCAAGATTAATGCTAACAATGCCCCTCCTAATCTTGACATGTTAAATCGTAACCAATCTTTCATGCGGCACCTACAATAAACATTACTTGGACAATGCTTTCGCGGCACTAAACTCCACGCCACCATGCCACCCACGGTGACTTGATCTTGCCATGGACGACGTCATTGCTGCGCCGGTACCACACCATCTTGCCATGGATGACGCCCTCACTTCGCCTTTACCAGGACATCTTGCCGCGGCATCACACTGCAGCTTTTTATTGGCTTCACACCAACTCTTCTGGATGACGATGACTTCACACCACCGCCGTCAGCACCCGGCGACATCACACCACCGCCGCCTCCTGACGGCATCACACCGTCGGCTTCTCATGACGGCATCACACCATCATCTTCTTGTGGCAGCATCACACCGCCGCCTCCTCCTTGCGGCTTCACACCGTAACTGGGTGCTAGCGGCATCGCGCCACAAGCAGCCTCCTTCTTGCGCCGCCGGCCTCCATCTCGCACGATGTTCGCCGAGCTGCTGCCACCGCCTAGGATCTTCGGGCTCTGATACCAATTGTTGGCGCTGCATCTCGCAGCGCCTCTTCTTCTTCTACCTCTCACCATCTCTCTCACAAGAACAACACACGCACACACACTTCACCAAGAGAATACTGGCTTTGCCTTTGCTCCCGGTGAGAACGCAAGTGCTACATCTTTTCTCTCTTCTCATTCATCAAATAATCTGATTTACAAGTCTTTAAATAGACCCAACCTAGACGCACACCTGCCCACTAACACCACTAGCCATGCGCACGTCCTCCACTTCCTAGAATCACTCCATCATACTGCTAATCCATCTATACTAGTACTCAGCCACGCACACATGCATAGACCGGCTACTACTGACTCAACGTGCAGACATGCATACGTACAAAATGTCAAGATTAATGCTAACACGCTGGACCCTCGACCCCAACGGCCCGATAATCTCCACCACCATTCACAGTCCAATATCGTTCCAGGGCAGGCTGTACATGCTTGACTATGATCCCCATCTCGACACCATGCGGATCATCGAGATAGTACCGCCGCGGCGCCACAAGGGCTTCTCCGTGTCGTCTTCCCTGGCGTTGCTGCCACCACCGAAGCTGGTCGCCACCGTGCCCAAAAATGAGTCTCAGCGCCACTGGAACCTCTACCTGGCAAAATGCGACTCGGAGCTCGTCCTGATCGGCAGCACTGATCAGCTAAAGACGAACATTGCGGTTTACAGAGTAGCCGATCTCGTCACGCTAGGGAAGCTCGTCCCGGCGACGAGCATTGGAGACAATGTTCTGCTGGTCTCCGACGAAAAGACCTTGACCGTCAGCGGCAGGGCTCTGCCTAACGTGGAGGGCGACTCCGTCGTGATGGTCCATGGTGGTGACGAGGACCAGTCCTTCGGCCAGTACCGGCTCGGTAGCGCCACCTGGTCGCCGGTGGAGGACGGATCTGTGTCTGTCACGTACGGCGTACAGGGCCCGTGTAGCCTCGTTTATCATATCTTCACGTGTTGTTGCCGTGAGCTTTGGTGAGCTTGTTTGATCTCCCTAATTTACTTGTTCCTGAATTGGAGGAGCATCTTGTACGTACTACTTTGTGAGCTGATTGTTTTCCCACCCGTGCCTGCAGGAACAAAGGGGAAATTTGTTTTCAACATGAGAGTAGTAACCATTTGTGGAGGGTGAAGAGGAAGTGGCGACATGGGGTAAGTCTCACGCGTGAGCCCTATTTTCTGGCTCCTCCTACCTCTGCCTGTGTTTTTTCTATGTGTGTTTGTTTGTTTGATCAGTTTGGTTTGACACCTGCATTTGTACTTTTGTCAGGCGTAAACGATTCTATTAATCCAAGACAGCGAGATTGGTATTGTCATCGGCTCATCGCAGTACTCCAGTGCAGCCTGAACAAGACTTTGTAAGAGTGTGCTTAGTGCTACGTCCATGATTATTTTATGAGTTCAAATATTTTACAAGTCTAAATATGAATTTGTAAGTTCAGA
Source organism: Dactylis glomerata (assembly GCA_007115705.1). Taxonomy (NCBI): domain Eukaryota; kingdom Viridiplantae; phylum Streptophyta; class Magnoliopsida; order Poales; family Poaceae; genus Dactylis; species Dactylis glomerata. The sequence goes on from QXEO01000546.1 coordinate 9,772,789, forward strand.
TATTTACAAGCTATAAGACTAAATACCTTTGCATCTTTTTCGGCTAGAATTTTACAAGTTTAAAGTCTAAACCATTCTCCATGTACTAGCATATAAGTGACCAGATAGGTATCACAGGGTTGAGATACAAGATTAAATGCAAACGGTCACGTAACTCGTTCGTCATTATCTCGCCTCTTTAAAGTGGTGATACTATTTAAGCTACTTCTAGGTTAGTGCTAGTGGTGAGTTACAACCCATGTTGCAACTGAAATGTGATGACATCATTCTACTGAGCACTAAGTTAGTGCTCAATAGAATGAGCCCTAGACACACCCATAATATAAATTGTGGCTAGAGCATCAATCCAATATGATATCAGAGCCAGGAGGGGTTAAGTTTAAATCCCAGCCAACGCACTATTTAATTTAAAAATAGTTGCAACCTCCCGCTTGTCCCACATCTAGTCTCTTCCCGTTTATCCAGCCTAGTGTTATAATATAAATCCTAGCTTTTTTATTGATTCGAACTTTTAAAATAGTTAACTAGAACATAAATCCAATACACAGATTCACCATCCTAAGCTGGCAATGGCATCATGCAGCTTATCTCTGAGTGTACTTACAACAAATGAGTATAAGTGATATTGACTTGTCACCACAAATGAGTTGTTTTTAGACGCGCTCCAAGTGTCGTAACATTCTCACACGATGATTCTTTGCTGAAATTAGACGGGTAAACACGAACTTATTCATCCGGGAGACATACATTTCGTCGCCCAATGCAATAAGAAATTTGTATTTAGTCAACCACGGATTGCAGCATCCTAGGCTGGCAATGGCGTCATGCAGTTTTACTCGGACTGTACAACTCACAGGACACCATTGTTTGCCGCCGCTGAAGGCAGCGCCGTCGAGTTTTCGTGTCCCCTGTTCCTCGACAGCTCCGAGACGTAGCTGATCAAGTCCGTGAGGTCGGAGTGCGACGACCCGCCTTCCTCCATGGCCGCCCTCGCCTCCGCCGCAATCTCCTTTGACTTGGACCTCCTCGTCGCCGCCTCCAGCCCGCCGCCCATTAGCTCAGTGATGGCCTTCTCTAAGTCGCCGCTTTCCACCTGTACCCCCTCGGCCTGCTTGGGGAGGTACATGGCAGGGATCTTGACGCCGGACCTGACGCCGACGCCGAGCACGTCCACGAGCAGCTGCTCGCTGCAGAACTGGTCGGCGATGGTGGGCCACGTCAGCGCCGGCACGCCGAGGGAGAGAGCCTCCAGCGTGCCATTCCAGCCGCAGTGCGTGAGGAAGCCGCCCATCGCCGGGTGCGAGAGGATGGTCACCTGCGGCGCCCACCCGCGCACGAGGAGGCCCCTGTCCCCGACTCGCGCCTCGAACCCCTCGTCGTCGAGCAGGGCCCTCACGGCGGCGTCGGCCTTGGCCTCCTTGATGGCCCAGATGAACGGCCGCCCCGACGCCTCGAGGCCGCCCGCGAGCTTGGCGAACTGTTTCGCCGTCAGATGCGAGATGCTGCCGAAACTGACGTACAGCACGGATGCCGGCGGCCGGGCGTCGAGCCACGAGACGATGTGCTTGGCGTCGACGTCGGTGGGTTTGCCGCGGCCGGCCTTGGAGTCGGTATCGTCGACCATGCTGCTCGAGGCGCAGGTCGGCCCGACGGCCCACGTCTTCTTGCCGAGCGCGGCCGCATACGCATCGAGGAAGGCGCCCTCGATCCCGCGGAACGTGTTGAAGAGCATGCCGTCGGCGGTGGCCTCGGCGTCGAGCGCGTCTTGGTTCTCCTTCTCGATGCCGGGGTACTGGAAGAAGCCCCGGACGGTGGCCTTGGTCCCGACGGCGCGCACGGGGAAGCCCGGCACCTCGAACGGTTCCATCTCGTCGACGCGATCATACACGCCGTGCGCGGTCACGCAGTGCACGGCGAGCTGGAAGTAAGCCGACGGGCAGTGCATCACGAGCCTCGGGATGCCGAGGCGCTCGCACACCGCCGCCGTCCATGGGCTACACACGTCGGCGACGAGGCAGACCGACAGGCGCGGTAGCGCGCGGACGTACTCCTCCAGCGGCCCGGCCAGGTCCCAGATGGCCTGGAAGAGCCTGATGTACATAGCCGGTTCGTGGCCAGTCAGCTGGTCGACTGCCTCCATCCCCTCCGGCAGGCCGTGGCGCGGGCCGGGGAGCGTGAGCTCGACGAGCTCGAGGGGGAGGCCCGCCCTCCTGGCGCCGTCGACGGTGGCCCTGTTGCGCGCGGCGTTGACGGGTGTGGTGATGATGGTGACCCGCGGGCCGCGCGCGGCGATGAGGCGCCCCACGTCCACCATCGGGATGATGTGGCCCTGCGCCGCCAGCGGCACCAGCACGAAGTGCAGCTCCGACAGCGTCACCATCGGTGGAACGGCAGCTCGATCCGATCTCTCTCGCTCTAGCTCACTTGAGTCACCGATCACTTCACTTCAGCTGCAGTGGCGGCGACTGGTCTGCGAGTACAATATACTGCTCCTATATCGGTAGGTACACGGCCATTGTCGAAGAAATATATACGCTGCGTACGTGACGTCTGTGGTGACGTGACGTTGAGGACGTTGATCATCGACTGCCTAGAACGTGGTGATAAACAATAGGAGCGTGGAGGCTACTCTAGGTGCACATGGATGGATGTGTATCTGGCCATATCTCGGGGATGGCGAGCGACAGTGAGCTGATAGCATTTTGTAAGGGCAACTTCAACGGTCGGTATTTGAATCTGTCCAATTAGATCCATTTAGATCAGCTCACGAACATAAAATCTGGGTATTTCTGTCTAGAAGAAAGTCCACTTTTCGTTTTCTATTTTGCTTTAAATTTATTTTTAGTCCTAAAAACTTTCTTTTTGTTTAAAATATAAACTAATAAGATTCTAGAGGACGTGATGGTCGATTGGTCGTGGTACGTGGAAAAACGGTGCGCCCTCCTTCGTACGTTAAAAAAATTGGCCTGTCAATCCCCTTGGTATGTCAAAAAATTGGCCCGTCAATCCCCTGGTACGTCAAAAAAACCCGCTTCCCGTATGTTAAATAAAACCACTCCCAGGTACATCAAATAAACCCTCTTCCCACCTCCCCTGCAACAAAAAAAGCGTCATAGAACCAGAAGTCATCTCCCGTACGCTTCTCATGGGTTTGACACACAGTACTAACCCCCTCTAAACAATTTAATAAATCACGTCCTTTCACAGCGTGACAAAGGGAGAAAATCTGAATCCATCCCAACAAGAATCACTTAGTTACAAGCTACAAAGATTTTTCTATATTTTTTTCTCGTAAACAACAACTCGTGAATTTTTTTCATCTTTTCCACCCAAGTGGGCAAAGCTTGGCACTTTATTTTCAAACCAAAACTAAAGTAAGACACAACCTAAAAAGCTACAACAACCTAACAACAAAAGCTAAAATAACTGGGTTGCCCTCGTAAAGCGCTTTCTTTATAGCCATATAGCTAGGCTCAATACCTTAATTTTTTAGGAGGTGCACATATGATAGGTGTTATTCTTCTTTGCTCCTTCCTCACTCCTTGGGAAGTGTTCCATCACCAAATGCCAGGATCCCAAGGTGTGCTTAAGTGCATCAAAATGATAGTCAAACTGAAACATGACAAAGAGCAACACAAAGCATACAAGCAATAACAACAAAGTCTCACTTTCTTCCTATGCATTGGCATTTTGTATATAATCAAATCATAGCAAAGAAAGGCATGCCGTTGCATATCACTAGCAGCTACTAGCATAATAGCATAATTTAACATATAAAGAGGATCATAAAAATCATCATGGAAATCAAGAGCATGGTTTCCGCTTTCAAAATAATTGCTAGTACTATTTTCTATCATAACATCATGGTTGCAAACATGAATTTCACAAACATAAGATAATTGCAAACCATACATATACTTATCAACACAAGCATATTTCTCCTCCATAGTGTGGTTAGGAAAATTCAAGCATAAAATAGGACTCTCATGAATGAGAGTATCATCATAAACATCAAGAGTATCGTAATTATCCTCACAAATAATAGTAGAAATTTCTAAACAAAGAGGATCATCAAATGTCATAGGACCATCATATAAAGCATTATCATAAAGAATATCCCAAACATACTCCTCACTAGCATCATCATCATTATTTGGAAAAATAAAATCATGCACAATAATGGAGCTTTCAGTTTCAGGATTACTATCATATGTTGATGGTGAAAGTGGAGGCTCACACATCCCGAAGATTAGATGGGACCATATCTTCTTCATTTTCCTTCCCATTCACATCTTTTTCTTGGATTATATTCTCATCATCTTCCTCCTGCAAAATATTAGTGCTTCCTATGGCACTTTCAACTTCAGACTAGTTATCAGCATATTTTCTCATTAATCAATGACACAGGAACTATTGTCTCATAAGCAAGATCATCATATAAATAATTATCATATATTGGATCAAGCTCATTGAAATCAATGATACAACAAGAATTATTCTCATCCCAATTATCATAAAGGCTTTTACTAGCAATTTCATCACTAGGCATAAGAGAGGGAGTATCATCATACATCATGTCTAAACCATACTCTTCATCATATTTAAAATCATTATCAACAATAATTTAAGCATGCATGCCAATGTATTCATCATCAGAATCATGGTAATAATAATAGTTTCCATCAGTTTCTACAGATTCATCATCAGACTTAGGCATAGATAGTGGGATTGGAGTTTGAGGATTACTACTGTTAGAAAGATGGGATGGGTAGCTAGTCCTTTCTTCCTTCTCCCTTTTCTCTAATTCATTCTCTTCCTCCTGCAAAATATTAGGATTATTTCAAACAAAAAATTTTCTAGCTTATTCTTGGACATGGAGGTTGAAGGTTTACAACGACCATGTGTGTCAGGAGTTCGCGACTATGCAGCTATGACGACAACATGTTGCAATGGTGTGGACACGAGCAACAATACGAATGTCCTCCTGACTTTGGATGAAATGGTGGGCTATGATAAAATAACATATGAGCATTTTAATTTTTTTGTGGAAAGCCCTACCTCTGCATCAACCGACACATATGGCCTACATTAAAAAAATCTTTAGATGTGTATAAATAAGTACAGCTCATCGATCACATAGGGTTGAGACATGTATCAGCCATCTAAACAAAGTAACTCAATGTAGCTCACTTCAACCCTCCTGTCCCTTGAGCTATAGCAGAGTGCCAGACCCTGCCATTATCCCCTGACTACTCACTGCGATGGACGCGACATTTATGAGGATCTGGATTGTAAACAAGGACTACATCATACCCGCAAGGAGCAACCTCAAATTCTCCTGACAATGTCATGCCCGCAATTTGGACATGACACACACTGTGAAACATCACCAATGTATCAATACAATAGAAGAGATGATCACATCAAAACAATACAGTATTTGCACAAGTGTTGAACAACTCACCATATGTAGTACAGACCATCAAAAGCGTCCTTTACCACTCCACCAAGTAGCTCAGTCTTCATGACCCCACTGATACATAGAACTAGGTGTGATAACTTAGACTGGTCATAATAGGAAGTATCATACATATGATACTAGTTTATGATACCACTTCCACAATGCATAGTATCATAGTCTCATCATATTTACTATTTTATAGAATCTCAATGTAAATATGTGTGCGGATGTATTTGACATTAAATTTTCTATTTTTAAGTGCTATGATATTATATTATAATATGATACCATTCTCACATTCCGCTATACTAATTGTTGTTCCATATCAGATTATTGACAACATTATATGTATGATACTACTTTACAGAAGAAAATAGTGTTTATGTACAAGCAAAAATCATCTGCAAGACAGAGGAAGGAAAATCATAGAGAAAAGGAAAAGAAAAGAAAAAGAACTAAGACTACTCTTTGTGCGTAACTTTGATGAGGTTGTACTCTTTTGCGAATAGGGCAGCTAGCCTGACCGATCCATGTTGTCGCCTCTCATCTTCGAACACCCATGCAGTTCTGTTCTTCTAGAGTGTATAACTGATTGTGCATATAAGGGTGTTAGGTTTCCTCCTCAATTTTCCCCTCTCCTTGTTGCATTCGTCTAGCCACCAGGTTTGCAAGATGCTTTGTACACTTGGTTATTCAATGTTCAGATTAAACTGTTCTTTGCAAATGTTCCAGACTTCCCTAGCGATAACACATTGCATAAAAATATGCTCGGCTGTGTCTTCCTCCTACAGATAGACGAAACATGTGGAAGTTTGGTCTTGCATTTTGTGTCTGTGACGCCTGTTAGAGGTCCACAACCTATTTTTCAAAGCACACCACATTAAATCCTTGCAGTGTGGAGGTGCCATACATTTCCAAAGTCCCTTGCTTAGCGGGAAGAAAGTACCTTTTGTTGCCAGGCAGTTATAGGTCAAACTGGCAGTGTAGCTGCCTGTCGCTGAGGGCCAAGAGAAAAATTTACCATCAGTCGTAGGTCCCTAGGTGTGGCATGAATCTCAATCCATAGGGTGATGCAATGTTGCAGTTCCTTAGGTGACAGTGGCCCGTCGTTGTCCTCTTCCCATCGGTGCTCTGCCAGCCCTTGCTCCACTGTCCTAGCGTTGCGATGGCGGGTTGTGACCTTTCCTGCTATGTTTGGCACAATGTCAGTTACTGACCCCCCTTGGATCCATTTGTCCCTCAAGAAAAGCACTCGCTTGCCATCTCCCCGTGTTATGCGAATCAATCTATCAAAGACTTCCCTAGCCTTTGCATCAGTAGCCATAGGTAGCCCTTGCCATGGCCTTGATGGCTCGGTGCGGCTTAGCCACTCCCAGCGTATGCGTAGTTTGAGACCCTACAATCATAAATCCTTGATTCCTAGCCCACCGAACACATATGGTTTGCAGACTTGGTCCCATGCCACGATGCACTGGCCTCTGTTGGCTCTAGCCTTTGCTCCTCAGTAAAACCCTCTGGACCCTTTGCCCATCTCGTCTAGCAGCCAACATGGGACATCGGCAATCAGAAGATGGTGTATAGGGCATGCTGCCATCACTGATTTGACAAGGCTCAAACTTCCTGGGCGTGCGATCATGATGTGTTGCCATGCTAGGATTATGTGTAATGTTGCGTCCAACATTGGCTGCCACTAGCTCTAGTAAGCGGATGAAGTTAAGATGCAGTCCCATGTATCTGATGGGGAAGCATGTGATTTTGCATTGCAGCAAGCTTCTGACGATTTCCTCTTCCAGATCTCCTCCTCGTATGATTGTTGCTGACGTTCCTGTAATTGATATGCAGTCTAAATGCCATATACAAGATTGTCGGCTTGACGAACAACACTACATCATCAGCATAGATTGAGACTCGCTGCGTAGCCGTGCAGTTTCCAATCGGAGAGAGTAGTTTCTGTTCTGTCACTCTATTGATGAGTAGGGTCGTAACCTCCATGGAGAGTACAAATAGGAGCGCCGAGAGAGGGTTCCCTTGGCACATGCCACGAGCATGCATGATTTTCCTCCCTGGTATTCCATTATCTAAAACCTTTGTGCTTGCAGAGCGCAGAGAGATGGAGAGCGATTTGAGAACAATCTCTGGGAAACCAAGGTGTCAAAGGACCTCAAAGATAAAACTCCAAGAGAGGGAATCAAAAGCTCGCATGATATCGATTTTGAGAAGCACACATGTATCTCTTCTGGAATTGATCTTGCAGGCAAGCTGTCTGACAAAGCAGAAAGTTATCATGTAGGTTTCACCCCTGAATAAATGCAGATTGGTTGGCGATGACTAAATCTGACATTTTCGGGCGTAGGCGGTTGGCAATCAACTTGGAGAAGAGTTTCACAAAGCTGTGCACGAGGCAGATCGTCCTTTAGTTGCCTACTTCTTCAGAATCTGGCTTTTTGGGGATGAGAGTGATAAGTGCATTGTTTAGTTTTCCAAAAGAACGGCCATATCCAACAAAAAGTTTCAAGATCGCATACATGATCTCCGGCTTGATAACGATCCATGCTCGTTTGTAGAAAGCTCCTATAAATCCAACAGGCCCCGGTGCTTGATCTGCTAGCATTTCTTTGACTGCGGCCCAAACCTCGGCTTCAGTGAAGATTTCTCTCAGATTCTGAAGATCGTGTGTCCGCAGGCCTGGGGTTTCCAGGTCCAGCGTTGACAAGGGTATAGATAATAGAGCCCGTTAGTTGAGTACCCCTCAGGCCCGTCAAAGGTAGGCCCAAGTGTAATCCTAGTCGAAATACGAGTTCTTGTCGTATATCGATATTGTAATCTGTGTCGAACCCCTCCTGTACCTTGAGACCTGGCCACCTATATATAGGGGTCAGGAGAGGACAGTAAGGGACAGATTGAGAGTAAGCCAAAGTTCATCACCACGTTTACTTTTGATACACGCCTTGTTTGACTGACTTTACCTTCGAGTTCATCCGACGCCCTATTCCCCCGATCCTAAGTCCTTCATATTTGACATTTGTCGAGTTAACCCTCGTCAATTGGCGCCGACCGTGGGGACTCTGGGCGTTGGAATCATGAATTCGATGGCTTTTTCGCTTTTAGCCAACAGCAATTCAGAAGTCGATGAAAACCAGATATCGTTCGGAACCGTCGATTTTCAACCTCACCTGCCAAATTTTACTCCAATATTCGAGAGCATAGATCAAGACATGGACTTTACAATCGGAAGCCTAAACTTTCGCGTTGGATCTCTAGGCTCGATTCACCTTTCAGATCCTATCTCATCAGATCTGTCGGCAAGCGAAGTCAAGACAATTGCAATGTCAGAATCATCAGTGGGCTCTTCCAGCGAAGCAAACTCGCCGGTCAGTTTCGTAGCAACAGAAGTCGCAGAAGGGAAAATCGCAGAAGTCGATGAAAACATGGAAAATTTCGACTTAGGAGATCAACTCGAAGACCTCATGATCTGCCATGATGATACTTCAGGCAAGTCAACAGACACCTAGGAAACATGACTAGAGCTTCATGAGGATGATGATTCAATCTTCTCAAGCTTCAACAGCAAGTTCGATAAGCGATATCAAATACTCGCCATCGTAGGAGATAACTCAGAAGAACTCGACGAAAACAACAACCCAGTGCTCAACCCAGCAAATATAAATAGAGGAGCAAATCACTTAGCAGAAGGAGAAACTGCAGACTCCCTGGCAAGCAGAGAAAAAATCGACTATCAGTCCAAGAGTGGGGGATAATCAAAACAGCCGTGGAACATGGCACGCCAATACTAGGAGATGCAAGCAAAAACAAGCTGTTAGGGTATCATTATGCCTTAAGACAGCATTCAAAGCAATTAGCAAAGGAAAAAATTGAAATACAGAAAAGGAAAGAGTCAGCCATCGCAGCAAGCATAGCTTATCATAAAGTATGCAGTGATGCGTAATATACAAATAGCAAAAAGCATCGTCGACATGGATCAAGGTTTGAAAACCTCGAATACTCCGAAAGGCAAAGCCTCTCCAAAAATCTCGACTCGTCCTTCCTATCGGTCGACGAGCAAGGTAATATCATACCGAAGACACCAGAAGCAGCACTCATGGTAGCACAAACATATCTATACACAACGCGGCCAAGTCTAGGAGACCCAAGAGAGCATATGCATCGAGCCGCACTGCAAGGCCTAAGGATGGTAGGCAATAAACTGACAGCAAAAGAAGAGGAAGCACACCGCAACAAAGGAACGCATAAATCAAGATCACCACGCCGTCACAATAGTCCTCGGCATAGAAGCGGAAACCGATGATCTAGGACACCATCACCTAGGCGACACAAAAGCCCAAAGCATGGAGGAACCCGAAGATCCAGCACCCCCACCAAAGCATATGATTATGAAGACGACGAAAAGGAGATGGGGGCGTCGTGCTTTACTCACAGGGTTCGCACCACGCCAGTACCCAAGGGGTTCAAGTTACCTCATGATCAACAAAAGTACGATGGATCTCAGGAACCCCAATCATGGCTCTCAGATTACTTGCAAGCAGTGAAAATATTGGAAGGAACAAAGGAGACAATAATGCAAAGTTTGCAACTACACCTCAGCGGCGCAGCAAGGTCATGGCTGAGCAAATTAGAAAAAGAAACAATTGGAAGCTGGGAGGAACTCACGAAACAGTTCACGAGCAACTTCAAGTCAACATACAAGCGGCCAGCGTCAATAGAAGAAGTCAAGGCATGCGTACAGCAGCTTAACGAGACAATAAGGTCGTATATCCAAAGGTGGAGTATTATTAAAAATTCCGCAGTCGAAGTTTCGGATGAAAGAGCAATAGACGCTTTCACGCTCGGGTTACAACGAGGAGACCTAGTCAAAGAAATGGGCAGAATCAAGACAAAGACAGTATCTGATCTAATGGACATAGCGAATAGATTTGCAGATGGCGAAGATGCGTGCAACAACAAATGAACACGATCACAGGAAGACGACAGAGGAAACAGATACAGTGGCCAAAGGAGGAGATCCCGCAATTACGATAACTACGGTTCCCACAGCCAAGTAGCCGCAGGGTACAAAGATAATGGCTATCAAGGAAACGACCGCAGAAGCTCAGGATACCGCAGTTATGGAAAAGAAGATTACGGAAGCAGCAAAAAATTCCAGACAAAAGAATCCAGGGAGTACAACCCATCACCAGAGGATATGCTAAATGGACCGTGCCACATTCATTCCGCGTTCGTTGATGGAAAATGAGTGTCCAGACACGCGATGAAAGATTGCACGACGTTCTTGAAACTCTAAGAGGCAACAATGAGTAAACAAGCCAAAGCGAAGAGGCAAGGATACGAAGGAAACACAAGGAACACGCCTATAAGTCAACAAGGAAACAGTGGAGTTCCTCAGGATCAACAGCAGCCAAACCAGGGACGCGATAACGAAAGAGGATATATTGCCTCCAAAGGGCACATCACAGCAATGATACAGCCAGTGCCAAAGTCGAATAAGGAAGAAAAGAGCATAACTCGACAAGTCAACCTAGCAGTAACATCACCTCCAGCAACAACGGAATATCTGCACTGGTCAGAATAACCCATAGAATTCAACAGGGATGATCACCCCATAACAGTACCTTGGCCGGGAAACGCGCCTCTGGTACTCAAAGCTCAAATTGGGGCATATGACGTCGACAGAGTATTTATGGATGCAGGAAGTGGAATAAATCTCATATATGCAAAAACTCTCCAAGCAATGCACATATCACTAGAGTTCCTAAAACCAATAGACTGCTCCTTCCACAGAATCGTCCCAGGAAGTGCTAACTATCCACTAGGTCGAATATCACTAAATGTTTGCTTCGGGAATCGACAAAACTATAGAAGAGAGAAGCTCGACTTTGAAGTCATGGACTGGCCATCGCAATATCACGCGATCCTCGGGCGACCCGCATTTTCGCAATTCATGGCAGTACCTCACTATACTTACCTGGTACTCAAAATGCCAGGACCCAACGGAATTATCATAGTAAAGGGAAGTTTCGAACTCTCGGATCTATGCGACAAGGAATTTCACAAGATGGCTCGAAATTTCGGCATGATGGCAAACTACGGAGAACCCAAAGACAAGGCAAAAAGCATGACTACACGAGTCGCACAACAACTCGAAGGGCACCCAACAGAGCCAGAGGTGAAGAAGCTGCGGGTGCAGCCATCAGATCCAAGAGAAGCAGCAGAAGACAAGGGAAAAACTTCGGCGACGTAGGCGGCAAGCGCACCAAAGTAGAGTAGAAAAGTAAGGCTATTACAAGCCATAAGTTATCCTAGGGCAATGCCCTCTTGACGAGGGGTTAACTCGGCAAATGTCCTAAACGAAGGACTTAGGATCGGGGAGATAGGGCGTCGGATGAACTCGAAGGTAAAGTTAGTCGAAACAGGTGTGTGTCGAAAGTAAACTTGGGTGTTCAACCTGGCTTGCTTTCAATCTGGCCTACACCGTCCCCTCCTGGCCCCTATATATAGGTGGCCAGGTCTCGAGGATCGGGTAGGGTCCGATATAGATTACAATATCGACATACGATAAAGACTCGTATTCGACTATCATTACAATTGGGCCTATCTTAACGGGCCTCAGGGGTACTCAACATACGGGCTCTATTAACTATGCCCTTGTCAGTAGCCCCTGAGATTCTACCAGAATTGCAGATTCGGGTTGAATCTCTAATATTTATATCTTTGACTTGATCAATTCTTCGACTTCTTCTTATCTTCAAATCTTCGACTTGGTCTTTCGACTTATTTTTTATGATAATATTTCGCAAGGGGTTTTGATGAACAAGCCTGACATCTCTGACGGATCAAGAGGTCAGTTAACTGCCGGAACAGATACTTGTCACCTACTTCAAATTCAATCCCCTTGGACTTGAATTCGGGATACCGGTCAAACCCATTCTTTTGCCGCATTTAGGACTTACAAAGAATGAATCCCAGTGATTCTCAGGGTACCCAGTGCGTCCACCAGGATTTTCTTCGCGTCGTAGACACGGATACATACCAGCAGAGCGCATCCATGTGCGTATACCAGGCCACACATGACGGATCCCGGGGTCTTACCTTCGTGACAAGTCACGGCATTCGAGTTGCATTGCGATAACGTAACTCGAGAATCTCATGTCGCAGTCAAATTTTGACTGAAAATATTCGGGTTTCTACAACCATAAAATTTGCTCCCGATGGGAGTAACAGTCCTGTACTTTCCCAACTTTAATGCTTTACCAAGAAATATCGTCGGGTGCGCGCTCAGCGCTCCCGATGGGAGTAGCCCCCGAGGCTATAGTCGAAAAAGACTTTTTCGAGTATAGGCTCAAAATATAATGTGGTCCATCACACTTCAACTCGAGATACTTTCAATATCTCCCCTAAGGCTATAATCAAAAATCCTTCACATATAATCTTGTCTATAAATTTTGTACCTGTCGGCGCCATCCTTCTTTTTTCTTATATCAACTTCTTTATGACGTCAATGAACACGTCATTCTGTCTGAGTGCGAACCGTTTTATAGGAAACATTGTAATTTTCATGATTTTTGACCGTTAGTGGGCTGCCGTTTCCGCTCTTTGCGCCACGTCTCAGCCCACGATCCTTCTCCCAGAAGTTATATAAGGGGCGTAGTGGGGGATTTACTGTTTACCAGCTCATTCCCTCCACCGCCTCCATTGCTAATCGCTGCTCCTCTTTCCGTTCGTGCATAGCCCCCGAGCGCGGTGCGATAGATGCGCGTGAAGCACCTAACCACCAAGAACACCATGGCCAAGAACTCCTCTGCCATCAAGTTTGTGCGCTCTGCCATCACGCCGAAGGAGGTGGAGAAAGCCAGGGCAGATGGTCTCATCTCCGCCCAGGATTCCATCAAGTTTCCCAGTACTGAGCGAATCCCGGAGCCCCCGAGTGGTTATCGGGTAATGTTCCTCGCTTTCCTCCTCCGTGGTCTTTCCCTTCCTGCCCACGAGTTCCTTCGTGGGCTTCTCTTTGTTTATGGTGTGCAGCTTCACCAGCTCACACCTAATTCTCTTCTGCACATTGCGTGTTTCGTGACTCTTTGCGAGTCATTCTTGGGCATTGAGCCCCACTTTCTTCTCTGGAGGTCAATCTTTCGGCTTCGCCCCAATGTTTCCTTGTCTAAAAAGCCTGAGTTGGGCGGAGCCGTTGTCTCTGTGCGCCTTGAAGCGCAGTACCTCGAGTTTTCCTTTGCTACATCTGTCCAGGGGTGGAGAACCAAATGGTTCTATATCAAAGATCGCAAAGCCTCCCCTGAAGACCAATATGGTTTAGCCCCTTTCGAAGCCTCCAAGGAAGTGAAGAAATTGGCTTCATGGGATGCGCTTCCTTCAGATGCGGAGATAGCACAAGTTCTTCCTCTTCTATCTCGCATTCAAGCTTTGAAAGGAGGCCAAGGAGGAGCTTTGTCGGGTATCCAACTCATGGCGTTCTTCATACAATGTTGAGTTCAACCCTTGCAGCACCGCCTCACCAAGTTCTGGAATTACTCTGGCTTGGAAGATCCTACTCGCGTCTCTGAAGATTTGATAGAGAAAAAAGATGTCGACAAGCGAGTTAGGAGCCTTACCAAGCTCACCAAGGATCATGCGGTTGCTGACTTAACCGCTGACTACTTCGACTCCGTGCACCCTTTACCCGAGGTATGCATCTTTGTGCTCACTTGTTGTCGATTTTTGTTTGCTTCGACTTACGTTTGCCTTTGTACTCTGCTGACTTATTTTATATGCAGGGTCACCAATTCCTTGTTTCGTACCCTCCTCTTCCAGAGGCAGGGCCCCTTCCAGCTGATCTGGCCTCATTTGTATCTGAAGCCCCCGAGGCTGACGATAATCAGGACGGGGATGATGCCGAAGAGTCGGAAGAGGAAATGAGCTCGTCGACATCGTCTCCCTTCGTGCCTGCTGAAGATGCTGGTGTCGACAAGAAAAGGAAGTGAGTCAAAGAATTTGCTTCTTCGAGTTCTGCAGCGGCTGATAAAACCTCTGCTCCTGCAGAAGATGAGGAGTACTTCGACCTCCTGGCATCGTAAGTGTTTTTTATTCGAGTTCTTCAGTTGCACTTCTTTTGCCTTGTTTCTATCGTGTTACACATAACTTTTTTGCTTCGTGTAGAGATGACGAAGAGCCGCCGAAAGCTGCTACAGCTATTCCTCCAATTCCCCCTGCAGTTCATGATGAGGCCCCTGCCCAAGTAATTGCGCCTAGGGTTACCAGGGCCTCTGTAAAGAAGGTTCCTGCACCCCGAAACCTCAAGCGCTTGAGGAAGGCCAAAGAACCCGATGCCTCTCTGGAAGCCCATGAATCCTCGGCTTCCCCCCATGATGTAAGCAATTTTCCCTTTTTTGTTTCCCTTGCATATACTTGTGCTTCTTACACGCTCTTTCTCTTCAGGCGTTATTGGAGAGATTCGTCGCCTTGGGCACCGAATGTGCTGAGTACCTAAAGGTTGCGAAAGCTTCCGAAGGTGTGTTCTATATCCAGTCGTGGTTTTTCTTCCACGCTTATCTTTTGCTGTTTATCTGACTTCCTTTCTGCTTCCATTGCAGCTGCTCTAGCGACAGCCAATGCCCGAATCGCATCATTGGAGGCTGAGCTTAGTTCCTCGCAGAAGGCATATGATATTGCGGCCGCTGCCAAAGCAAGCGCTGAGAAGTCGCAAAAATCAGCGCTTGGTAAGGCGAAAAAGCTTTGGCCGATGCCAACAGGGAGCACGCTCAACGAGAGCAGGCCGTAATGGAGCGCCTTCACACAATGTCTACCTCTGCTGAAAGTAAGTGCTTCGTCTTGCCTTCTATTTCGATTTCTTGTTATGTTTGTTGATCTTCACCAATTCTTTCCTTTACTTCTTTCTTTTTGACTTCCTTTGCCGCGCAGGATTTACCAAGGTGTCTCCTTCATCTTTGCCATCGGGCGATGATCCTTTGCTGACCGCGGTTAACCTACTCGAGGCAAACTGGATATCTATCCAGGAGACTTTTGAGTTGGTTAGCCGCGTTCTGTCGCGGTTGTTCGTCGGGTTGTGGCCGAAGAAGAAAGCAGAAGTCCCGAAGGATAACTTGGAGAATCTTGCCAAGTCCTTCGATACAGTTGAGGACCTGATCCTCCAGCTGAAGGGGCTCTTTCTTAAGCGTGGCGCTGAGGGTGCCATTGCGCTTTCTTTTCCTCATGGCGCGGACTTCGACTGGGAGAAGGTGAGCTCTCCCCATGGCCGCACCCGCGATGAGATGAAGGTTTTCATCGAGAAGGCGAAGAAGTTAGCGCCTGCACTGGCGGCGATTATTTCTCCTTCTGCGGCCTCCGCGGCATCTACTACACCGGCTCCAACGATGGAAGATCCTATACCTCCGTCGACTTCTGGCGACGGATTTGCCATGCCCTCTTCTGCCACGGAGCAAAATGCTGAGGTGGCGTAGACTTCGGCTCCTCTGCAGCTTTCAATTTCTTCTTTTGAATGTACCAATCTTGCGTGCAACCCGAGAACTTTTAGCCAAAGTGTTTTGCACTTGTGTAAATATATTTTCTTCATATGAAATCTTGTGCTGCCTCTCTGAAATGTTTATTCTCTATTTTCTTTTGACTTCCAGTCGATGCATACCAACGATCCCTTGACTGGCGGGCCTGCTCATTCTGCTGCCCGTACATTCGACTTGATGATTTTGCCGCCCCCTAGTCAATGCAGTCAATGCGCAGAGTACTCTTTAAGGATTTCTGATCTTGAAACTCGCTTGACTTTGGCCAAATGTCAAGCTCAGATGTCATTTGACAAAGCCAGCAAGACTTCTGATTTGACGAAGCAGGTATCTATTCTTAATGATAAGGTGTCCAGTTTGACAGCAAAAATTTTGCATCACGAGGAATGCAATTCTTTTCTCCTTGGCATTATCGAATCCGCCTGCGAGATGTTGTGATGTAAGTTTCCCTTCGACTTATCTTTTCTCTCTTTTTGCTCCACTGCTGTTTTTATGATATCCTCTTGCCCTCGCAGGCACTTGTTTAGATTTTGCTGCTGAAGATCGTCGGGTTACCGAGCGAAGTGCGGCCCTAGAAAAAATGTCCGTAGGTGTTGAAAACTTGTGGTCTGATCCTCGACGCCGGAGTGCTGTTGTATTGCTTCAGGATCGTGCCCAGCACGTTGGTGAAGCGGTGGATGGCTGCAGAAGATCCCTCGTAACTATGCACTCTGTTATGCTACCTCGCAATCCTCTACCTGCGACTTTCCCACTTCTCCTTGATACTTTTAGATCCAGCCAGCGAATTCATCGGTTGATAGAACTGAACTTAGTGGCAGGTGCCAATTTTGATCTTGGGTGGATACGCAAGTGGAAACCAAGACTCAATTATAGTTCTATGTCACTGAGCTACCCTCCAGGTGGAGCTGGCCTTCGAGTACACTTGGAGAGTACCCTGCAGCCTGCCCGACGAATTATAGCCAGGCTGTTGCAAGAAGATGCCACGTTTTTCCACGAGTTTCACTATTTAGACCCTTTGGGTGTAGATGATTCTAACAACCCGATGTTGTAACATATTTTTGTATGTGTGCAACGCGAGAGTGCTTTATTTCGCGACTTTTATGGCGATTTTTTTTCTCAGAGCGTTATTGTATGACTCGTGCGTTTGCCGCATTTTCTCTTTGAAAGACTCGTAAACTCGAATGTGAGGAACGTTTCGTCTTCATTATACTTGTAATGTAAGATACATGGGGTGACCCAAGAGATCCAGTCTGTGACCTGTGTTCTGGATCTAGAGGGCATTGCCCCTGGTATAACTCGTGGCTTTTACAGCCTTACTGTTCTATTTTATCATCTGTTGATGTTTATGCCGTCGTGGCTTTCCCTTCTTCTCCTGTGTCTTTGTCTTCTCCTGATGTTCCTACTCGTGGTTTCTTCGTTTCGGGCTCCGCAATGCGTCCTTCGAGTAGCTTGACGCCCTCTGTAGTTGTGCTTTTTGCCTTCTCTGCATAGTTGGCTATCGTGCCAAAGTTTTGTGCCATCTTGTGGAACTCCCTGTCGCAGAGATCTGAAACTTTGAAACTTCCTTTTACTGTAATTACTCCTCTTGGTCCTGGCATTTTGAGTACCAGATATGTATAATGAGGGACTGCCATGAATCGCGAAAACGTGGGTCGTCCGAGGATCGCGTGATATTGAGATGGCCAATCCATGACTTCAAAATCTAACTTTTCTCTTCTATAGTTTTGTCGGTTGCCGAAGCAAACGTTAAGTGCTATTCGACCCAGTGGGTAATTGGCACTTCCTGGCACGATCCCATGGAAGGAACAATCTGTTGGCTTCAGGAACTCTAGTGATATATGCATTGCTCGAAGTGTTTTTGCGTATATCAGGTTAATTCCACTCCCTGCGTCCATGAATATTCTGTCGACATCATATGCGCCAATTTGAGCTTTGAGTACCAAAGGCGCGTTTCCCGGCCGAGGTACTATTATAGGGTGGTCTTCCCTGTTGAACTCGATTGGTTGTTCTGACCAGTGCAGATACTCCGTTGTGGCTGGAGGTGAGATGACTGCTAGGTTGACTTGTCGAGTTATACTCTTCTCTTCTTTGTTCGACTTGGGCACAGGTTGTATCATTGCTGTGATGTGTCCTTTTGATGGAACGTACCCTTCGTCGTCGTCGTGTCCCTGGTTTTGCTGGTCTTGTCCTTGAGGAGCTCCGTTGTTTCCTTGTTGTTTTGTTGAAGGATTGCTGCTTCCTTCAAATCCTTGTCGCCTTGCTTCAATTTGCTTGTTTAGTGTTGCCTCTTGTAATTTTAAGAATGTTGTGCAATCTTTCATTGCGTGCCTTGATACTCGCTTCCCATCGACGAACGCTGAGTGTATATGACAAGGTCCGTTGAGCATGTCTTCTGGTGAAGGGTTGTATTCTCTGGATTCTCTTGCGGGGAATTTTTTATAGTCCTCTTTTCCGTAGCTTCGATATCCTGAACTTCTTCGATCGCTTCCTTGGTAACTGTTGTCTTTGTATCCTGCGGCGACTTGGCTATGTGGGCCGTAGTTGTCGTAATTTCTGGACCGTCTCCTTTGACTTCCATATCTATTTCTTCTATCATCTTCTGGGGATCGCGTCCGTTTGTTGTTGCATGCGTCTTCTCCATCTGCAAATCTGTTTGCTACATCCATGAGGTCTGACACTGTTTTCGGCTTGATTCTGCCCATCTCTTCGACTAGGTCTCTTCGCCTTAATCCAATGATGAACACATCTATTGCTCTTTCGTCTGAAACTTCGACTGCTGAATTTTTGATAAGACTCCATCTTTGGATGTATGCCCGCAGTGTTTCGTCGCGTTGTTACACACACGCTTTGACTTCTTCTATTGATGCTGGCCGCTTATATGTCGATCTAAAGTTGCTTGTGAATTGCTTTGTGAGGTCTTCCCAGCTTCTAATAGTTTCTTTCTCTAGTTTGTCAACCATGACCTTGCTGCGCCGGTGAGGTGTAGCTGCAAACTTTGCATTGCTGTTTCTTTGGTTCCTCCTAGTATTTGTACTGCTTGTAGATAATCCAATAGCCATGATTGTGGTTCTTGTGATCCGTCGTATTTTTGCTGATCATGAGGTAACTTGAATCCCTTGGGAACTGGAGTAGTGCGAACCCTTCGGGTAAAGCACGATGCCCCCATCTCGTTTTTGTCGTCTTCATAGTCGCGTTTTTCGTTTGGGGATCGCGATCTTCGAGTTCCACCGTGCTGTTTTGGTGACGGCGATCGAGATCGGTGCTTGCTGCTTCTGCGCCTAGGACTATTGTGACGGCGAGGTGACCTTGCTTTATGCACTTCCTTGTGATGATATGTTTCTTCTCCTTTTGCTGATAGCTTGTGGCCCACCATGTTGAGTCCGTTCAATGCTGCTCTATGCATATGTTCTCTAGGATCTCCTGGACTTGGTCGAGTTGTAAGCAGATATGCTTGCGCTGCTACTAATGCTGCTTCAGGGGTTTTTGGTAGGATATTCCTCTGCTCGTCGACTGATAAGAAGGACGAGTCGAGGTTTTTGGAGATACTTTGCTTGTCGGAGTACTCGAGGTTGTCGTACCTTGAGCCGTGTCGACGATTTTTCCTTGCGTTACTATATGATGCGTCGCTTCGTGCTTTACGAGCAGCTTCGCTAGCTGCAATGGCTGAATCTTTTCTTCTTTGTATCTCTATTTTCTCCTTTGCTAATTGCTTGGCCTGCTGCCTTAGGGCGTAATGATACCCCAAAAGCATATCTTTGCTGGAATTTTATGGTATTGGCGTGCTGTGTTCTACGGCTTCTCTTATTATCCTCCATTCGTCGACTGATAGTCAAATTTTTTCCCTGGTTGTGAGGGATTCTGGTGTTTGCCCTTCTGCTAGGTGATTTGCTCCTCTGTCGATATTTGCTGGGTTTAGCACTGGATTGTCGTTTTCGTCGAATTCTTCTGAGTTATCTCCTATGATGGCTAGCACCTGGCATTGTTTGCCGATGTTACCCTTGAAGCTTGAGAAGATCGAGTTACTATCCTCAGAAAGCTCTAGTCCTGTCTTCCATGTATCTGTTGACTTGTCCAAAACATCGTCAAGGCAGATCATGAGATCGTCGAGTTGGACTCCTGCGTCGAAGTTTTCCTTCTCTTTGTTGTCTTCTGCGATCTTTCCTTTTTGCAATTCTTCTAGGCTGACCAGCGGGTTTACCTCACTGGAAGAGCCTTCAGAATATTCCATCATTACTATTGTTTCGGGCTCACTTGCCAACGGATCTTGTTTCGTCGGATCTGAAAGGCGAGATGAACCCGATGGCCCGATGAGGATGCTTAAACTTCTGATTGTCAACTCTATCTCTTGATTTTCGTCGACTTCTGTACTGCTGTTGGCTAAAAGCGAAAAAGCCGTCGAATTCATGATTCCAACGCCCAAAGTCTCCATGGTCGGCGCCAATTGACGAGGGGTTAACTCGGCAAATGTCCTAAACGAAGGACTTAGGATCGGGGAGATAGGGCGTCGGATGAACTCGAAGGTAAAGTTAGTCGAAATAGGTGTGTGTCGAAAGTAAACTTGGGTGTTCAACCTGGCTTGCTTTCGATCTGGCCTACACCGTCCCCTCCTGGCCCCAATATATAGGTGGCCAGGTCTCGAGGATCGGGTAGGGTCCGATATAGATTACAATATCGACATACGGTAAAGACTCGTATTCGACTATCATTACAATTGGGCCTAGCTTAACGGGCCTCAGGGGTACTCAACATACGGGCTCTATTAACTATGCCCTTGTCACCTCTAGATCCAAAACACGGGTCACTGGCCGGATCTCTTGGGACACCCCATGTATCTTACATTACAAGCATAAATAAAGACAAAGTTCCTCCTATTCGAGTTTACGTGTCTTCAAACAAAATTGCGGTAAACACACCAAACACAGAACGTAAGCGCCTTGAGAATAAAACAGAATTTCTGACAATAGAATTGAGAAACAGAAACTCCCGTGTTCTACACACAAAG
Organism: Dactylis glomerata; assembly: GCA_007115705.1. NCBI lineage: Eukaryota > Viridiplantae > Streptophyta > Magnoliopsida > Poales > Poaceae > Dactylis > Dactylis glomerata. The sequence goes on from QXEO01000546.1 coordinate 9,793,772, forward strand.
TGTATATACAATACGAGCATCAAAACATTGGCTGATCAGAATCATCTACTCCTAGGGGATTTAAGTAATGGTGCTCGCGGAAAAACGCGGCATCCTCTCGAAGCAACCTAGCTATAATCTTCCTTGCTGGACCCGCAACCTAACTCCCCCTTGAGGAAAACCTAGTGACATGGAGCTATAATTAAGCCTTGGATGCCACTTACGTATCCATCCAAGAGCAAAATTGGCACCAGCCACCAGATTGAGCTCTATCAGCCGATGAATTCGCTGACTAGATTTAAAAACTTCGAGTAGCTGCGTAAAACTTCCTGGCAGAGGGTTGCGCGGAAGCATGACGGAGTGCATGGTCGTTAAGGCTTTTCGACAACTATCCACAGCCTCACCAATGTGTTGAGCGCGATCCTGCAGGAGTACAACAGCACTGCGGCGCCTTGGGTCAGCCCACAAAGAAGACGCATCTTTTGATACCTTCTCCAAAGCCGCGGTCCGCTTGGCAACTCGACAATTTTCGTCAGCAGGATGTAAGCAGGTACCTGGAAAGGTACAAAATCATCAAAATACAACGACAAGGGAGGCGACAAGAAAGTCTACAGGAAACTTACACTTCAATCGTTCACAAGCTGATTCGATGAACTCAACAAGGAAAGAGTCGCACTCCTTCAGATGCATAACCTCGGCAACCGAACCCGACAATTTATCTTCAAGAACAGAAAACTGCTTCATCAGGCCATAAGATTTACTGGCCTGGGCCATACAATACTCACCTGACATTTCATCAAAGATAAACGACCTTCAAGGTCCACAATCCTTGACAAGTACTCAGCGCATTGACAACAAGAACGAGGAACAGAAGAAGTCGCAGTACGAGGTACATCAACATGAGGCGATCGACGACCATGATCCGTCGATCCACCAATACATTCACGCTGGAGGGAAAGAAAAGACGAAAGGAAACAATTCAGAATCCCAATCAAATGCGGCATTTCATAAAGACAAAGTATTTACAAAGATCGCAAGTTCCTTGACTGGACTTCGGGCAACAAGTGAACGAGTTCATTACAAAAAGAAGAAAAGACTACAGGGGAAGTCTAAAGTCTACGCCACCTCAGCAGTAGGCTCCACGGCGGAAGAAGGCGCGGGAGAAGTAGCACCAGCGCTTGGCGGGGGCATCGATGCACTTGTCGTCGGAGTCGAAGAAACCGTAGTAGAAGTCGAAGAAGCCACCGAAGGAGTGATAATCAACACGATACCTGGCGCGCACTTCTTCGCCTTCTCAAAGAAACCTCGCAGCTCTGAAAGAGGTCAACCACGGGAAGAGGTAATCTTCTCCCAGTCAACCTCCTCGCCATGTGCATAAGTAAGCGCAATGGCCCCTTCAGCGCCTCGCTTCACCGAACGGCTCTTCATCAGAAGGATAGGATCTTCGGGGGTGTCAAAAGCCGCGGCAAGTTTCTTCAGATCGGCAGTTGGCATATCCGCCTTCTTCCCGACGAAAATCTGCGTTAGCACGCGACTAGCCAGCTCGAAGATTTCCTGGATAGATATCCAATTCGACTCCGGCAATGTAACATCCCAAGATTTATCAAATTTTGGGGGGAAAATTTTCGTTTTTATTTTGCTTGTGTTGATTGAAAATTCACAGAGATTTAAAACTTTTTGAGTCTATTTGAAAGCTTTAGTGAAAACCATTTTAAATCCTCTATTTATTTCTTGAAGAACTTCTTTGAGAAAAATAAAGTATCAAAATACTATTTTCCTTCTTTTATTTCAAACCTATGCAAGCTACTTGCAAAGGGTACCTCCTAAAATGATTCTTTTGTCTCAAAGGTTTGCATTGCAAAAGGTGATTTGAAAACAAATCAAAAATAATATTTTATAAAGTGTTATCCTCTTATTTTAAAAGGATTATTTTCAAATACTAATCCAACATATTGCTTTATGCAAATAAAGCGTGTTGGCCAATTTTAAAAGGATCTTTTGAAAATGATTTTTGTTCATGTAAAATGCCCCATTACTGTTTTAAAATGTAGTGTTGAATTTTATAAAAATTTAGAAAGTGGTTTGACCTTGTTTGGATGCAATATGCAAAAGCTATGAAGCAAATAAGAAAATCAGCAAAAGAAAAGAAGAAAAGAAAATAAAAATACTAAATGGACCCCGGGGAGACCTTTCGGCCCAGATCAGAAACCAGCCCGTGGCCCATCTAGCAAAATTCCGAATCGGTACCCTATTTCTCTCTCGCCCCGGCTGACTAGTGGGACCCCCTCGTCAGCACGAGGTCGTCTTCCACCTCGGACCGAAATCAACGCCAGTAAGCCGAGTCTTCTCCCCCGTTAATCCCCCTCTTTAATTCCCGTAAATGCCCGGCCGTTTCTTCTCCGCACCACGCCTATAAAAGGCCCCATCACTCCTCCGCCATCTCCCTTTCGTCCTCCTGCATGAGACGCTGCCAAAACCGAGATATTTCTCACCGGAGCTCCGCCAATCTGCAGCTCTCCCGAGTGAAATTCGTCCCCGACGGTGAGCCCCCGTCCTCCTTTCCTCTTCTATTCTTTCTATCTTGCCCTGGCGCATTCCCCTGAACACTTCTCCTCGTCCAATTCGTTACAGAACAGCGTCATCGCCCAGCAACCGAAATACACCGACGCCCGGAACACCTCCAGCCGCCTGCCTCGCCTCTCTCTGGAAGCCATCCTCGACGCCGACCTTGCACGCGGACTCGCCAAGATCTCCTGCACCTCGTCCTAACATTGCCGTCGTCCAGATCCCACCGAAGCATCACCGGAGTTCGACCCCTGCACGCCTCGCCGGCAAACCTCGTCGGAACCCTAGCTAGCCCGGTGAGCTCTCCCTCCTCTTCTCAGTGACCGTCAGATCCAGATCCATCGGCTTGAAACAAATCACTAATTGAAACGGTATAAATAGATCTGGTCCATCCATATCACATAAGATCCAACGGCTGTAAAACATGATCCACCCGAAAGGGTATCGACCAATCAGAACAGAGCACGTGGCAGCCCTCTGTTAAAACAGAAATTCGAATAGAAATTTCAAATCAGAATTTATCCAAATCTTGCAAAAATCATATCTTTTGTTCTGTAAGTCCAAAAATTACAAATGATATACCGTTGGAATCCTTAGAACTTATAGAATCCATCAGTACCATAAAATCTTATATTTTAGGGGTTCAATTTGAAACTATTTTCAAATTGGAATCAAACTCTCTGTTAGCATGATTAATTCATATCTTTTGAACCCAGTATCCAAAAATTACAAATTTGTAGTCTTTGGAATCCCCTAAACTTGTAGAACATCGTAGGATCAAGAAAATCCAAATTTGATACGTGCACACACTTTGTGCATTCAAATTTGTCCAAATCACTATTCTGATCACAATTTGAATTCTATAACTTAGTTTGGGATGAATCCAATTGCAGTAGCTCTTTCTTGCTGCAAGCTATCCAGTAGCATGACTCACATAATTTCTTGAATCACTTCACAATTATTCAAATTCTAATATGAGAATTTGAGTAGTTCCTATATAGATAAATTCCATTTCTATTTCAATTAATAATTCCTTCTACCATAGCAAATCTCATAACCATACCTAGTCGCCAATGTTATCTAAATAACATCCGGATCAAGATCATTTCACTTAGACCTATCTTGTATAGCTCACACATATTCAAATTACAATAGTGTGGTTTGAGTAAAGTGTGATGCATCTCAATCATAGGATTCTATTCTTACTATCTTAGGTGTTGATCAAATCAACATTATGGCACCTATCCGACACTACTTGTACCAAATAGGAACCTAAAACCATAATCTCAAATGTCATCTACCCATACTCAATCATCTGTCCATTTGATCCCGATTTCATGTGTAGAGCTATTCAATTAACAAATGAGTTAATTGAGTAACTCAATGTTTCATAAATTCTTGACCCATACCTTTTCCAACTAGACATATTTTGTCTAATTCATATTATACTCAAATGGCAATTGTGCTACTTGAGTAGAATATGAATTCATCTCAAACCTAGGTTTTGCTAATGTGGTGTTATTATAACCCATACCATAGTATGTGTTATACACCATGTTGATCAATGAACCCTTTGAGCAATGTCCTCAAATATCAATCATTTATACCCAATCCAATGCCTAGTTTTGTTCACATGTATTGAACTATTCAACTTGCAAATGTGCCAATTGAGTAGTTCAAACATTCTTAAAACCTAGCCTAGTGCCTAAGTGCGATATATGCTATTTAAAGAATAAATGTTGTTACACTTATTCAAATAGTATAGTGGTTGCACTATCCCACACCTATGTGATCTATTACACATGAACTATCCTAAAACTCATATATGCTTTAATAAAGCATAAAAGCTTCATCAATCATATTATGCCTAAACCAATTCTCTCTCAGATCATATTGATCTCTCCCAACTAAGCTCTCTGATCCATATCTCACAAATCATGATCCTTTACCATATCTTTCTTATCATAACATCTCAATAAACCAAATTGTTAAACAAACAATTTTTCAATTGTTTGATTTGTTTGATTGTATTGGTATGGTGTGTTTATGGTATGCTATTTCTGTGCTATAGTTGGTGCGAAGAGCTACGTGCTTAGTCGAGAGAAGTGAAACGTCGTGATCTTCAAAAAGGCAAGTGACACACATACTTCCACCTATCTTTTATTATATGCATTAGTGATTTCAATACTGTGCATGATATGAAAATTTTCAAAGTGGTTATGAAATGCTTAGCTCCTAGTAGTGGTAGCTATCCCTTAAACCCCACCTGCTAGGATTGCAAACTTGCTTTGCAAAATGATGCCATGCCTTGTTTTCAAATTGATAAGAAAATTAACAACCCAATGAATCACCTGGGTGCAATCTTGTGGCTACTCAGGGCTACACACCTGGCTATCAACCCAGGACATGTGTGGTGGTTATCACCTGAGAGTACACAACTCAGGGCTACACACCTGGCTATCAACCCAGGACATGTGTGGTGGTTATCACCTGAGAGTACTTTGTATTGGTTGTACCTAGGAACAGAGAGAGGACATGTCGATCGAAAGGAATCTCATCACCTTTTCAAAATAATTAAAACTTGAACAGTGACTACTTAGGGCCACACACCTGACTATCAACTCAGGATATGTGTGGTGGTTATCACCTAAGGGTCCTCACCAATCCCAAGACTAACTACTTAGGGCCACACACCTGACTATCAACTCAGGACATGTGTGGTGATTATCACCTAAGGGTTACCTTGGGGCTTAAATTGAGTAACTACTCAGGACTGCACACCTAGCTATCAACCCAGGATATGTGTGGTTGTCATCGCCTGAGGGTTATTCTAGTTTTAATTGAGTAACTACTCAGGACTGCACACCTGGCTATCAACCCAGGATATGTGTGGTTGTCATCGCCTGAGGGTTATTCATGTTTTGTTGAGTTACTACCCAGGGCTACACAACTTGGCTATCAACCCAAGGCTTGTGTGGTGGTTATCACCTGGGGGTTATCTTGACCTTAACGAAAAATTCAAAATGTTTTAAAAATGTTTTGATAGGATAAAACTTGGTTTATGCAATTCAGCCATAAGATCCACCAGCCAAATGTCATGTAGTATAGTCTTTCCACAAAATGCCACCAAATAGGTGTCATTTGCCAGTACATCATTGTACTGACCCCTCTGGGGCTGTATATTCAAACGTGCAGGTTTTATTTCGAGTAAGGAACCAGGAGTAGGATCTCGAGACTACATTCCAACATGTCTGCCTGTGGCACGTGATGAAGAATGGAGGCTCACTGCAACTATGCTTTATGCTGTGTACTCGTAAGGTTGAAGACCTATGTAACTGGATTTACGTTGTAATATTGATAATATTGATGCTATTGCAATGATTACTATATTTTGTACTGTGGTGCTATCTACTGATCCAGGGAATGGCACAATACACAGGAGTTCTGCCTTTAGCAAAAGGCAGGGCGTTACAGGCAAGTTCACCGCGGCCATCAGAGGATCATCATCCGGCTGCAAAGGCGCCAAAGACACCCCAATCTTTTCTACAGAAATGAAAGGACAAAGACAGAAGATAAGTGAGAACATATCAGTATGTATAAGAATGGGCAAGTCAGCTAAGAAGGGAAAAGCATGGTACTTACCTCCAGCAAGAGCCGAAATTTGATTAAGGTGTTTAGTTATGTCCTGCTCCCTTTGAACACGCTCCTGATCATCATCGGCAAGCGCCTTTTCTGCTTTCTTTGCCTTAGCCACTACTAATTTAGTACACTTCTCAGCAGCGGTCTTGGCAGCGGCGGCAACATCCCAAGCTTTTTTGGAAGCTTCGAGTTCAGCTTCCAGGGACGATATGCGAGCATTGGCTGCCGACAAAGCATCTGCAGCACAAAAAGGGGATAGAAAGCTGGATAAAGAACCATGGAGACGCAAATTAGACGAATAAAAGACACAGCATAGCAAAAAGCTTACCCTGAGAAGCCCGAGCATCTTTCAAAAACTCGACACACTCAGTGCCCAAAGAGATGAACTTTTTCATCAAAGTCTGTCAAAAGTAAGACATAAGAAAGACAGTTCAAAAATAGTAAGCCACAAGAAGAAAAGTAGTACTTACATCATCAGCGGAGCTCGTTGGTCGATGGGCGTCGAGGGAAGTACTCACCACTGATGCTTTCTTTAGGCGTTTGGAAGCACGAGAAGCGGCCTTTTTGACAACGGCCTCTGGCGACTTAGATACCACAGCAGCCTCCTGAGAGGGCGGCTCGTCGATAGCAGGAGCATCGACAATGGGAGCAGTGGCAGCATCCTTTTTCGGGTTCTCGTTATCACTAAAACAAGAACAAACGAGTAGACACCTTGCATAAGTTGAAAGAAAGAAAGATAGACAAGCACTCAACTCAAGCAAAGACTCACGAGTCCAAGTGGTCGAAAAGTTCCTCTTCATCTTCAAGAGCAGAGGCCTCCTCGGCCATATTCTTGGGAGCAGATGTACTCGAAGAAGGAAGCTCCTCGACACGCTTCCTCTTCCTATCGAGACCAAGATCTTCTGAATGCGCAGGAGGAGGCGACGTAGTCGAGCTAGTCTCCTCCAGTGAATCCTTGGCATCATCTCCGTCCTGGCTATCCTCAGCCTCGGGGGCTTCGGACGCAGCAAAAATAGGAATAGCCTGAATAGGTCCTCCCTCTGGAAGAGGAGGACGAGAAACAATGGATTGGTGATCCTGCAGAAAAGCAAGTCGAAAAGCTATAAGCAAAATAGTCATAAAATACAAGAAGGTGAATAAATGAGAAGGTGATGCATGAAAAAGCACATACCGCAGGCAAGGGATGCTCGAAGTCGAAGAAATCTGTGGCTAAAGCGGGGATTTCATGATCCTTCATAAGAGTAGCCAGAGCTCTCACTCATTTGTCGAGATCCTTTTTATCTATGTCTTCTTTAGACACTTGAGAAGAATCTTCCAAGCTAGAGTACGACCAAAGTTTGGAAATACGATGCTGAAGAGGCTGAACTCGCCGTTGCAGAAAGAACAACATAAGCTGAGTCCCTGACAGCGCACCTCCGCTACCACTTTCAGAGCCTGAATGCAGGTTAGCAGTGGCTTGATATCTTCCATCTCAGCTTCCGTGGGAGGCGAATCCCACGATGACAACTTCTTCAAATCTTTATTGGCATCAAAAGGGGCAATGCCGTATTGGTCAGAGGAAGAGTTTTTCTGGTCTTTGATGTAAAACCACTTCTTCTTCCAACCTTGCACTGAGGCAGCCATGGTAAATTCCAAGTAATGAACCTCAGCGCAGACAGAAATAATAGCCCCGCCCCGCCCAGCTCAGGTTTCTTCGACAAAGCAACACTAGGGCGGAGGTAGAAGAGATATTTTCAGAGAATCCAATGGGCTTCGATCCCCAGAAAAGACTCGCAAAGAGTTATAAAGCAAGCAATGTGTAAAATGGAGTTTGGCGTGAGCTGGTGAAGCTGCACGCCATAAACAAAGAGAAGTCCGCAGAGAAATTCATGGGCAGGAAATGATAAGCCGCGCAAGAGAAAGGCGAGAAACATCACCCGATAGCCGCTCGGGGGCTTGGGGATGCGCTCGGTGCTAGGGAAGACAACTTGATCACCTTCGGCGATGAGGCCCTCCTTCTGGGCCTTGGTGAGATCGGTTTTCCCAAACTCGGAGGGCACCCAGCTGGTCGATGCATTGGTGGTCTTGCTCTTCCCCATCTTGTTCTTGTGGGCAAGGGTCTTTACACGCATCTACAGCAGCGGCGGCCAGGGGGCTGTGAAGGAGCTCAGAAGCGCAAAGAGGATGCGGCAATGGTGGCGGCGGAGGAGCAATAAACTGGTAAACAGTAGCAGCCCCACTATCCCCCTTATAAAGCGTCCTGGTGAAGGAACATGGACTGCGACGTGGCGCAAGAAGCGGAAGCGGTAGCCCATTAACGGGTAGGAAAAATTGTGAAATTACCGCGCTGCCCACGAGTAACGGTCAGTGTTAAGTCAAATCACATACAAAGGGATTCTGTCAATGACGTCACGAGCGATTGAGTAACGGGAAACTACAACATTGTAGTACAATATGACAGTTACGGATATTCGGTGAAGATTCAGCAAAACATTTAGCATTATGATATGCGTATTGGTGCTGATCAAGGAACCCGACGAAATCTGCTACGGGAGATTCAGAGGAATCAGTGAAGAAAACTCATTTTTCTTGAGTCTATACCCAAAAATATTCGACTATAGCCTCGGGGGCTACTACCATCGGGAGCGCTGGGCGCGCACCCGACGATATTATCAAAAAAGCTATTATTTGACGATTAAAGGAGTGATAATTTATTTGAGCCTATACTCGAAAAACATGTTCTTCGACTATAGCCTCGAGGGCTACTCCCATCGGGAGCGCTGGTCGCGCACCCGACGAAATCTCTACACGCATGAAAGAGTAAAGAAGGCGAAAGAAGACTTAGAAAGTGCAATTACTACCATCGGGAGGGAATATATATTAAATCAAGGTTAGACAACCCGAAGATTTTCAGAGTTGAAACAATCAAACAAGGCTGCGATATATGATTCTCGAGTTGCGTCATCACGACAAAACTTGAATGCCATGGTTGAAAGATATCATGAAGGTAAGACCCCAGGATCCGTCCTGTGTGGCCTGGTATACGCACATGGATGCGCTCTGCTAGTAGTTATCTGTGTCTACGACACAAAGAAAATCCTGGTGGACGCACTGGGTACCCTAAGAACCAGTGGGACTCGTTCTTTGTAAGTCCTAAATGCGGCAAAAGAATGGGTTTGACCAGTTTCCCGGATTCAAGTCCAAGGGGATTGAATTTGAAGTAGGTGACAAGTATCTGTTCCGGCAGTTAACTGACCTCTTGATCCATCAGAGTTGTCAGGCTTGTTCATCAAAACCCCTTGCGAGATAATATAATGAAAGTTGTTTATTTTTGAGAACAGGAAGAATAAGAAGTCGAAAGTTTGATCAAGTCGAAGATTTGAAGATTTGAGATTCAACCCGAAGCTGCAATTCTGGTAGAATCTCGAGGGCTACTGACAAGGGTATAGATAATAGAGCCCGTTAGTTGAGTACCCCTAAGGCCCGTTAAAGCTAGGCCCAAGTGTAATCCTAGTCGAAATACGAGTTCATGTCGTATATCGATATTGTAATCTGTGTCGAACCCCTCCCGTACCTTGAGACCTGGCCACCTATATATAGGGGCCAGGAGAGGACGGTAAGGGACAGATTGAGAGTAAGCCAAAGTTCATCACCACGTTTCTTTCGATACACGCCTTGTTTGACTGACTTTACCTTCGAGTTCATCCAACGCCCTATTCCCCCGATCCTAAGTCCTTCATATTGGACATTTGTCGAGTTAACCCTCGTCAAGCGTGGCCTCTCTACTTTGAATGGTGCCAATTAGGTTTTGATAAGTTTGGAGGAAGAGATCCTCGTTGCGTCCTTGGTCCATGATCAGCTCGTCTCCATGCTTAATGGCAGTCATCAGGTTGTTTGTCCTTCTTCCATATGCTACTAGGTGGAACAGTTTGGTATTCCCTTCCCCTTCGCGCAACCAACGAATTCTGGATCTTTGGCGTGTCATTGTGCGTTCCTGGAATGATAGGCCGAGAACAGTAAGCTTAAGGGTCTTTCTAAGCCACCATTCACCGCCAGTCAGATCCCTACTGTCTTGGGCAACATCAAACCGATGGATGAGGATGTTAGCCATGGCGATTTGCAGTTTGATGTTGCCCACTTTCCTGTCACTCAGGATTGCAGAAAATTTGCAAGATTCCTAGACGAAGGAAGGGATCGGTGATTCTCTCATCGCATCTCCAACCCTCTTTGATTGCTTCATCTATTCCTTCAAGATTCAGCCAGAAGAGCTCGAACTTGAAGCACTTTTTTGGCATGTGGCCTGCGCTTGTGGACAGGTGTAGGGGTGCGTGATCCGAGATGAGACAAAAGAGGTGATTACTTGCAGCAGTGCGTCAAGCTGGGAAGGCTAGGTCCCAGTCAATTGAGACAAGCGCATGGTTAATCTTTGTCATCGTTGGCCTTCTACGCTCATTACTCCATGTGAAAATTCTCACGTGCATGTAACATTCCTTAAGTTCCTGCTCAGAAATAAAGTCACAAAAGCATGTCATGTTCGCACGATCAAGGTTTGCGTTATTTTTCTTAGAGGTGTGTAAAATCATGTTAAAGTCGCCAATGACTAGCCAGGCACCCTGCGTTCCGACAACTCTGTCAGAACTAGATTTTTTCTATGGTGCTTTGAGACCCGTAAACACTCGTGATCCACCAAGGGTCTCTACCGGGCGAATGCACCTCGCCTGTAATCGCAAAGGAATCCATGGAATGTTGGTGATAGACATCACCGACGTGTTTCAAGCAAGGAGAATACCACCTCTAGTATCATCAGCAGGCAGAATCCATCAAAAGATGGACCTAAGCATTGATTATAGGGGGCGGCTGGAGATCAGGCGAGTTAGAGATGTGACGTCATCCTTTTTTTGAATGAAATTCGATTTTTGAAAAAAACTAAATTTTGAACAAATTTTGAATCAAAACAAAATTTTCAAATATGAACAAATATCGGATTTGAACAAATTTTGAATCTGAAAAAAATAGAATTTGAACAAATTTGGAATATGAACAAAAATTCCAAATTTCAACAAAATTCGATTTGAACAAATTTTTAATCTAAACAAAATTTTCGAATGTGAAAAAAATTCGAATTTGATTAAATTTCAAATATCTTGAGATTTTAAAAATAAGAAAGGAAACAAAAAAAGGAAACAAAAAAGGAACACGGATCTCCAACCAGATCCGACGGTCACACAGGTGACTGATCTCTAGTTAGATATCAGACGCCTATTTTCTAGCAAAACCGTTGATTATAATAGTGAAAATGTCAATTACATCTAATTGTGTCTCCTGGAGACAGACTAAATTTGCTCTAAGCGAGTCCATAAGCTTTTGGACTGAATCCCACTTCGTCAGATTGTTCAGATGGGTTTCAACAGACAATTTCTGGGTTAAGCTCCATGTAGCTAGCCCCTACCGATGTCACTCACTTCTCTTGGGAGACGACGACAAGGAAGCTTCGCTAGGCGCGGACGTCACACTCCGTCCACTCACCAGAGAAGTTTCGGGCCGACGCTTGCTTCTAGAAACCTTCTGGTCCCACACAGCTCTGAGAGCGATCTGACGACGACCGCCGTGAGCCATGATCCATGAACCCGAGCGTCGATCTCCAAGCGTAGCAGATGCACGCACGCATGTGCACGCACCGACGCACGGTAACCGCACGCCTCTTACCACCGAACCTTGTCTTCTTCCTGCAGCGAGCTAGCTAGTCGATGGTTATGGTTCATGCACCAGGCTTTCATCCATCAAGCATTATATAGCAGCCTCGTAACCTCGACATCGGTCGTGCCATACGCGCCACGCTCACCAGCTCGGTCGATAAGCTTGCACAGCTCGATCGCCATTGCTGCCACCGCAGATCAGTACAGGCAGGGCGTCCTGCGAGGCAAGAGAGATGGCGGCGTCCACGGAGCTGCACTTCGTTCTGGTGCCGCTGGTGGCGCAGGGCCACATCATCCCGATGGTGGACCTGGCGCGCATCGTCGCCGCGCGCGGGCCGCGGGTCACTGTCGTCACCACGCCCGTCAACGCCGCGCGCAACAGGGCGGCCGTGGAGGCTGCCAACAGGGCTGGCCTCGCCGTCGAGCTCGTCGAGCTCCCGTTCCCCGGCCCGCAGCTCGGGCTGCCGGAGGGGCTGGAGGCCATGGACCAGCTGGTCAATAAGGACATGTACCTCACGTTCTTCCACGCCATCTGGAAGATGGCCGAGCCGCTGGAGGAGTACGTCCGGGCGCTGCCCCGGCGTCCGGACTGCCTTGTCGCCGACGCGTGCAACCCGTGGACGGCTTCTGTGTGTGAACGTTTCGGCATCCCGAGGCTGGTGATGCACTGCCCGTCCACCTACTTCCTCCTCGCCGTGCACAACCTGTCTGCGCACGGCGTGTACGACCGCGTCGCCGACGACATGGAGCCGTTCGAGGTGCCGGACTTCCCGGTTCGCGCTGTCGGGAACAAGGCCACCTTCCGGGGCTTCTTCCAGAACCCCGGCGTGGAGAAGGAGCAGCAAGACGTGATCGACGCCGAGGCCACCGCCGACGGCATACTGATCAACACGTTCCGGGCCGTCGAGGGCGTTTTCGTCGACGCGTACGCCGCGGCGCTCGGCCGGAGGACATGGGCAGTCGGGCCGACGTGCGCCTCCTCGACAATGGACGCCGACGCCAAGGCCGGCCGCGGCAACCGCGCCGATGTCGACGCCGGCCATATCGTCTCGTGGCTCGACGCCAGGCCTCCGGCATCCGTGCTGTACATCAGCTTCGGCAGCATCGCGCGGCTGCCGGCGAAGCAGCTCGCCGAGGTTGCGCGCGGACTCGAGAATTCAGGGCGGCCATTCGTGTGGGCCATCAAGGAGGCCAAGACGGACGCCGCCGTGAGGACGCTGCTTGACGACGAAGGCTTCGAGGGGCGCGTCAAGGACAGAGGCCTCCTGGTGCGCGGGTGGGCGCCGCAGGTCACCATTCTATCGCACCCGGCGGTGGGCGGCTTCCTCACACACTGCGGCTGGAACGCGACGCTAGAGACCATCTCGCACGGCGTGCCGCCACTGACATGGCCCAGCTTCGCCGACCAGTTCTCCAGTGAGCGGCTTCTCGTGGACGTGCTCGGCATCGGCGTCAGGTCTGGCGTGAAGGTGCCGGTAATGAATGTCCCTGAGGAGGCCGAGGGTGTTCAGGTGGTGAGCGGTGACGTGGAGAAAGCGATCGCCAAGGTGATGGACGACGGGCCGGAAGGGGCAGCCAGGAGGTCCAGGGCCAAGGAGCTCGCCGAGGACGCCAGAGCGGCCATGGCGGAAGGCGGGTCGTCCTACTCGGACCTGACGGACATGATCCGCTATGTCTCGGAGCTCTCGAGGAAGAGAAGAGACGAGGAAACATGCTCGACGGCCCTCACGGCGGCAGAGCTAGGGCACAACAAAGGAGAAAAGATCCAAGCCGACACTGCATTGTCAGTACAGTCCTAAGCTGCATAGCTACTTGCAAACTAATTAAGGCTTGTTCGGTTCTATCCACCAAGGGATTAAACCCTGCCACTATGTGATACAACCACCATATATACCATTCAGTTAATCCCAGCTATTGTTGCTTTGAATTCAGAATTCGACATTATAGGTAGTAATTTCCCACGCACCAACCAGAGCAGCAATACAAACAGGTCCATACAAGATCAGTTCAAGCTGTAACTTCTGACTAAGTACACTGAGATTATGGCAGTGATTGAGGAAGAGTAAACAAAGTGGAACACCAACATTAAGAGATTTATTGACCATACATTTTTCCACAATTCAAGTGCCTCTTCTATACACAATAGTATAGACTTCACAGCACCTCCTCTTTAGTTGCCCTTTTGCTTGATGCTTCTGTTTTTGTCAGTGTACTGCTCCTCAACTGAAGAATTCCCATGAAGATAAAGGTCAAACAAATGACAATGTAAAAGATAAAGTAAGAATTAATCAATAACAGTTGATGAGCACATTCATTTTGACATGGAAAATATCCATATGGTATAGGAAAAATACACATGAAGAGATAATAAACAACACCTAAGGTAATTCTGAATTTCATGCACAACAGTACAAGATTCAGTTGTGCTATGGGAAATTTTCAGTTTTGTGAGTTAGGCAGCAACTGATGGACACAACACAAATGGGCATAGTAAGAATTCACGGCATCAGCAACATCTAGCATATTGTTTTGCACTAACCTAAACATATGTTCATGCAGCAACTTCAGGTACAGCTACAAGAAATATGGCAAGCAAAAAGCTAGATTGGCAATTACAAGAAACTATGCACACTTACAAGAAAATCAATACTACATATAAATATGAAACCTTTTGTCATGCCCACAAACTTTTTTGCCATGCCCACAAAATGATCAAAACAATATAGATATACTGATAAAGAAATAAAGTTGAGAAAACTTATATGTTCAGGAGGATTATGCTTTCCACTATTTAATGTGCAAAGCTGTATATGACACTACATGGATGTATGTCATTACTCATTACAAGCTGCTTCAAAACTGAATACTGTTTAGTATGTCATCAGCAACTGCTTTTTTTTTTATGGTCACCGGGGGGGGAAAAAATCCCCACCTGAATTTTCTCATTTATAAAGATTGTTTGACGCAACAGAGGGCCTTTTGGAGCCGTATAAGATTTACAGGGGAAGGCAAGAAGCCAAGAAGGTAACGAGAAAAAGAAGGAAAAAACAAAGCAGCTTTGGCAGCCGAGGAGATTTCTAGTCGCCAAGGCAGGCAAGCCAAGACGACGCCGCATGGTCGAGAGCGGCAGGCAGGCGTTTGCGCCAGAGGCGAGCGTCATCACGGCAGCTTCGAAGCAGGAAAGGGAGACTGGGGCGCTGCTCGCGGAAGACAACAGCGTTTCGGTGCTTCCACAGGTGCCAGCAGCAGAGAAGAGTAAAGGTCGACGCCGTTTCCCCGGGCACCGCCGGGACGGGGGCATAGGAGTGGAGCTCCCGGACGTCGGGGTTGGGGGGAAAAGAGCCCCAACACTCTCCCAGAACAGCACAGCAAGGCTGCACCCGAACACGATGTGGTTTGCGGTCTCACCCGGGCAACCGCAGATGGGACAGACGTCCTCAGACGCCGCGATAATGTTCCTCCTCGCAAGGGAGCTTCTGCACTGGATCCTGTCCCTCGAAAGGAGCCATGCAAAATTCTTCACCTTGGAAGGGGCAAAATTTCTCCAGACAAAGGCGAAGTAGGGGGCATCCACCCCGCCCCAAGTACGCAGCTTGTACAGCGCGGCTGCATCGAGGGCACCACATGGCTTCCGGCACCGGAGCAAAACACGGCAGTCAGGGGCGGGAGAGAGGTGGAAACCTTCCAGCAGTCCATGCAGTACAGCCAGATCCCTCTCACTAGCACTGGTCAGCCGCGGCACCAAGGCTCGACGTAGATTTGCGCCGACCACAGACTGGACCGTGGCGCCCGGATACAGCGCGTGCGAGAACAAGGCCGGGAACTGGCAGCAGAGCGGGAGGGTGCCAAGCCAGGAGTCGAGCCAGAACGCAGTACGGCACCCATCACCCACGCAGACGCGCGTAAGGGAACGGTACATGGGCATCAGAGCAACGAGGCTCTGCCAGTGCAGCCCGACAGCGCGCCCGCCGACGGCCGTAGCCCACGCCCAGCGCGGCCACGGCGCGGAAGGATCAGCGTGAAGGCGATGCACAAGTTTGAGCTGCAGGCAGTCATTTTTGTCCGAGAGCTTCTTGATACCAAGGCCGCCCTCTTCCTTCGGCCGGCAGACGTCGCTCCACGCGACCAAGCACTTGGCACCGCCCGTTGTTCCCGTGACATTCCAGAGGAAAGAGCGGCGCAGCCCCTCGATAGCACGGAGGAGGCCGGGGGGGAGCCCGATGGCACCCATAGCGAAATTTGGGAGGGCGTCGAGCACAGCATTGAGCAGGATCACACGCCCGCCGGAGGACAGGAGGACGGCGCACCACCCAGAAAGGTAGCGGTCAACCTTGGCAATCATGGGGGCAAAGTGTTCCAGCTTCAACTTCTCGGCAGCAAGCGGGAGACCAAGGTAGGTCTGCGGGAAACCCTCCATGCGGCATCCCAGCGCAGACTGAATCTCGATGAGCAGCGGGGCGGGAACATGCATGGGAACGAGAGTACTCTTGTGGAAGTTTATCGTCAGTCCGGTGGCAGCAGCAAACATGTCCAGCAGATCCTTCAGACGCCGGGCGGCCGCTGCGTCGGCACGCACGATGATAAGGGTATCATCGGCGTACTGGAGCACGGGACAGGGGTCACTGCAAACCAGGGGGTGGCGGAGGAGCGGGTCCTGACGGATCATCTGCTGCAGCACGTCGGCAACCAAAAGGAACAAGTATGGAGAGAGGGGATCCCCCTGCCGCAGCCCTCGCTTGCAATCAATCCAGGCACCAGGAATTCCATTCAAGAGAACAGCAGACTTTGACGATGATAGGATCATATCCATCCAGTCACACCACTGCTCCGGAAACCCACGAACAAGCATGATTTTTCGGAGGCTGCCCCAGTCAATCGAATCAAAAGCTTTAGAGAAATCCAGCTTCAAAACCAGGGTGGGCGTTTTGCGCTTGAAGCAGCACTGGACAAGCTCCGAAGCGAACACAAAGGTTTCAGAGATGCTCCTGCCAGAGAGGAAACCCGACTGGTTCTCATCAACCAAGTGCCCAACCTGATCCTGCAAACGAGACGTCAGAGCTTTGCAGACCATCTTGACCGAGCAGTTCTGCAGGGATATGGGGCGGAACGAGCCCGGAGCCAGCAGTCCGTCAGCTTTCGGCAACAGCACGACATGCGCACGATTGATGGCGTTCAGATCAGCACGGCGGGCATGGACAGCGGCGAACAGACGCATCATCGCCGGTTGAACCACAGGCCAGGCAGCCCGGTAGAAGGATGGGCCAAGCCCATCGGGGCCCGGGGCGCTAGACTTGTCCATGCCGCAAACCGCAGCCTTGACCTCCAGCTCACCGAAAGGGGCCAAGAGAGCCAGCCCGTCGACACGCCGTGCTTTAAAACTGCAGAATGCAGAATGTCTCAAATTCTGTTCTTAACTGGTACTAGCAGAAACACGTGCAAACCTAAATTTCAATAGTAAAGAAACCTGTAGTTTAGTCATGATAAAACAAACAGTCTACCTTCCAGCTCAAATGAGTGGTTGAAACTAATGCTTACCTATCTGATATCAATAGAGGATAGACTGAGATAAACCCACCAAATACCAGTTTAGCCTCAATAAATGAAAGTTGTAATTGATAAAGAATTTTAACAGAATTACAATATTATGCAAACATGAAGTTTCCGTGTCAAGGTGGCACAACCCCTACCCAACAGTGGTGGTTAACACAGTACACTGACTCTACAGAACAGAACAGAGGTGCATATTGATGTTAGCACATGGAACCAATTATAAGAGTCCGCAAGTGTTATTTCTGAACAGGAAAGATTCCTTTAAAGCCAATAGCTAGAAAATTTGATTGTTACATTGTTTCACCTCGTGTAGTGACAAAACCCTTAGCACACAAGGGACTATTAAGAGTGGCTGTGTATTGTATTATTAATTTTACAGGGATGGTGTGCTTGTCTATCAAGCATGATAACAAAAATGGAGAGAATACTAAATTAAAAAATACCTTGATTTTCTCTAACAGAGAACTAAGCTAGACTTTCTTATATTAGTTCTTTGTTTGGCAACCGATTGCCAGTTACAACATGGCAAAAGGCAAAAAGCAGTTGTCTACACCAACCCACACAACTAACTGTCGTTAAACAACAAAAAACTTGAACTCGTGAGTCATGCATGAATCAGCTAATATGCATGTCAAAAAAAAAAGAATCAGCTAATATTAAGTACCTGTAGTTGTAAGACATCTGTCAATCATTGCGCTGGTTTCAAATCTATACATATATAAAAGATGAAGCTTTTGACGTTTGATTAGCTATGCCACTTAGCAAATTGATACTGTAGAAAACAGTTTTGATGCTCATCTACAGTGCTCCACCGTCCACCGACTAAATTATTGGTAAAATTCGAGATTTCTTTCGTGTGTCTATCACGCGATCAAAGCGCTGGACGTCTCCAGATGAGGTCTCTGGCGGTGGGCCGTCTGATTCGTATGGGCTAGCCTACAGACATTGCATGTGATGGATTTCCTTCCTTCTAATCTTCTCCACCGCTTTGAATATTTTTTTTCTTCGTGGCCTCTCTCGAAAGACCTCGTGGCAGCCTTTTTTTCATCTCATCTCCTCTGCCATGCACCACTCCTCGATGAGCTCCAACGCCACCGCGCCTACCTGCCTATCCATGTCGCCGCCGTCCGGTGCACCTCCTGCCCGGTCTCCCAAGCAGTTTCCCCCACCATCGCACCGACCCCGCGCTCCCAATCGTGCCGCCGTGCTGAACCTAGCGCCGCCTCTCCTGCCGGCGCTCCTCGACCCCTGGCCCGCGCCTTCATCTGCTCCTGCTCACCACCGGTAAGGTTCGGCGATGCTCAGCCGTCCCAGCTCCAGTGGCTATTGCTACAATACGTCTAGGCGTGCTGCTTCCAGAACAAGGAGGAGGCCGCCCAGCTGCTCTCCCCCGACAGGAGAAGGAGGAGGTCGCTGAGCAACCGCTGCGCCAGGTGAGCTCGACCTCCGCCGTCGGATTTTTCTTTTTCTCACGCTTTCTTTTTTCTGTTCATGTTCTTGGTCTCAGATTTGGGGATTTTGTTTGCTGAACAGGGCATTTCGGATGTGAATACGAGGTAGATGATGTGGATTGTGGAGTACGTCTGCACATCGGGGTACATATTGCTTCAGATCAGCTCCTCTCTCTCTCCCTCTCGCTCCATTTCAATCCTGAATTCCCGATAGCTTGTTTTTCATATTCAGGTTTATTGATTATCTTGCACATTGTACTTTTCTGAAGTCTAATAGATGCACGGCCTAGCTGCAAATAAACGTTAGGAAAATCTGCTCCTTTGACCCTTCTTTTAGGAAAGATTAATCAATTCTTATGTTTGTCATTCAGAGTTGCATATTTCAGATGTTAGGAAAATCATTTGGCATGTTTCCCATATGCAACAGCTATTTGTGTGTTTCTTTCAGGGGCAAAGTGGTGAATACATGGAGAGAAGGAAACCTAACTCGATTTATTTGGGCTATTTACCGTTCTTTATTGGCTAGGCTCAAACCTGTTCACCGATGAGCACACCACTGCGGGCGAGCAAACAATGCCCGTTCCGCCGCCGCGCCCATGGCAGCCATCCGGTGGCCATTGGTGGGGGTGAGATCTCTCTCTTCCTCTTCCATGATATTTTTTCCGTTGTTTCCTTCTACATTGTTTGGAGCATATCAATCATTGTCTGTAAGATGTGGATTAGATGGCTACAGTATCGTAGAGGTTCATCAGGTTTGATTAGTATCAGGCAATTCTGAACATTACTGGTTTCCAAAACATACCATGGTAAGATATTAATCATACCGTGTTTTATGTAGAGAAACAGCCATCGTTGCTCTCTGAAGTGAGCACACCAGGCAGCATCCAGTTCATTGGCGTGACCATTTGCCAGTTTTCAGGTCATATGTGCAGTGCAAATGGAGATGGCACCAAACTGATGCACTAATTTCAGTACAAATGCTTACTACCTTTAAAAAATAAAGGAGCAACTCTGTTTTTATGGCCTACTGATGGTTTCATTCTATTCCAGGGTGGCACTAGCACTACTGAAGTAAACGTTGTCAAAGACAAGATCAATTGTATTATACCGCTAAAACAATATACAAACGGTAATATTACTGCTTTGTATGTACCAGCTGACAAGGGATTTTTTTACCCTCCTACGTAATTCCGGTGAGTTGAGATAGTGAATTTTTTTGGCCTTTACGGAACCTTATTTATTCAGTAAAATGTATGTGAATTGAGGACTATATTAATTCTTTCCTGCAGTTGCAGTATTGTTTTTATGCATAACATTCGCTTAAAGGAATCCTTATGTGCCTAGGTGTTACTTTTCCTCAACTAAACTATTTTGTAGCTTCAGTTCAGTTTTGATTTGGTACCTACATTCTGTACATTCAATCATTCAAGTTTCATGCAATAAGTGTATTTTCCTGGTCATCCTGAATATGGTGCTTTGGTAAAGATTTAGGAATATACTAATTAGGCGTTTATTTATTGTATCCACCTTTAGTCTTTGGGCTATAGTATAGTTACTAACTAACATGCAGTTTTGTCCTTGATACATTGTTGCTATAAACAACCATTGAGAATACTATTTTGCTACAACATAGTTTGTGCAATTTGAGCTTCCAATAGTTCAGTAGATGATACTGTCTGACAACATTAGTCCGTTCACCATCATGTAAATTGCATGACCTATCTACAAAATATCTCACAATTTGGCTTTCCTCCATGGTAATAATATTTCTCTGCTACAAATAATTGCAGTTTATGTGTGCGGTTATATGGTAAGGCAAGCTTTTATCAAGTGATACAGAACATTATTCATGAACAGCTCCACAGTGTTTGATAGAGTTACTTAAAGAACGATCATTATAAGCTCTATGAGCATTTTCTGATGCTATGGAAAAATTATTTTGTTTTAAATAAATAACCTACCAGATCAAGAGATAGCATTTCCCATGTGTTGTGTGCTATTCCGTTGATCGATGAATTTTTAAGATCAGAAAAAAACTTCGTATATTTATGTTTATTAGCATTTCTACTACTTTGGGAGCCCACGTAGATGAAGGGAAGTTTCTACTGATTGTTTGAAGTTTCTACACAAGTAACACTGTCTTACGACTAGATATGAATCTATGATGCAATTCAGGCATCGGAAAGCCGAGGTGAGCTCTAAATTTCTATAACTTCTGTTTCCGTAGCTATCGGTGCATTATTCATGATTATTGAAGTAAATATCACACCTTTTTATAATAAATATTCAGAGAACCACATTGTAATCAAATAGTGAACTGGAATTGCGACCCAATGTTCTGCCTGATGTAGAATTCAGTTTGCAATTTCAGAAGTTCTCCCAATTCATCTTTTGAGGTATGGCCAACAGATTTTGTAGTATAGAAAAGGTAATTAGTTAATGTTTACTACTGCCCCAGTACACACTGCCCTGGAACTCTCTGATGTCCCCCCCCTTGCCACCGCGCCTTTTCTCCAAGGCCCCCTCGGCAACCGATGTGCTTACGGGCGTGACGATTCCTGCTTCATTTGGTAATGTATCTCTCGTGTTTATTCCCCTTGTTTATTGCAGCTGCACCTTGGCAACCGATGTGCTTACGTGTGGATGCCTGCTTCATTTGGTAATGTATCTCTTGTGTTTTATTCCCCTTCTTTATTGCAGCTGCGCTATATGTGAATTGAGAAATTATATATTCATCCTGTTGTGCGATTTATGAAAAAAAAAAGATCATAGAAACCCTACATGTTTCAGGCAACAGGTATTTTTGCTGCTATCCAGAGTATCGTGCTTTGCTAAAAATTTCAGAACATGCTTATTAGGCATTTACTTACTGCGTTCACATTTGGTCTTTCTACTATGCTATTGTCTATTTACTTATTTACCAATTAGCAGTGTGATTTTGTTCTTGCTGCATAATGGCTACTAACTAATAATACTACTTTGCTAAACCAACAATGCAGGTTTTGTTCACATTTCAACTTCCATCAGTTCAATTGATGATATTTTCTGGAGACTTTAGTCTGTTAATTCGCAAAAAAGGAGACTTTAGTCTCTTCATGGTAATAGTATTGCTCAGGTTATGTGTTTCATGATTTGGTAAGGCAATCATTTATTGGGCCATACACAAAATTGTTTATTAACGGCTGACGTTTTGAGAAAATTAATTATGACAGAATTATTCCTTTTGGCGCTATGAGATTTTTCTGATGCTATGGAAAATTTCCTCTCTTTCAAAAAAATAATAACCTACCTCACCAGGGGATAACCCTACCTATGTGTTGTGGTTGTTGTTCCCTTCCCTTGATCGATAATTTCATGGCGTTCTGTATAGCTTGCAGTAGTTCAGATTATAATGCAATCTTCTACTGTTTGGTACACTTTCCACCATAATGCTTAAATAGATCCGACAGCCACTTCATATATTCTTAGTTAGTGGTATTTCTACTGCTTCGTTATCCCAGATAGATGAGATGAGTTTCTACTAGCTGTTTGTAGGTTCAAACATGAGGAACCTAAATAATATATCATGTATTATAACTAATGATACATATCCGGGGCACAACTATGGTGTCGGAGACCTCAGGCGAGATCTACATAATCCATGACTACTGTTTTTCTAGCTACTGGTGGATTGTTCATGATTGTTAAGTTCGATAGCACACCTTCTTCCTGTTGCTGTTATGTATCTGGTGATCTTCCTTCTTTTTCCATTTCTGCTGGGCTATCTTCAGTTCCGGTTGTCCGAGTTTAATACCTTTTATTTTAGAAGACACTTCTTTTTTGTTTACTTCTGCTTGGATCATCTGAATTTCCTTGCAGTTCTCTACAGGGAAGCTCTTCATGGTTGGTGGAAGGTTTGTTTCCGTTCTTACGCCCTTTGATTTTGCTCTTCAGTTTTCTTGCTTAAATTCTCGATTCCTTCTTGAATCTGCCATATTGATTGACGTTCTCCTCTGATTTCCTTGCTTGCGTATCTGCACCTCCGTACTAAAGATAGATATCAGTGTGCATGTTACAACGGCAATGCAGACCATTTTAGTCAAAGATGTCTGACAACCAAGCCACGAGTGCAAGATCATTGTGCGTGTCGCGAGTGTCCAGTAATACAGAGATCAGGAAACACGAAGGAATCTATTATAGATTATCTTATATGAATTGTATTTTCTTCGTCATCAACTGCTGATGTATTGTGCTTACCACACATTTTCCTACTAGGTATCCAGTCAATTTACTTCAACAGTTCTACCTCACCGTGCACTCTTTATTCATCCAATCTTTGTAATTGTACTCTTTATTAGTTCAATCTATGTAAGTGTACTGTCGCAAGAACATCATGAACAATCAGCTCTGTATCCTGGCAAATAAGACTGAATAATCACCCCGTACTCTTTCCCTACTTATTTTTAGTTTCTTCCAGTACAATGATTAATCTCACCATAGGGACAATAATGTTTAAATTTGAAGTACTACTTAAAAAACAAATCATCTACTTGGGCAATGAAATCATACTCCAACTTGGGGACGGCAGCACTAAAATTGTTTGTACTTAGCTTCATTTTTACAATATGAGATTTCCTCAGAGAATTTATGTTCGGTTATCTAATATCTCAAGAGTCACTATGCAAAGTAAATCTACCTTAGATACATATATTATACATATATAAATAGCATCCCACGGGCGCGGCGTGCCGCCGCGCCATGCCTTCCTAGTACATCAGAAAATGAAAAGTAAATGCAAATTGTCGTAGCTGGGAAGATCCACAGATATGAATACCACTACAACGGAGCACATAAGTAAGTAAACATTGAACTGAACTCGGTTGAGTGCAGCGGTCGCTTGATTATCGCTGGGATTTCCACTGGATGAGCAGGATGCACATACGGAAACACGCCGTGGTCGAAGTACTTGTGAGGGCATTGATATGTGATTGTGCCATGTTCAATGGAGTATGCACCCACGTTCCGATTAACATCCAAGAAGATGATATCAGCAGTTGGGTGGAAGCCAAGCACAGAGAAGAGTGAAGACACGGATGAGTTTGCGTTGATGCGGCTTTCAACATGTTCTGGTTTAGTAACAAGTGCAGTTGCTTCCGGATTCCTTTTCGCTATTTCCATGACACCGACTTGGTGCACTAGCTTCCACCAAACGCCATTCGCACCGTCAGCCTGCAGATCCCACACCTCGAACAGCGAGAAGTCGAAGTGCGCATACCGAAGGCCCCCGTGGTGGCGCTCGCCTATCCACCGGTTGAGCGCTGTCGTATCATGGACACGGCCAGGCAGAGGAAAGACTTGGATGGAGTGGTCAAGACAGTGGTATGTGATGAGCTTGTCCATGGGACGGTACCCAATCCAGTACGCGGTGCCGCTCTGGCCAAGGTACGGCAGTCCGTGAGTTACGACATTGAGAGACGGAGGCTGGATCTGCCTCGCCTCCCACCGGCCGGTTGTCGAGGAGAACACCTTGAGATCCAGGCATCCGCCGTTCTGATTCCAGTTCCTTGGGTGGTTAAACAGGACCACTTGAAAGCACCTGACGCTGCCATCTCCGTTGCTAATCACCGATAGGAGTCCAGATAGGTGTTCCGGAGGCCGCGGCAGGCCCGGGAGAGCAACCCACTGCCATGACACCGGGTTGCAGACGTAGTACTGCACGGGCTTGAACTGCCCTCTTGAGCACAGCAGCAGGCCGGCCGTGGCATGCACAATGAAGATCTCCCTGTCCCTAGCCGGGGGTCCAGGGGGAGGTTGAGGCAGGAAGGCGAGGTCTGAACCGAGCACGGACTCCGTCGCCGACGGGCGGGCGGATCCGGCGAGGAAGCGGGAGTGCTGCCACCACGGGCGGTTGGACTGGAGGAAGACGCCTGAGAGGTAGGGGGCGTGTGATTCCCAGTAGCGGGCGATGAATTCTGGGCTGGGGATGATGAGGTTGTAGCGGCGGGCGGCGGCGCGGACGCGGTGGAGGCACTTGGCCGGCAGGCGATGGAGGATCTCCTCCAGTATGTTGTCGCACAAGCGATCCATCCTGTTGTATGGTGGATTGAGAAGAACAAAAAAGGGATGAATCGAGGCTAGCGGTACAGGAGGAAATCGATCCGCGAGAACTCTTTTCTCCTGGGGTTCTTGCGGCTGCGGAGAAGAAAAGGTCGAACCTTTGGTGAAAGGGAACGGAGACGGGGAGGGAGACGAAGACGGAGACGGACAGATTTTTTTTTTTTTTTTTGAGATCACGGAGACGGACAGATAGGTTTACTGTTGAGACAGATGGGCTGGCCCAAGAACCCTTTACTCGACGCGCTACTCGTATATGGCAGGGAGCCCATTAGTTCCTCAGACAATCACGAGTCACCGCCTCACCGGATCTATCAGCGATCAGAGGGCAGTCTAAAAATAAACAAATCAGCGATCTGAACCTGTTATGCTGACCAAAATAACACGGTTATAGTATAGCAAGATTCTTCCCACTTCCATTACCACCGGCGGCTACTGGTGTTGACCTGCAACTATTCATTGCTTGGTGCCATTCTTTCTATAGCGAAAGATACTGCAAAGTGCAAACACTGGCATTAAAAAAAAAGGGTTTCAGATTCAGATTGCAGATATAATGCTTTGGCAGCAATAGCTAGCCCATTGCTATCTCACAAACTCAGATTGCGTCCCTATCTATGTACCTCTAATTAAGGAAAGGAGAGGAGAGGTTCGCCAACTCCAACTAAAATCGACGATGGAGGCAACTATTTCTGCTATCCTAGGTGAGCTCGCTTCTAGGTCCGTGTCTTTCCTTGTAGACAGATACCTGAAGCGGGCAGCAGCGCCAACCGAGGAGGAGAGCGCGAGCAGCCTGCAGCGGCTTCTACTGCGAGTTCGCGTCGTCGTGGAGGAGGCGGAGGACCGGCGCATCACGAACCAAGCCATGCTGTATCAGCTCAGCGTACTGAGGAAGGAGATGTACAGAGGCTACTACACGCTGGACATGTGCAGATGCCGAGGCGCCGATGATGAGGATCAAGTGAGTCGTCATGCTTTCACCCTGTCTAAATCCAATCCTGCCAAGCGTGTATGTTTCCATGGTGGCAGCAGCCACAGCACTGTGAAGGAGCTGCAGCAGGTGCTTAGCAGTCTAGAGGCCATCGTGAGTGATCTGAATGAGTTTGTGGTGCTCTTGGGTAGCTGCCCTCGCCTGTGCCGCCAGCCCTATAGCGTGCACTTGATTTTGGACAGGTGCATGTTCGGTCGCCAAGTGGAAATGGAACGTGTAATCAGCTTTCTGCTGCAGCCAGAGAGTCCTGGTACACACAAACCATGTGTCCTACCGATCATCGGCCGGGCAAGGGCGGGGAAGAGCACCCTTGTGGAACACGCCTGTAATGAGGAGAGGGTGCGTGCGCACTTCTCCCAGATTGTCTTCTTCACTCAGGGCGATCTTGAAGATGGAAGCTTAGAAGAGACTCTTAGAGATGGGGGTGTTGTCCGGTATCAGAACCGTACTGTTACAGATGCAGGAAGAGTATTGATCATCGCTGAACTTGGTGGGGGGAGGTATTCAAAAAGACTAGAGGAGAATATCAGTGAAGCACTACTGGGAAAACTATACAGGATTCGTGTTGCATCTGGAAGCAAGATCATTGTCACGAGCAGGTCCGACAAGATTGCGAGCTTCGGATGTACCGAACCGCCTCTCAAGCTTGAGTTCTTAACCCAAGAAGCCTACTGGTACCTGTTCAAGGTGTATGCATTCGGGAGCATGGACTTGGCGGATCACCCGAAGCTTGCTTCCATAGCCATGGACATGTGCAGGGAATGTGGAGGGTGCTTCCTGGCTGCCAACATCTTCCCTCGATTACTGAGATCAAATCCCTGCCCTCGGTTTGGGAGTTCGATCCTTGCAGCCATAAAAGGATTGAAACGGAACCACTACTTGTACACCGCAGCAAATCATCAGAAACCAGCAGTATGCAACCCCAGAGTAACTCCAAGTTTTATGGTTCTTGATGACTATGAAATACCTGATTCTGTTGATACCAGCGCAGCTCCCAGGTTAAAAGTGCTAGATGTCCTGTTTGGAAGTGCTAGGCCTAGAGGAAGATTTGATGCTCTCGCGTGGAAATCCCAGATACCACCTCACTACAGCTACATCTATAGCGGTGAGATTCGGCGACCAAAGTGCAAGGTCGTCAGGAGCAAGAGAATTGGATAATGGAAGCTGCATGTGGATAGTCACCTGTATCAGCTATATGTATCAATTGTTCTCATAAATAATAATAGTTATCTCCATAAGGGTGATTTCAGCGTTAAATACCTTTAAGCAAGTGGTACCTTAGAGCAATAGGGCATATTAAAAGTTGTAGCAATGTATATTGTCTTCTTCAACAATCAATATGCATACATGTCTGATGTCAGAAGCTAATGCAAGCAGATCTGAAACCATCTCTGTGGCCCTGTTATTGCCCGTTAACTTATTTGAGTAATTTAGGAGCTTCCAGCATCCTCTGCATTCAGCACTTTGAAGGAAGGCATGCACTAGGTAGTACAGCAGTAGGCACTGATTTGAGGCAGCAACTAACGCATGGTCAGCTTATAGTTCATTACAGACCAACTGAATAAGCTTCGAACGCATATATTTGAAACAACAGAATACAATGGGCACAATAAGAAGCTACTGCATCTGCAGCATTCGGCGTCTGAATCACCTTCGTCTACTCCAGCCCGCAGATCAACCTGCGTGGCAAACGGCATACCACCTGCTAAACCAGCACCAGCTAAGACTTATTTCATTTTCCTCTTTGAACTGCTGAATCAGTTTTGTTCTGTAACTCTCTTCTTCATCAATGAAATCCAACAATCTGTTGGTTTTTCGTCAAAAAAGAGCTAAATTGGCACAGCAGAGCTACAAGAAAATATGCACACCTACGGGAAAATCAATACTACATATAAAAAAATGACTCCATGAGGATTATGCTTCCCAGTAACAAATCTGCAGAGCTGTATATGCCACTTGCAGGTAAGGCTGGACATCGGTTACGGGCTTTTGGCTCGGCCCGGTCCAGAGCTGGCTCGGCCCGAACTCGGCTCGGCCCGAACTCGGCTCGGCCCGAGATAGTGAAGGACGGAGCCGAGCCCAAAATCCTGGACCGTTGCGGGCCAAAAGCTCGCCCGGCTCGGCTCGCAAATTTATTTTTTTAGAGAGGGAGGAGCTGGGCTGCTGCACTAGAAGCCCTGTTAGCCAATAATCCATCGGGAGAGACAAGCACCACCTCGACGAGGCGCCAGACCAGCCCAGCCCATGATCAGGAGATGATTGATAAGTACCGGAGAATGTTTATTACTGTATTATTTTTTGAACAGAGAACAGCAAGGATCGCTTAACTCTGGACGCCGCCGATTCTTGTACTTAAACGAAAAATTTCATGGGGCTGTTGTCTCCATCATCCACGCTACTGGAAAGAGCCAGGACATGTCATGTGTGTTATGTCATTACATTCAGGTTCCTCTAAGTGAAAATGGTGAAAACTTTAGGTTCTTAATTGTTGATTCTATTCATTGGAATAGATTCATACATAGTTCAATTGTTATTCTGTGAAGTTTCATGAAAAAATTTGAATGTTTAAATGCTCAATTTCTTTGCACAAATTTGAACGTATACTGTTCATGTACCACAACGAGCCGGCTCGAGCTAGACGGAGTTTTTCGCCAGCTCGGGCCGAGCCCATTTTCTCGGACCGAAGCTCCAACCAGCCAGCCCGAGCCGAGCCAGATTTGTACGAGCTGAAATGCAGCTCGCACCGAGCCCAGCCCGAGCTGGCTCGTGTCCACCTTACTTGCAGGTAAAACTGAGGAACCATAGCTTTAAAAGCTAAGCGACTAGATGAATCCTCAAATGTGCACTAGGCCATGACAATACAGGTTATAAAATTCAATTCATATATACCAGAGAGAGAGAAAGAGAGAGATTGTTTCACTAATGGATATATGTCATTACAAGTTGCTTCAAAACTGAATACTGTTGTATTATCTCATCAGAAACTGCTCTAAAAACTGCAGAATGTTTCAAATTCTATTCTTAACTGGCACTAGCGGAAATACTTGCGAACTAAAATTTCAAGACAGTAAAGAAACCTAGTTTAGTCACAATAAAATGAACACCTCCCCTCATAAATTTGACAGTTGACGTTATTTGTACTGAGTTTTTTGGGATGAAAAGGTATCACTTCCCCGGCTCCCTTTCATTCATGTAGGATTGCGGAATATGATTGTATTGATACTTGGATTGATGTTTACAATGAGCCTCTTGGGCTGTTTATATAGTAGTACCAAACTTGGAGACTAAGAAACCTAGTAGAGATAGATCTAGATTACAACTTTAAACTACCAAATATACCTAAGACGTGATATACTCTAACACCCCCCCGCAGTCGGATCGGCAGTGAAGCGGACGGTCTGACTGGAGCATAAGCCGGAGGTGATGTGGTAGCCCTTGTTGCCGATGTCGATGTAGCCGGGAGTGAGCGTGCTGTCGTCGTGGTCGATGATGCCGTTGGTGATGTAGTCGCCGTAGATGAAGTCGATGAGGTTGATGTTGTCGAGGTCGATGTCGTCGTTGAGCCGAAGAAAATTCGCCGTAGTGTTTGCAGTTGTAGTAGTAGTACTTGAGGTAGACGAGGCGGTAGTCGAAGGAGCTCGATCCGCAGTGCCGAGTTTGCCAGACTCGGGAGCGTGTCGGGGACGAAGGCACGCATCGGTGTTGCCAGCACCGGACGTGCGAAGACAGGGACCATCATGAGCCATGCCCGCCAGAGCCGGTAGAGGTAGCAGAGAAGATCTCCGTAAACGGTCGGTGCGAAGAAGTTGTCCGCCGTGTCGGAGTAGACGAAGTAGCTGCAAGGAGAAAACGTGTGCACGGACGTGCAAATAAAAATAGACTGCAACTCTGGCGGCAAGGTCGTGATGGACGAAGAAGAAGTGGTAGTTGTCGATGGCGATTGAATTGTAGTGGTCGTAGTTGGCGGGATTAAACCCGGATTTTCTGCTTGGAGTTGCGCGGCGTCGCTAGTAGGAGAAAAGAAAATTTTGTTTGGGGTGAAGAAAGAAAAAGAAAAAAAAATCTGTTGGCATTGACGACGATCGGTGGTGACGGCGACGATGGGGGAAGGTGGGATAGTTGTTGGTGATGATGACCAAAAATCACGTAGGTGCGACCTTGTGCTCGATGGCGTGGAAGAGAACGGCTTGATCGTGGGAAGCTGCAGCTTGGCGTGGATTTGAGCTATGCATCTTGCCTAATGCACATGCACGTAACATGCAATATGGCCAGGCTGTGGCGTGTGCAGGCGGGGGCTTGAGGCTTGGGGCAGTCCGTCGGTGCAGAAGCATTGGCGAGAAGGCTAACTGGTGTTGGTGGCAGAAGAGAAAAACAGATCTAATGGAAGAACGAAAATTGCTAAAACTATAGATTGGAGAAAAAACTAGCTACGAGATCTGGTGCCCCCGGCAGAGATCATGGAGATCGATCTCGCCGGGGGCGGCGCGGCGGAAGCGGTGGTGGCTAAACCCTAGGCGGAACGAACCGCTCTGATACCATGTAGGATTGCGGAATATGATTGTATTGATACTTGGATTGATGTTTACAATGAGCCTCTTGGGCTGTTTATATAGTAGTACCAAACTTGGAGACTAAGAAACCTAGTAGAGATAGATCTAGATTACAACTTTAAATTACCAAATATACCTAAGACGTGATATACTCTAACAATTCAGAAAACAAACCAACGAGTTCGCACAACCCTAAACAAAGCTACAGGAAAAGAAAGCAAACAAGTATCTTCGACAAAACCTTTCGAAAAGCACTTCAGAACAAGGCTGCACAAAACGGCAACCAAACTTACAGCAACCACAAAATCTAAGTATACTACTTTTTTTCAGAGAAACTAATACCAGGACCTAGAACACTAAGCTACCAACTCTCTTCTGTCCGACATCTTCCTCTTCTCCTGGCGCCGCACATCGTGGAGCATCACAGACTAGCACCACGTGAACCGCCTGATCACCAGGATGTGCCTTGAGGTACTCGAGCGATGCATGTCCACCATGGCTTGCGGCTTCAGCAGAAGAACGCCAGGTCATGTACTGAGTATTAGTACTCTAGGACTATCATTGCCCAATAATATGGCCATTCATATCAAAGCTGAGTTCAAATACATCAGAGACTGAAAGATAAAATGGCAGCTGTCATAGCCGATTGCAAATAAAATGGGCAAGCATACTCATGCAAATGGAGCACAACAGAAGCAAGTAAACATATTATTAACTGAAGTACGAGATAGATTTAGGAGCGCTTTGACTTGGGTGGCTTCTTCTTTATGTTTGGGATCTTGACTGGGTGAGGAGGATGCACATACGGAAACACGTCGTGGTGCAAGTACTGGTGAGAGCATTGGTGTCTGGTTGTGCCATGTTTGATGGAGTATGCAACGACGGCCCCGTTAACATCCAAGAAGATGATATCATCGGAAGTTGGGTGGAATCCAAGCACCGAGAAGAGTGTGTTTGATTTGATGCGGCATTCAACATATTTCCGTTTAGTAACAATGGCAGTTGCTTCTGGATTCCGTCCCGCTAGCTCCATGACATCAACTTGGTGCACCAGCTCCCACTCGGTGCCATCTACACCACCGGTCTGCAGATCCCACACCTGGAACACCGAGCAGTCGAAATGCGCGTACCGAAGACCCCCGCACTTGCGCTCCCCTATGCACCGGTTCAGCGCCGGAGTAGTGCCCTCAACACCCTCAACCCGGCTGGGCACAGGAAGGACCTGGACAGTGTGGTCAAGACAGTTGTATGCAATGAGCTGGGTCATGGGCATGTACCCTAGCCAGTATGCCGTGCCACTCTGGCCGAGGAACGGCGGCGCATAGGTTTGCACGACAATCGGTATCGGAGGCAGGATTCTCTTTTCCACCCACTGGCCGCTGGCCGAGGAGAACACCATGAGATCCAGGGATCCGTCAGCAAAGGCAAAGGCATCCCAGAACCTTGGGTGGTTGAAAAGGACGACTTGGAAGCGCTTGCTGCCATCTCCATTGGTGATCACCGACAGAAGTCCTGACAGGTACGCCGGAAGCCACGGCGGCTCCGGGAGAGCGACCCACTGGCAAGTCACCGGGTTGCAGACGTAGTAGTGCACCGCCTTGTATTTGCCCCTGGAGCACAGCAGCAGGCCGGCCGTCGCGTGAACGATGAAGATCTCCCTGCTCCTGGCCGCGGGTCCGTCGGGGCGAGGCAAGAAGGCGAGGTCTGAAGCGAACATGGACTCCGTCGCGGACGGGTGGGCGGACGCGTCGAGGAAGCGAGAGTGTTGCCGCCAGGGGTGGTCGGACTGGATAAAGACGCCGGAGAGGTAGGGGGAGAGCGACTCCAAGTATCGAGTGGCGAATCCAGGGTTGAGGTATATTAGGTTGTAGCGGCGGGCGACAGCGCGGACGCGGTGGAGGTACTTGACCGGCAGGCGGCGGAGGATGTCCTCCACCACGTGATCGCAGAGGAGATCCATAGTACCGACAGTTGATCGGGCTCCGGCGAGAGTTTCTATTGTGCGGCTGATCAATTGAGAGGAAAACCAACAAATCGAGGCTTGCAGTATAGGCCCGGCGTTATAAATCGCGAGGGGTTCTTGCGGCTCACGGCCTTACGTACGGGGAAGGAAAGGTGGAAGCCTGGAAGGGAACCTTTTTTTCATGCCTACATCTACCTCCGAGACTTCTAGGCGTACGATACTTTTGTGTCCGATGTTTGTACGACAGCAAATCCACCGTTTGTGCTTTCCTTTCCTGTGCCACACCTATAGATGGTTCGATGAAGCCTATAGTACACAAATTCGTACGCATAGCAAGTCTCATCTAGACTAGAAACTTGTTCAACTCGAATTTTGTTTAAAATTTTAAATTGTTCAAATTTCCGAAAAGAAAAGAAGAAGAATAAAAACAGAAAAAAGAAAATAAGGTTCTACTGGGCCGGCCCAACTGGGCGCTCCCACGGGCGGAGCTATCCTAGCTCCACCTTGAAGCGGAGCATAGGAGCCTCCCTCTATTCCCCTCGCTATCTCCTACCTCGCGCCGCCAGAGTAGATGCAGCTCTGCGTCTCTAGCTTCTCTCTCTGAGCAGCGCACGCGGGGCCCCGCCCAGTCCGTAACTTGACTCCTTTCTACCATTTTAGATGTTGCCCGACCTAGGCCTATACGCGCGCTGCCAAGGTCCCGACGCCCTCCCACCGCATCTGACCGTGTTGGTGCCTGGCGGTGGACCTTGAGCTCCGGGAGCGTTGCCTTAACGACTGCAGCGTCTGCTGCATCCTTGCTCACCCTGAAGGACGCGCAAGCTCCTCCTCCTCCCCGTCCAATTTGGGGACGCTATTGCTGCTGCTCCACACCAGACTATCTGCGCCTGCCTCGCAAAGATTGACTATCGAGTAGGGAAAGAGGAGGCAAGTCCGCTCGGGAAAGCCCCTCCCACGGCGGCCACCACAGATACAGCTTCTCCCGGCCAGCGGCACGTGCAGCGGGAGCATGCGGACGAGGGTTGAAGGCCTAGCGGCGGGCGTGGGCACGGGGACAGGTGAGCACGAAGGCAGGGAGGGGAAAACAAATCTCGGACAATGTTTTAACCAGTATTTTTTGAAAAAACCGAAAATACCGGTGCTAAACAGTATTTTTTTTCCAACGGAAAGGACAAAAAACGTTGGTGTGAAGAATTTATCCATCGGTTGATTCCTTGTCCTGTCCCCACTTTCGTTTACCTCTTTCTAAAAGAAATAAAAAACGAACAAAATCAGGGAAAGACAACCAGGCCATGGCGACGGAGCTACTGGTTCACAAGCTGGAGCGGACCAGTGATTTGGTTACCGGTCGGGAAATCCGGTTACCGGTCGGTAACCGGAGATCCCGACCACCCCCGGGAAACCGACTTATCAGACAAAAAATTCCATATTTTTTGAAATTTTTGAATTTTTCTAAATTTTAATAAGAAGCCTTAGTAAATTGTCATGCTGAGAAACTTGAATTTAAATTTTAGATTTCAAATTTGTCCGGTAACCGGTCGGGATTTTCTGGTAACCGCGGTAACCGGCAATCCCGACCCCCTCGGGATTTTTTTTCTATCAGAAACCAAAATCTTGGAGCGGACCCACGTGCCCAGTTCATGGCTCTTGCTCGTACCACTACTGGTATGGTTGCGCTCTGAATTGTACGGGATCGAGCAGCTCGCCGCCTCCGAGACAAACCTCGATTGCAAGATCCTGAAGTTGAAGTACGCTGACGGCTCGCATGCTCACCGGGCTTGAGATCTCCCTGTTCAAGATAAGAAGAGGGCATCGACTTCCACGGGCTGGGGCGCCTCGCCGTTCTCTCATCGCGGCCGACCTATCGTGGAAGCACAGTTCTACAACATCCCTCTTTGCTTAATTAGGATGATGAGGGGAAAGTGCTGAGCGAAACCGGACAAAACAAAAACTGGAGAAGGACCCGACCGCGAACGACGTCGGCAAGGTAGTCACGCCGGATCTTGCGGGGCGCCGACGACCGCGGCCTCTTTCCCTTCCTCCCCCTCTTTTCCAGCTCAACTAAAAAAACGGGGAGGACAGGGGCGCTCCGTTTCGCTCGTGCGTGTGACTCAATTTTGACGACCAAACTAAAAAAACGTCTCGGATTCACACGCAAAGAAAACGTATTAGAGTGGATTGAAAGCGTATTTGTGACGGTCACGGACCATACCTGTAGCAATATTATTAGTAGAGATTAACTAAACCATGGTCGGCCGACGTCACGTCTCAATTAGTACAATTTTAGTTGTAACTGTGACACATTGATCAGCTGAGGAGA
The DNA here is from genome assembly GCA_007115705.1 of Dactylis glomerata. Lineage (NCBI taxonomy): Eukaryota > Viridiplantae > Streptophyta > Magnoliopsida > Poales > Poaceae > Dactylis > Dactylis glomerata. The sequence goes on from QXEO01000546.1 coordinate 9,828,545, forward strand.
AGAAAATTTAACGTTATAAATATTTTTTTCAGTTGCAACATATACATAACTGAAGAAATTTTAATTTGCTGCAAAAAAAGAAGAAATTTTAATTGCTTAGTTGGAATTCATGCATGTAAGATAGTGAAAATCTCAGTAGCATCTCATGTGCAACTGCGCAAATTTCAGTTGCAACTCACAGTACAACACGAATCACGGTTTGGAAGTCGATTAAAATTTAGTTAATTTTCACTCGACTCTAAATTAGCAAAATTGTATTTTTTCCCCTTCATAATCTAGCCTTCTCTAATACTACTAACTCTGAGTATGGCATGGTTTTTAAAAGCCAATTCTTCCTACATCCCGACACTAATTCTACGATTGCCTTCGAGTCGGCTCGATTTGTGCTTTGGTTTTGTATCGAGTCCCATATAAGAAATAAATTATAGAGGCTAAAACTCCAGGGCATCTGATTTTACACATTTGTTATTGATCTCTTAAGAGGAGATTGCAAAATAGATTTAGAGGTAAAAACATAGGGCGTGAGCTAGAGTTGCTCTTAGGGAAAGCATGGGGGGAGCGGGGTGGGGAGATGGGTAGTGGGTAATCGAGAAAGACGAGGAGGGAGCGTACAAGGATGTACGGGAGCCAGAGATGGAGTTTGTGTAGATGGCGATTTGGTGTTCGAATGAGAGGCAACCGAAGCAACCATATAGTGCGAGGATCCAGAGGGAACCGATGGGTCTTAATGACCTTGCCTCCATGCAGTAGCCGATCTAAAGGGTGGCCAGGGTGGTGCATGGACCACCCTGCAATATGTACATAGCCTATATATCATAGGAAAAAATTAAAAATAAACATAATTAAGTAAAAAATGCACTGTTAGACCCCCGTGACATGTTGTGCTAGATCATCCACTCCCTCCATGGCCTACCATTTGCCAGCAATGGGAAGCGCTAAATGGAAGCAGCTGGTTAGGGGCAGTGGTAGAGCTCCATTGAAGCGCCAAATCCTATTTACCACGTGCCCTATGGGTGTGCCAAACACTCCGCATATATTTAGACCTACCCCATTTACACTGCTACTACTTCATGTTACCACTCACGAGCAATTTCTTTTTGGGGTTTTTTTTTGCAGTTTTGACTAGTTTGTTGTTTGGTTCTGAATCTCTATCGGTTTACTTTCTTCTTTGTTTAATTATTTTTTATTTTCCTTTTCCCTTTATATTTTTCCTTTGATTTTTATTTTTCTCCTTTCCCTTTGTTTTCTTTTTCATTTGTTTAAAAACATTATTTTTATATTTAAAAGTTAGTGGTTAAAATTATATATGTTTTGAAAAAAGGTGAAAGAGCATGGAGCCCCCATGTGTGGTTTTGGTAATTGATGACAATCCCTATGGATTAATGGTTGCATTGAGTTATATTTGTAGGACTTGTCCATAGACAATGCTTGAACCATTTGTTGGTTTCAAGGTTGTATGGAGATGGAAATAAAGAAGATTATGTGATGACCAAGGTGTATTCAAGGAGTGATCTGAAGATTGGTTATAAGGGAGTTGGGCTTATATCGAGTGTGTTTTGAAGAATAAGATTGAGTGAGCTCTCATGTGAATCTTCAAGACATCATCATTGTGGAAAAAGAAGAAGTCATTCGAGAATTGATCAAGCCAAAGCGCAAGTTCAAGATGGAATCTAGAAGAGATCATATGCTTGAAGCTCGCCATATATATTGTGATCATGAATAAGTGAAGATATGCTTAAAGAGAGTCTTTCCCATAGTGGTGTATGGGGGAGCAATTCGCAAGACTTCACCAAGCAAGAAAGATCAAGAAAGGTGTTCCAACTTGAGGAAGACAAGACGGTCATCATCTAGCTCAAGTGGAATGCGCAAGGCAAAGGTATGTTCTTGATATGGTTTCTTTCTTACTGATCTCATAGTGTTAGTTGTGAGACCGGGTTATAGGATCGGTAGTCGTACTATCAAGAGGGGCTCTTGAGTCAGTAACTTAATCGTATCATTCGGAGAGAGCTCAAACATTTGCATACTTGGCATCATCTTTATTGGTTCTTATTTGGCTTTTATCCATGTGAGGTTCTAGAGCTTGTGGTTATTTCCATGACAAGCTCTAGCTCATCAAAAACGGATTTTGCATGAAACACTTATTGTGTTTTTGGTGTTTGGAGGTTTTACCAGTTCGTCTTTGAAGAGAGGTCAAACATCTCATCATTTGGTTTTAACCTTCTTGGTTGGACTATGATGTTTCTCTGCATAAATTTGTAGGGCTCGTTGTTGTGATTCCAACGAGCCCAAGATCATCGAAAACGGAATCCGGATGCTCAAGTTATGGTCATTTTGGTTTTAGCTGTTTCTGCCTTTTTCCAGGGCCGGAGACTCTGGCCTCGGAGGGCCGGAGACTCCCGCCCAAAATGTGTTTTTGCCATTTTCGTCCGGAGTTTTGGCCCGTAACCTCCGGGTACCTTTGCCAGGGCGGAGACTCCGGCCCTAGGGTCTGGAGACTCCGGCCATCGCGATTTCTGGAGTGGTGCATGCTTCTATATTGGGCTCGAAGTCTTCTTGGCTCATGGCCGGAGACTTGGGCCCGGAGACTCCGGCCCCCAAGGCCGGAGACTCCGGGGTAAGTGCCCAGCAACGGCTAGTTTTTGTGGGGGACCTATAAAAGTCCTCCTTCTTCCTCCTTGGGCTGGTAGCTTCCTTTTCTCTCTCTCCTCCATTGGTGGACCTTGAAGCTTTGCTCTCTCTTCCTTCCCTTCCCATGATTATTGCTCAATATTGAGGGAAAAGAGAGAGGAGATCTAGATCTACGTTTCTACCAATCAACTTCTCCTCTAAGTGAGGGGAACCATTTGGATCTAGATCTTGGAGTTCATTTGTTGATTTCCTTCTTATTCTTCCTCTCATATCCATCCATAGCATTTGTTGCTTTGGTAGGATTTGGGAGAGAAGGATTTGAGCACTTTGTGTGTTCTTGCCATTGCATTTGGTGCATCGGTTTGAGTTCTCCTCGGAGATTTGGTAAGTGAAAGTTTGTGGGCTTGTTACTCTTGGGTTCTTGGAACCCTATACGGATTAGTGGCCTTTGTGGCATATACTTGGGGCCTCCAATTAAGTTGCGGAGATTCCCCGACCTTTGTGGTGCCTTTGTGGCGATTCTTGGGAGCCTCCAATTAAGTTGTGGAGATTGCCCCAAGCTTGTACGGGTTCGGTGACCGCCCTCAAGTGTCCCATAGTGGATCGTGGCATCTTGCTTTGTGCGAGAGCGTGAGGAGAATAAGGTGAGCCTTTGTGGCATTCGGTGAGTAGCGTGCCTCTGCATATTGAGGTGAGCCTTTGTGCCGTTTGGTGAGCATTGTGCTACCACATCTCAAGGTGAGGCCTTTGTGGCGTTCGGAGTGCATTAAGCCGCCACACCTATCCAACGGAGACTAGCTTCCTTTGGAAGTGAACTTCGGGATACATCTTCGTCTCCTTCATGCCTCGATAAATCTTATCTGAGCTCCACTACTTATGCACTTTATATTTGTGATAGCCATCATGCTTGAAGTTATATATCTTGCTATCACCTTCCTACTTGTCTTGCTTAGCATAAGTTGTTGGTGCACATAGGTGAGCCTAGTCTATTTAGGTTTTGTAAGCTTGACAAATTAAACGCTAGTTTATTTCCGCATTTGTTCAAGCCTTCTGTAAAAGTTTTAATTGCCTATTCAACCCCCTCTAGGCGACATCCATGTCCTTTCAATTGGTATCAGAGCAAGGTCTCTCATTCTAGGCTTCACCGCCTTGAGAGCAAAGATGTCGGCTAGGGGATTAGTGCATGATGACACTTTTATATTAGATGGCACAAATTATGATATATGGAGAATTCATATGATTAATCATTTTTGGGTCATGGACCCAAATATAGAGCAAATTGTAAATATGGGTTTTTCTCCTCCTAAGGATCCCCCGAGTCTATCTTTAGAGGATGAGAAAAAAATCTTATCTCAATGCTCAAGCTATTAATGTCTTATCCAATGTTGTGAGCATTGTAGTTGTGACGTCCATTATGCCTTTTTGGAATGCTCATGACTTTTGGACAAAGCTTTAAGAAAAATATGATGTGTCCAAGTTAATTGAGGATGAGTGTATTCCTTCCACTTCCGACCGTGATGAACCTTCTTCCACTACACCTATGTGTGGCAAGACACAAGGTAATGATATGGTGAGTGGTGATGGAAATTGCAATATTGATACTGAGCTTAGTTTTGATGATCATTCATCTCTATCTCATGGCAATGTTCTATCTTTGGACTTCAACTCTTCTAGCACTCCAAATATCTTACATGCTAGTGTTGATAGTCCTTGCATGTCTTGGAGTAATTGCTATACTAGATGTCATGATAAGAATGCTCCCATTTCCTCTAACTTTTGTGGCTAACAATGTAGAGGAATCCCAACTTTTGTTGGAACAAGACATGGACCTTAATGGAGCTTCAAGTAATTCATCCTCATCATCATCTCTCAGTTCCCACATATGCCTTATGGCTAGGGATTCAATGGTAACTCCTTCTTTGGAACCCAATATATCTAGTGATAATAAAGAAGAGGCTGATGATGTTGCCTCTTTAAGAAAGAAGGGAGAAATAGTCTTTCATGCTATTGGTAAGAAGAAAATTGCTTGCTCTAACTTCATTGAAATCTTGGTTGTTGCTATTGAGAGCAAGAAAATTATTGATGAGCTACAATCTCATGACGAAGAGCAAGAAGAAACCATTGAGAATCTTCATAGTCTTGCCAATGATTTTAAAAGGGCTCTTTTAGAAAAACAAACCACCAACTAAGCTCTTGAGGAGACTTTTGCTCTAGAATTGTCTAGAGTAAAGGAAACCCATGATAGAGCTCTTGAGGTGGCAAATGATTTAAAATTAAAAAATGATAAGCTTGTTTTTGTTAATGCTAAACTTCTTGAGGATGTTGAGCACCTCAAAAATGGCTCTAGGGACATTGAGAGTGTGCTCACCAAACTCACCGAGTCACATGAGCAGCTAAAAGTTTCTTATTTAAAAGAGTGTTCCAAGTTGCCTTCTCCTCTTTCGGTTAATCATGGTGCTTGTGCTACTAACTCTACCTCTTGTGAAGCATCTATTTTGAAGGAGAATGTTGAGCTAAGGGCTCAACTTGAGTTGCTAACTAGTAAGTATGGAAAATTGGAAGAAAGTCATGAAAAGCTATCTAGCTCTAATGAGGATCTTCTAGTGTCCCATGCTTGCCTAAAGTTATCTCATGAGGATACGTCTATAAAGGTAACATCTTGTGAACCTCATGTGGCCACTAGCCCTACTTCCAAAAATGCTATATTGCCATGTGCTAGTCCTCGTAATTCATCCACTCATACTATTGCTACATCTTGTGATGAATTACTCTCCTTGCCTTGTTGCTCTAACAATATAGCTTCTACTTCCTCTAGTACTTGTGTTGTAACTAACCATGTATAGGAAATTAAAGAGCTCGAGGCCCAAGTCACTTTGTTGAAGAAAGACTTGTTAAAATGTCATGAAGGGAAGTCCAAACTCGACAAGATGTTGAGTGCGCAAAAATCCCCCAATGATAAGAGTGGACTTGGATTTATCTCCAACAACAAGAAGAAGTCCAAAATCTTCAAGAAGAAGAAGAGCCAAGAGCAAGTCAAGGATCCGGCCAAGATTGTTTGCTTCAAGTACAAAATTGAAGGGCATCATGTTAGGTCTTGCCCATTGAAGAAGAAGCATCTAAGTGAGAAGCAACAAGGGAAGCGGCCTCAAGCTCAAACTCAAGTTCTTCCTCAAGATGAAGAAAAGCTACCTCCTAAGAAGAATCAACCCAATGCTCCCATTGTGGAGAAATCAAATGAGAAGAAAGGAAAGATAAGATCTTGCTACATATGTCGTGAGAAGGGTCACCTTTCTTCTACATGCTCTATTGGTAACTCATCCAACCCTATCGTAATCGATGATGCTTATTCACTTTGCAAGGATAAGGTTGGAAATGTGTTTGCCAAATTTGTTGGTACTCAAAGTGGTGTCAAGAAAAGAACCATTTGGGTTGCCAAACCTATTGTGACTAACTTCTTAGGACCCAACTTGGTTGGGGACCAACAAGCCAAAACTTGATCAATAGGTGTTTAATAGAGGGCATTGGAGACTTGGCTATATCATGAAGAATTGAGGGATCTTCATTAATTATGTTGTCTCAAGTCAAGTCAATTGGATTATCTTATTTCTATCATATATCCAATGTTCCTCCTTGCGGTAACATGTATTCAACTTATCTACATTGAAAGTTACTCACACCTTTTGCATGTGTTGGGTTTTGTATCTTGCATGTATTTGTATATGTTGTGCTCTCTACATGCTTTATTTTTAGTAATCAAGTATGTGCATGTTGGTTTGCATGCCATGTACGATTGTTATCGTTGAGCCCATTGAATCTTGATCTATCTTACTTGGCTCTTGTGAGAGATTAATGGACCATCCCATTTTTGGGGAGTGATATGCTTTGGCACTTCACAATCCTAAAAATGTGTGTACATGAGGAATACCACTCAGTGTTGATATTTAAAGATTATCTAGTCTCTATGTGATATATCATTCTCATGAGAAATTAAAATTCTATAATGTCCATTAATCATCTTGTTAGATTCTATTTGCCTCTTGTTGCTAAAGTTTAAATTTCTAGGTTTGGAGATACCGTTGGTTCTACCCCGGAGACTCCGGTGGTTCAACCCCGGAGACTCCGATGGTTAAACCCCGGAGACTCCAGTCCCCCTCGGAATTTCCGGGCCCTATGGAAATTGATTTTAACAACTTATTTGAAAATTTGTTTTATCACATTATGGGGGAGTATTTTGCTTTGTGCATATTACAAAACCATGAATATGTGTATATTTGAGGTTGTGTCACATATTGTTGATATTGTAAATTATCTTGCTTCTATGTGGCATGTTTTCTCAAACAAGTTCCAATTTTCCAAATTGTTTTATTGCTCTTATTTTGGATCTTGTTTGTGAGATACTTTCTTGGTCGGGTTTTCCTAAAATGTGGAATTCTACATCAAAGTTGGAAAACCATTTGCTTCAAGTTATCCTAATCATTGCTTTGTGTGATTGTTTAACTATTTGAGTCTATCAAAAAATATCTTTGTTTGGCATGGTGCTTAATTCTTATTCTTTTCCATGTGCTTCCTTGTTGTGAAGATGATATTGGATTTATGTGTAAAATACCATCGGAAAATAACTTCAAATATCTATTGTCCTTGGACAATTGGTACTTTATCATGTGGTATAGATATTGATCATCTTTACATTGGCTATTGCTTTTAATTGCCTTATCTCTCGCCAAAAAAAGGTATTTGTTTTAACTCCCGTTGTCTTCCATGAATCTTGTGTTTCCATTTGATTTTGTTGAACTTGTTTTGTGTTATTTCCATGTAGGTAGATGTGATGATCCCATTTGTGTGAATTTTGTATTCAAATGAAAAATCATAAATAATGCACTAATCTTGGGGAGCTCTCCTATATTCATTATAACATGCTCTATGTGCTTATTTTAATTGGTATTGCTTACTGTTGGAAGACAAAACTTTTCTTTTTGGTACTTTGTGTGCCATCATAAAAAGTGTGGGGAGTTTGGTCTGTTTGTTGGAACCTTGCTCTCTTTGGGAGTTGCTTATCTCATTCCTTGTCATTTGTTTTTTACTCTTAAAATGAGATATGTCTTTGAGCATGTGTCTTTTAGTTATTTTTATGCTTATTGGCTTTTGCTTTGTTCACTTATTGAACTTTGGAGCCAATCTTGTGTTGATTGGATTCTTTGATATAATTTGGATAACTTTTAGTTTTCACACCTTTGTGTGACTTCTTGGTCTTCTTGGTGTTTTGTTCAAATTGCATCTCCTTTTGGCTCTTGAAAGTATTGTGCATGCATTCTTACTAAATGTATAATCTATGGCATGCTTTGCTTTCATTGATCCAATATATAGGCAAAACTCCATCAAATCCTAAATTGGCTAAGATGTGCATGAAATTCAAGTTAATATCTATATGCACATATTTATGTGAAGTTTGTCCTATATATTGTAGTTTCTCTAACTACTTCGGACCCAATGAGTTTGGGGACCATCTTGTACTTCAACTTTATTTTAGGTAGATGGAGATATGTTGGTGCTTGTCTCAATAATAAGGATGAAGTTGGTGACTAAATGATAATTTGAGGCAAGCTAGGATTATTGAAGAACTTCTATCTACTATGTCCGACAATTGATATCTTGGTAACAAGTATCTACTTCATGCATACTTTTCTAGCATCCAACCTTGTGTAGGTTGTTTCATGGCATAAATATCCTTATTTGAAAATCATGTGGTTCTTGCAAATATTTTATTGAAACCTCTTTATTGCAAATGTGAGTAAGTTGAGATGAGTGCATATTATTGGGAACATATAAAATCATGCTAATGATTCTCCTATCCCATATATGCCAATTTAGCAATCTTGTTGCATATCAATTCCTCAATAATCTCATATGTGCAATATTGATGAATTTGCTTTGTTAGTTCCTTCTTTGTGTGGCCTTTGTTGTGATACTTGTTACTTTTCTCAAAATATCTCAACTATCTTCTTTCCCTTGTCGATGGTTTTGATGTCTTTGACGTTTGTGTGGTTGAAGTTCATCAAAATACAATAAGATAAATTGAGCCTTTGGCCATGCTTTAAAGCAAAATTCTCATTGGTATATTGCATGACTTTGTTTTGGATATCCTATTCTATTCTTAGTATCTATTTTGTGTGTACATGTTTCTTTGTGATAATTATCTTCGTGATGTTGTCTACTTTGAAACTTATACACATGAGAGATGAGATCTCCTTATTTGATATCTTTTTGATTCGTGTGTGTTAGGATGGAATGATAAGCAATATCATTCATTGAAGACTATGTGGATGCTCTATGCTCATCCTTGTATTAGTCTTATAATATGCTTTGTCATTCCTCTCACACACTTTGGTTGAGTCTTTTAATATGGTGTCCCTTACTTGTTGCACAACCATTTCTTTGATGCAAGTATCATGCTTAATTTCTTTTTCTATGATCTTTTGCAAATTTTTGTGTTTTAAATGTCATTGAGGGAGTGAGGATTCCATGTTGTGCAAAGTGTATTCAAATGCAAACATTCTAATTTTTGCACGTACCTTGAGGAGCTTCCTCATTTCATTTAAAGTGCCATTTTATAGCTATCATAGTATTTGATTTCACTTTGTATCATTTTGTTTTGAATAATATTGAGGGAGTGATGATTCCATGTTTGTGCACCTTATACTTCAATTCAAATAGAATATTTTGTACACAAACCTTGGGGAGCTTCCTCATATTATTTAGAGCATTATTTTGGTCTTATCATAATATCTTTATTTAATTTGTTCTTCGGATCATTTGAGTTCTTTCTTCATTCGTTGGAAGTTTCTTCACCATGTGATCTTATTTTATTTGCAATCTTTGATCCTCAATATAGTTTGATTTCCTCCGAGTTTTCATATTTAGATATTTGCATATGTTTCCAATTATACTTTTGTTTTATGCACACATTATGGAGGAACTCTCTCTATATTGACCTTCTAAGTTTTCCGCCCATTTCGGCAATTGGTGCCAATGGGGGAGAAGTTTTGAGGGTTTAAAGGGAATTGGGTTTTATTCTTTGGTTTTGTTGTTAAGCATTTGCCTTTCATGCTTTGCATGGTTGAGTATATAGAGGAAACTCCACCAACAACCTTGGTTGGCAATATATGCAATGAAATCAACATCATTCGCACGTGCATAGATTGTGGGGAAGTTTGCTCTATATATGGTGGTTCAACTAACATCACATACTTTTGTAGTATTTGATGTTAGTGCAACAATTTGGTTCTTTAAATTCATTATATAAACCCTCTCAAAGAGATTGTCATCAATTACCAAAATGGGGGAGATTGAAAGAGCATGGAGCCCCCATGTGTGGTTTTGGTAATTGATGACAATCCCTATGGACTAATGGTTGCATTGAGTTATATTTGTAGGACTTGTCCATAGATAATGCTTGAACCATTTGTTGGTTTCAAGGTTGTATGAAGATGGAAATAAAGAAAATTATGTGATGACCAAGGTGTATTCAAGGAGTGATCTGAAGATTGGTCATAAGGGAGTTCAGCTTATATCGAGTGTGTCTTGAAGAATAAGATTGAGTGAGCTCTCATGTAAATCTTCAAGACATCATCATTGTGGAAAAAGAAGAAGTGATTCGAGAATTGATCATGCCGAAGCGCAAGTTCAAGATGGAATCTAGAAGATATCATATGGTTGAAGCTTGCCATATATATTGTGATCATGAATAAGTGAAGATATGCTTAAAGAGAGTCTTTCCCATAGTGATGTATGGGGGAGCAATTCGCAAGACTTCACCAAGCAAGAAAGATCAAGAAAGGTGTTCCAACTTGAAGAAGACAAGACGGTCATCATCTAGCTCAAGTGAAATGCGCAAGGCAAAGGTATATTCTTGATAGGATTTCTTTCTTACCGGTCTCATAGCGTTAACTGTGAGACCAGGTTATAGGATCGGTAGCCATACTATCAAGAGGGGCTCTCAAGTCAGTAACTTAATCGTATCATTCAAAGAGAGCTCAAACATTTACATACTTGGTATCATCTTTATTGGTTCTTATTTGGATTTTATCCATGTGAGGTTCTAGAGCTAGTGGTTATTTCCATGACAAGCTCTAGCTCATCAAAAACGGATTTTGCATGAAACACTTATTGTATTTTTGGTGTTTAGAGGTTTTACCGGTTAGTCTTTGAAGAGAGGTCAAACCTCTCATCATTTGGTTTTAACCTCCTTGGTTGGACTATGATATTTCTCTGCATAAATTTGTAGGGCTCGTTGTTGTGATTCCAACGAGCCCAAGATCATCGAAAACGGAGTCCGGATGCTCAAGTTATGGTCGTTTTGGTTTCAGGTGTTTCTGCCTTTCTCCAGGGCCGGAGACTCCGGCCTCGGAGGGCCGGAGACTCCGGCCTTGGAGGGCCGGAGACTATGGCCCAAAATGTGTTTTTGCCATTTTCGTTCGGAGTTTTGGCCCGGAACCTCTGGGTACCTTTGCCAGGCCGGAGACTCCGGCCCTAGGGTCCGGAGACTCTAGCCGTCGCGATTTCTGGAGTGGTGCATGATACGTCTCAAATGTATCTATAATTTTTGATGCTCCATGCTTGTTTACACACCATTTGCTTTGTGTTATGTTACACTTCGTGGCGTTTTTATGCATTTTCCGGAACTAACCTACTAATGAGATGCCATAGTGCCAGTTCTCTGTTTTCTGCTGTTTTTGTGTTTCAGAAAAAAGCTACACAAAAAATATTCTCGGAATTGGACGAAACAAAAGCCAAACCTCCTATTTTTACCCAAGCTTCACGAAGACCGAAGATGAGACGGAAGGGGGCCAGGGGCCAGCCACACCATGGGGTGGCGCGGCCCAGCCCCTGGCCGCGCCACCAGGTGGTGAGGCCACCTGGCTCACCTCCTAACGCTGCCCTTTCGTCTATAAATTCCCCTTGACGGGAAAAACCTAAAGGACGGATCGATTTTCCTCAAAACATACAGCAAGCCGCCGCCATCGCCGTCGCGAGATCGGGAGGATCTAGGAGCTCTTCCCGGCACCCTGCCGGAAAGGGGAATCCCTGCTGGAGGCCTTCTCCACCACCATGGTCACCTCCGGAGTGATGTGTGAGTAGTCTACCTTGGACTACGGGTCCATAGTAGTAACTAGATAGTTGTCTCCTCCACCATGTGCTTCATGTTTAGATCTTGTGAGCTGCCCTACATGATCAAGCTCATCTTTGTGTAATTCTACATGTTGTGTTTGTTGGGATCCGATGAGTATTGGTACTATGTCAAGTTGATGTGCTGAATCATATATCTTATGTTATCTCTATGTTGTTTATGATCTTGCATGCTCTCCGTTGCTAGTAGATATCTTGGACGAGTAGATGCTAGTGACTCCAAGAGGGAGTATTTATGCTCGATAATTGGGTTCATGCCTCTAGTAATCTGGGGGAGTGACAGAAACCTCTAAGGTTGTAGATGTGATGTTGCCACTAGGGAGAAAACAACATTCTTGTGTCCAAGGACATTTGCTTTATTTACTTTACGCACTTTGCTTAATGCAGTTATCCGTTGTTCACAACTTAATACCCGATGGTTGCTTAGACGACATCCGGAGGGTGGATTATTAGTCATAGATGCAGTTAGATTATGGTCTATGTATTTTGTCGTAATGCCCAGAGTGAATCTCATAGTGATCCTCATGACATATGTACGTTACCTTTATTCTATCAATTGCCCAACTGTAATTTGTTTACCCAGCATGTTGTTATTTATCTTATGGAGAGACACCACTAGTGAACTGTGGACCCCGGTCCAATTTCCTTACATTGCTATACCATTTTACTTGTACTCGTACTGTTTACTTTCTTGCATACTATTACCCTTTTACCACTCGATACGCTTAGTCCTTTGTTTACAGCAAATCGATGAGATTGACAACCTCATTGTAAGTTGGGAGCAAAGTTCTTGGTTGTGTTGTGTGCAGGTTCCACGTTGCCGATGGTGCAAAGCAAAGCCCTGGACGAGGCACCTTATAAATTGTCCGGAGCTATCGCGAAGCTAGCAAGCATCACCTTCTGAAGTCTGGATTTCTCCTACTGGTTCGATAAACCTTGGTTTCACAACTGAGGGAAGACTTGCTGCTGTGCTCATCATACCTTCCTCTTGGGGTTCCCAACGAGCTGTTACTTACATGCCATCAAGCAATTTTTCTGGTGCTGTTGCCGGAGAGAAAGAAGATTTCTGCAAGGGGAGTCTCTCACGCACAATCTTTTACTTTGTTTTTGTTTTGCTTTATTTTATTTTTGCTTTCATTGTTTTATCAAAAATACGAAAAAATTATTTCCTTTATAGTTGCTTTTACTTGCTTGCTTTTAGTTTTACTAGAATGAGTACTCCTGAGAACACCAAGTTGTGTGACTTTACTAGCACCAAAAACAATGATTTTATCTGCACTCCTATTGCGCCACCTGCTCCCGAGGCAAATTTTTATGAGATCAAACCTGCTTTGTTGAATCTTGTCATGAAAGAGCAATTTTCTGGTGCCAGTTCTGATGATGCTGCAGCTCATCTAAACAATTTTGTTGAGCTATGTGAGATGCAAAAGTATAAGGATGTAGATGGTAATATTATTAAGCTTAAGTTGTTTCCTTTCTCTCTAAGAGGAAGAGCTAAGGATTGGTTCCTATCTTTGCCTAGAAATAGTATTGATTCTTGGGATAAGTGTAAGGATGCTTTTATTGGAAAATACTATCCTCCCGCTAAGATTATAGCTTTGCGTAGTGATATTATGAAGTTTAGACAGTTTGATAATGAACATGTTGCTCAAGCTTGGGAAAGAATGAAATCTATGATAAAGAATTGTCCCACTCATGGACTGACTACTTGGATGATTGTTCAAACCTTTTATGCAGGACTGAATTTTTCCTCAAGAAATCTACTGGATTCAGCTGTTGGAGGCACTTTTATGTCCCTTACCTTGGGCGCCGCAACAAAGTTTCTTGACAACATGATGGTAAATTATTCTGAGTGGCATACCGAGAGAGCACCACAAGGTAAGAAGGTAAATTCTGTTGAGGGAACCTCTTCCTTGAGTGATAAGATTGATGCTATTATGCTTATGCTCTCTAATGATAGAACTCATGTTGATCCTAATAATGTTCCTTTGGCCTCTTTGGTTGCTCAAGAAGAGCATGTTGATGTAAACTTCATTAGAAATAATAATTTCAACAACAGTGCTTATAGGAACAATTTTGCTAGCAACAATTATAGGCCGTATCCTTCTACCAGTGGTAATGGTTATGGTAACTCTTATGGTAATTCCTCCAACAACACTAAGGGCGCGCCCTCTGAGCTTGAAGTCATGCTCAAGGACTTCATCGGTAAGAAAACTGCTTTTAACAAGTCCGTTGAGGAAAAGTTGGGTAAAATTGATATTCTTGCTTCTAAAGTTGATAGCCTGATACATCTCAGACGTATCTATAATTTTTGATGCTCCATGCTTGTTTTTACACCATTTGCCTTGTGTTTCGTTACACTTCGTGGCACTTTTATGCATTTTCTGGAACTAACCTATTAACAAGTCGCCACAGTGCCAGTTCCTTGTTTTCTGCTGTTTTTGTGTTTCAGAAGTGATACACATGAAATATTCTCGGAATTGGACGAAACAAGTTCCAAAAATCTTATTTTTCCCGGAAGCTTCCAGAGATTCGAAGAGGCGAAGGAGAGGGGCCACAGGCCAGCGTCACACTAGGCCGGTGTGGCCCAGGCCTTGGTCGCGCCGCCTAGGTGTGAGGAGGCCTGGGGCCACTCCTGACGCCGCCCCTTCGCCTATAAAAGCCTCAGGACGGAAAACCCTAGGAGAGTCGGCGAAATTTCCAGAACAGTTCCACAGCGCCGCCGCCGTCGAAGACAAATTTTGGGGGACAGAAGTCTCTGTTCGGGCACCCTGCCGGGACGGGGAAGTGCCCCCGGAACCATCTCCATCGGTCTCCATCACCGTCTCCTCCGTCTCCATCGACCTCACCGCCATCTCCATCAACCTTGCTGTCTCCTATGATGAGGAGGGAGTAGTTCTCCCCCGGGGCTGAGGGCTCTACCGGTAGCTATGTGGTTCACCTCTCTCTCCCATGATGTGATCTTTATGTGATCATGAGCTTTGTATCATGTTGAATAAGTAGATGTTACTCTTCTTCATTATGTGTACTCTAGTGTGTTATTAAAGTAATCTATTCCTCCTGCCATGGTGTAACGGTGACAGTGCGTGCATCATGGTGGTACTTGGTCTAGGCTACGATTATGATCTGTTATGGATTATGAGAATAATTATCACTATGATAGTATTGAAGTGATCTATTCCTCCTTTCATGGTGTAATGTTGACAGTGTGTGCACCGTGTTAGTACTTGGTCTAAGTTGCAATAATATCTATCTTGACTTGTGATTTGATTTGGGTATCTCTATGAGTGGTGTTTGTCAAGTACTTGATGAACTTTGAGGAGTGCTTCGTAGCCCTACGCAATGATTAGTGTTATTCAATAGGAGAGTAATTGAGAGTACCTTAGTGAAGAGAAGTTATTTATTTGTTCAATTATGTTATATTTGTTGGGAGTGTGTCCACTAGTGAAAGTATGATCCCTAGGCCTTGTTTCCAAGCATTGCACACCGTTTACTTGCTGTTTTGTTACATGTTTGCTTGCTGCCATTTTTATTCCAGATCACAGTTACTACTTATAATCATCACTACCGCTTGTATTTCACTATCTCTTCGCCGAACTAGTGCACCTATACACCTAACAAGTGTATTGGGTGTGTTGGGGACACAAGAGACTTTCTGTATCGTAATTGCAGGGTTGTTTGAGAGGGATAGCTTTGACCTCTTCCTCCCTGAGTTCGATAAACCTTGGGTGATCCACTTAAGGGAAACTTGCTGCTGCTCTACAAACCTCTGCACTTGGAGGCCCAACACTGTCTACAAGAACAGAAGCGTGCGTAGACATCAAGCTCTTTTCTGGCGCCGTTGCCAAGGATGTAAGGTAAAAGGTACTCACAGTCTTTGGCTACTAAGTCTTTTAGTTGCTGGTGAGTGCTCAAAGTTATTTCCTTTAGATTCTGCAATTACATCTTTTTGTTTCTTGTTTTTATTTTCACTAGTTAGGCTTAATGGAAAATAAAGAGTTCTCTAGTCTTTTTCCTGAGTTTAGATATGAAGTGTTTGAAGAGAAAATTGAAAAACCTTTGGAGCTTAATTTGCATGCTAATAGTGTTGTTAGTATGAATGATTTGAACACCGTTATTGCTAATGCTATAGAAAAGTCTAAGCTTGGGGAAGCTGGTTTTGTTAAGCATGATATTTTTAGTTCCCCAGCTTTAGTGGAGAAAGTTTGCTCTGATAATATTTTATCTCCCATATGTGATATTCCTTCTTATGATGATATATTTGAAGAATATGCTTTGCAAAATAGTTGCTCTCTAGCTTGTGATGATACTAAACCTCTAGTTTATGATGGCTATGATGATGAGTATAATATTTTCAGTTCACCTACTATTGAGGATAAAATTAGTTATGATTACAATATGCCTCCTATTTATGATGATTATGGTGATGAGAATAATTATTCTATTGAATCTGCTCCTACTACTATTGTTCCTGTGGTGCGTATTAATTCTTTTCTGCATGTGGCTCATGATAGGGAAGCTTTATGTGATAGTTATATTGTTAATTCTATTCATGATGCTACTGAAAGTTATTATGAGAGAGGGAAACATGGTTTGATGGATCTCAACAAAATTAAGTTTCCCCTCTTTATGTTGCAATTCTTGAAGTTGTACTTGTTTTGCCTTCCTATGCTTTTTGCTTTGCACTTTTATGACTTGTCTTTTTACAAGACTATTTTTCATAGGAAGTGGTTTAGATTTAAATATGTTCCATACTTGCTTTTTGATGCTCTCTATTGCTTTAAGTTTCTATATGGCGCCTTTGCCTCAAGCTCTTATATGGCGCCCACATGAGCATCTTTGCAAATTACAGCGCCTAGCTCAAAGGCGTTAAAGAAAAGCACTCTTGGGAGATAACCCAATGTTTTTATTTCCAGTACTTTTTCTTTTATTTGAGTCTTGGAAGTCAGTACTACTGTAATGACCGCTCCTTATCCTTTTTATTTCGTTGTTGTGCCAAGAGAAGCCTCTAATTTGAGTAAAGTAAGATTTGGGGATGTTGCTGTCCTGAAACTGTTTTCGGTGCTTGACGAGGGTATGACCCCTCGGTCCTCGATATTTGCCTACCTGGTTCCTGCCAAGGAAGAAGCCCGCTCGGCGGATACACGAAGCCCGCAAAGCCCAGCACTTCGACTTGGAGTAGAAGGCAAGAAATATTTGTAAACCCTAACTGGCTGCATCTATAAAGCCACCAAGGGCGCCCCCCTAGACGGGCAGATTCGCATAGCCTACAACACAACCTCGCATAGGCTAGCCACGCCATCTCCTCCCACCTCCGCCAGATTGCATCTGCGCGCCATTGTAACAGCTCCACATATACCAGCAATACAAGATCAGACAAGCAGGATGTAGGTCTTTACCCTCCGGGGGGCCAAACTTGGGTAAATTCGTGTGCACCCCCTGTTTCTGTCTGAAGCCGTCGAATCCGCCAAGCGCCCACATGCTCTCCATGAATCGAAAGCCCCGAAACATGGGCATTGCCGGGTTAGAACCTCGTCAGTGCTGCACCGTAAAAATTCGTAAAAATTCTCTGTACATCTTTTGGACCTGCGATTTCTTGTGCATATGCCCCAGGTTATATCCAAACTTTTATTAGTTGAACACTTTTTGATTTGAGCAACAGAAAACCCCTTAAAAATTCGACCTTTGTCAGCTGTTCAGTTTTGATAGATTTCTGCCAATATTTGTGTTTGCCGCTTTATCGCTTTCTTTTGAGTTCTTTTGATCACGGAACTTTTGGGGAAGTTGCTACAGTAGTATATGCTTAATATGTGGTGGTTTTAGGTTGAAACCTGAAGCAAAAAGAGGTTGATTATATGTTCTGCTTACACTAATGTTGCTAATAGATTTGTGTTTAGTTTTGTATGAAGGAAGTTTTCAAGTGTAGGGATCGGAGAGTGATGAGATGAGTTGAAGAATGGACAAAAGCTCAAGCTTGGGGATGCCCATGCATCACCCCAAGAAATATCCAAGAAGTACAGGCGTCAAAGCTTGGGGATGCCCCCGAGGCACCCCTTCTTCAGCGGCAAAAATCAGGTCACCTTTCAAGACACTATATTTTTATTGCTTCATGCACTAAGCGTTTTTCTTGGAGCGTCAGTTGTTTTTGCTTTCAGTTTTCTTTTATTTTGCTTGCATTTTTCGCCTTAATTTTTGTTCAGATCTTGTTTTATATTTACATCAAGGTGTATTTGGACCTCTGGTACATGTTGGTATTTATCAAAAGAGTTTCCTCAAAAAGGTTTGAATGGTGTTGGAAAAGAGAAAAAGCTTTATGCAAAAAAGTGGTACAAAAAGGAGCTTGTTTAGACTGCGGCCTAGGCTTTTGCATGTCGTGCTTGATGTCTTTTTGATAGTATGCTTAGTGGTTTTGCTGTAGCATGACTTGTCTCAAATAACTGAGATTGCTTAATGAGCCTTTGAAAAAAAATATGCGTTGTTTTTATTGTATGGAAGCATTATTTTGCTTTTCTCCTTGATGCTTTATTTGGGTTGACTTGGCGCATGCTCACACATGTTAGACTCATACAAAGTCGCCAATAGCCTCTACGATCATTTAGTTTTTGACTTTTGATGCCATCTTATGCTTCTTTTAATGTTGCTTTGTCGCTTTGCATGATTATGGCCATTATTGCTCTCTTAGTTGGTCGCTCCCAGTCTTTTGCTAGCCTTCATTTTGTACTGAGTATGAGCTCTACTCGTGCATCCAACTCCCAAAAACCAAGTTTGCCATTGTGTCCACTATAAATTTCTATGCATGGTATTTGTAAGCCATTCCAAAGTAAATTTTCATGTGCTACCTTTCAAAACTTTCAACTACTTCTCGTTTTGTGCCACTGTTTTTAGCTCATGGGGACGTAGTGGTCGGATTTGCTATCTTCCATATTGCTTATTCCAAAAAGAAAAGAAAAAAGAGAAAAAAAGAAAGAAAAAAGGCACTCCTCCATGGTATGTGAATGTTGGTGGGCACCCGATGAAATCGGTTAGCCATGGTTTGAGAAAGGAAAAAGGTGGGGAGGAGTGCCAAGCTTTATAAAAGAGCACAAAAGTGCCAATCTCTCTCTCAAAAACTTGCTTCATTTTTGTATGGAAGATAGTAAGAACCCCATTGCTAGTCGTTGACAAAAGCAACCACCTCTCAAAACCCAAGTTTTATCTCTTTGTTTTACAAATAAAAAGCTCTAGCACATGTTTAATCACTGCTTCCCTCTGCGAAGGGCCTTTCTTTTACTTTTATGTTGAGTCACCACCTTCTATCTTTATGCACCACTAAGAGAGCATAGTTGTCATTCTGAGTATAATGTGAATTGTGCCAAAGTTTATCATTGATTGATTCATGACTATGGTTTCACTTGTTCTTAAATTACTTGTATCTAGTCGCCCTCTTAAACTTGAAGGTGTCCTATGTATTTATGTTTTGCTCTCCATGAAGGACAAGCTGAAAACCATTTGTATGTTTTTCCTTATGATTTGAACACATGTGTGACTTTCATTGTTTCATTTTCATGATCTTTTGTTTGTGTTCATTTTCATGTTTACAACATGGTTGCTAAGTTCTTATTGTCAAGATTATATTTTCATGCCCATGTTTTAAGTTCTATGATCCCAGCTCACAAATGCTTACTTATATGATCAAGATTATGATGGTGCATGTCACCTCAAAAATTATTTCTTTTGTTATCACTTACCTACTCGAGGACGAGCAGGAGTTAAGCTTGGGGATGCTGATACGTCTCAAACGTATCTATAATTTTTGATGCTCCATGCTTGTTTTTACACCATTTGCCTTGTGTTTCGTTACACTTTGTGGCACTTTTATGCATTTTCCGGAACTAACCTATTAACAAGTCGCCACAGTGCCAGTTCCCTGTTTTCTGCTGTTTTTGTGTTTTAGAAGTGATACACAGGAAATATTCTCGGAATTGGACGAAACAAGTTCCAAAAGTCTGATTTTTCTCGGAAGCTTCCAGAGATCCGAAGAGGCGAAGGAGAGGGGCCACAGGCCAGACTCACACTAGGCCGGCGCGGCCCAGGCCTTGGCCGCACCGCCTAGGTGTGAGGAGGCCTGGGGCCACTCCTGACGCCGCCCCTTCGCCTATAAGAAGCCTCGGGACGGAAAACCCTAGGGGAGTCGGCGAAATTTCCAGAACAGTTCCGCAGTGCCGCCGCCGTCGAAGACAAATTTCGGGGGACAGAAGTCTCTGTTCCGGCACCCTGCCGGGACGGGGAAGTGCCCCCGGAGCCATCTCCATCGGTCTTCATCGCCGTCTCCGCCGTCTCCATCGACCTCACCGCCATCTCCATCAACTTTGCTGTCTCCTATGATGAGGAGGGAGTAGTTCTCCCCCGAGGCTGAGGGCTCTACCGGTAGCTATGTGGTTCACCTCTCTCTCCCATGATGTGATCTTTATGTGATCGTGAGCTTTGTATCATGTTGAATAAGTAGATTTTACTCTTCTTCATTATGTGTACTCTAGTGTGTTATTAAAGTAATCTATTCCTCCTGCCATGGTGTAACGGTGACAGTGCGTGCATCATGGTGGTACTTGGTCTAGGCTACGATTGTGATCTCTTATGGATTATGAGAATAATTATCATTATGATAGTATTGAGGTGATCTATTCCTCCTTTCATGGTGTAATGTTGACAGTGTGTGCACCGTGTTAGTACTTGGTCTAAGTTGCAATAATATCTATCTTGAGTTGTGATTTGATTTGGATATCTCTATGAGTGGTGTTTTTCAAGTACTTGATGAACTTTGAGGAGTGCTTCGTAGCCCTACGCAATGATTAGTGTTATTCAATAGGAGAGTAATTGAGAGTACCTTAGTGAAGAGAAGTTATTTATTTGTTCAATTATGTTATATTTGTTGGGAGTGTGTCCACTAGTGAAAGTATGGTCCCTAGGCCTTGTTTCCAAGCATTGCACACTGTTTACTTGCTGTTTTGTTACATGTTTGCTTGGTGCCCTTTTTATTCCAGATCACAGTTACTACTTATAATCATCACTACCGCTTGTATTTCACTATCTCTTCGCCGAACTAGTGCACCTATACACCTGACAAGTGTATTGGGTGTGTTGGGGACACAAGAGACTTTCTGTATCATAATTGCAGGGTTGTTTGAGAGGGATAGCTTTGACCTCTTCCTCCCTGAGTTCGATAAACCTTGGGTGATCCACTTAAGGGAAACTTGCTGCTGCTCTACAAACCTCTGCACTTGGAGGCCCAACACTGTCTACAAGAACAGAAGCGTGTGTAGACATCATAGCCTTGCTCTTGATGTTGAACTTCTGAAACCAAAAGTGTTGCCTAATGATGTGAAGGAAAGTAATACTTTTGCCGCTACTAATGCCATCCAAGTTAGAATTGATGAAAATGTTAGGATGTTAGCAGAATTGCATGCCAGGTGGGAAAGAGAAGATGAGATGGCTAGAAATATGAAGGTATGTACTATTACTACCTCTAATGATGTTGCTCCAAATGCTAGCAATCCTCTTACTTTGATTGGTGTAGAGAAATCTCCTACTCCTTGTGTTAAAAAGCCCAAAACTGTAAAAACTTTTTCTACAAAAATTGCTGAAATTTTTCGGAGTATGGGAGATGATAGCTCTATTTCTTCTAATGATTTTGATGTTGATGGCTGCAATATATCTGAAGTTATTTTGTTCTTGCAAAGGCTTGCTTTGGGTCCCAATGCTAGTTCTACTAATGTTGCTTTTACAAATCATATTACAAATGCTCTCATGAAAATTAGGGAGGAAAAGTTGAAACTAAAGGCTTCTATTCCCAAGAAGTTGGAAGATGGTTGGGAGCCCATCATTGATATGCATATTAATGGTTTTGATTGCCATGCTTTATGTGATCTAGGTGCTAGTATTTCTATTATGCCTAGAAAGATATATGATATGCTTGGTTTACCACCGCTTGAAAAGTGTTATTTTGATGTTCATCTTGCTGATGTTGCTAAGAAGAAACCTTTGGGAAGGATTAATGATGTTCTTATTATGGTTAACAATAACCTTGTTCCCGTTGATTTTCTTGTTATGGATGTTAAATGCAATGCTTCATGTCCTATTATTTTGGGAAGACCTTTTCTTCGAACTATAGTGCCATCATTGATATGAAGGAAGGCACCATTAAATATTAATTTCCACTCAAGAAAGGTATGGAACACTTCCCTAGAAAGAGGAAGAAATTACTTTTTGACTCTATTCTTAGAGCAAATTATGAACTTGATGCTTCATCGCTTGATATTACTTGATTTGCACTTTCTGCGCCTAGCTCAAAGGCGTTAAAGAAAAGCACTCTTGTGAGGTAACCCAATGTTTTCTTTTCAGTACTTTTTTTTTATTTGAGTCTTGTAAGTTATTAATACAGTAATAACCTCTCCTTATCATTTTTATTTCATTGTTGTGCCAAGAAGAACCTCTAATTTGATGGAGGTTAGATTTGGGGAAGTTGCTGTCCTGAAATAGATTTCTGCGCTGCACCGTTAAAATTTGTAAAAATTCTCAGAATATCTTTTTGATCTGAAATTTCTTAAGCATATGGCCCAAGTTATATCCAAACTTTCATTAGTTTTTAACTTTTCGATTTGAGCAACAGAAGGTCCTCTACAAAATCAACCTTTGTCAGCTATTCTGTTTTGACAGATTTCTGTCACTATTTGTGTTTGCCTCTCGATCGCTTTCTTTTTTAGTTCTTTTGATCATGGAACCTTTGAGGAAGTTGCTACAGTAATATATTCTTTATATGTGGTGTTTTTGAGTTTGAAACTGAATCAAAAGGGTTGATTTACTATTATGTTTATGCTAACGTTGCTAATAGAATTGTGTGAAGTTTTGTATGAAGGAAGTTTTCAAGTGTAGGGATTGGAGAGTGATGAGATAAGATGAAGTATGGACAAAAGCTCAAGCTTGGGGATGCCCATGTCACCCCAATAAATATCCAAGGGGTACAAGCGTCAAATCTTGGGGATGCCCCCGAGGCACCCCTTCTTTATCGGCAAAAATCAGGTCACCTTTCAACACAATATATTTTTATTGCTTCATATTCTATGCATTTTTCTTGGAGGGTCTCTACTTTTGCTTTCAGTTTTCTTTTGTTTTGTTTGCTGCAATAAAAGGTTGGACCCCAACAATTTTTTTTGAGAAGGCATACCTTATTTTTCATTACCAAGAACACTCTAGTTTTCACTCTTATCGTTCAACAAGTGTTCTCTTTTTCTAGAACTGCGTTTAGCTTTCATTTTTTGCCTTGATTTTTGTTCATTCTTGTTTTATCTTTGCATCGAGGTGTATTTAGACCACTGGTATATGTTGGTTTTCATCAAAAGAGTTGTCTCAAAAAGGTTCGAATGGTGTTGGAAAAGAGAAAAAGTTTCATGCAAAAAAGTGGTACAAAAAGGAGTTTGTTTAGACTGCGGCTTAGACTTTTGCATGCCATGCTTGATGTTGTTTTGATAGTATGCTTAGTAGTTTTTGCTGTAGCATGACTTGTCTCAAATGACTGAGATTGCTTAATGAGCCTTTGAAAAAATCATGCGTTGTTTTTATTATATGGAAGCATTTATTTGGTTTTCTCCTTGATGCTTTATTTGGGTTGACTTGGCGCATGCTTACAACATGTTTGACTCTTACAAAGTCGCCATAAGCCTTTATGATCATTTGGTTTTTGACTTGTGATGCCATTTTATGCTTCTTTTAATGATGTTTTGTCGCTATGCATGATTATGGCCGTTATTGCTCTCTTAGTTGGTCGCTCCCAGTCTTTTGCTAGCCCTCATTTTGTACTGAGTATGAGCTCTACTCGTGCATCCAACTCCCAAAAACCAAGTTATTCCAATGTGTCCACTATGGTATTTGCAAGCCATTCCAAGTAAATTTTCATGTGCTACCTTTCAAAAAACCTTTAAATACTTCTCGTTTTGTGACACTGTTTTCAGCTCATGGGGACGTAGTGGTCGGATTTGCTATCTTCTATATTTTTTATTCCAAAAAGAAAAAAAAAGAAAAAAAGAAAAGAAAAAAAAGGCACTCCTCCATGGTATGTGAATGTTGGTGGGCACCCGATGGAATCGGTTAGCCATGGTTTGTGAAAGGAAAAAGGTGGGGAGGAGTGCCAAGCCTTATAAAAGAGCACCAAAGTGCCAATCTCTCTCAAAAACTTGCTTCATTTTTGTATGGAAGATAGTAAGAACCCCATTGCTAGTCGTTGACAAAGACAATTTTTATCTCTCTATTTTACAAATTAAAAGCTCTAGCACATGTTTAATCACGGCTTCCCTCTGCGAAGGGCCTTTCTTTTACTTTTATGCATAGTTTTAGAAACCAAACCGGTTTGGTGGTTCGACCAGAAAAAACCTGAACCGAAGCCCTCACTGGTTTTTTAAGAGTCACTGGTCCAACTAAGAAAAAACTAGAAAAACTGCATAAAAATAATGTGTTTTCTCGAGGAGATGATCCTAAAACCTAGAACGTTGCTCCAAATACTTTGCATAAGGCCTAATACCACCTTTACTACACTTAGTTTGTGATCTACTATGAAAGCAAATATAAAATATATGATTTGATGCTAAAATTTTCCAATATGTACTTAATTATTTATTAATTTTGATAGTTTTTTGTCGCTATTGAACCAGCTGAACCACCGGTTGGCCCAGTGAACCAGTGAGCCACTCACCTCACCGGTTCACTCACCGGTTCGGTTTTTGAAACTATGCTTTTATGTTGAGTCTCCACCTTCTACCTTTATGCACCGTCTAAGAGAGCATAGTTGCCATTCTGAGTTTAATGTGCATAGTCCCAAAGTTTATCATTGATTGATTCATGATTATGGTTTTGCTTGTTCTTAAATTATGTGCATCTAGTCGCCCTCTTAAACTTGAAGGTGTCCTATGCATTTATGTTTTGCTATTCCATGAAGGACAAGCTGAAAACCACTTGATAAGTTTTTTCCATATGATTTGAACACACACTTGACTTTCAATGTTTCATTGTTCATGATCTTTCGTTTGTGTTTCTTTTCATGTTATAACATGGTTGCTAAGTTTTTATTTTCAAGATTATGTCTTTTATGCCCATGTTTTAAGTTCTTTGATCCCAGCACTCAATGCTTTACATCGTTGATCAAGATTGTGATGGTGCATGTCACCTCAAAAATTATTCTTTTGTTATCACTTACCTACTCGAGGATGAGCAGGAGTTAAGCTTGGGGATGCTTGATACGTCTCAAACGTATCTATAATTTTTGATGTTGTATGCTTGTTTACACACCATTTGCTTTGTGTTTTGTTACACTTCGTGGCGTTTTTATGCATTTTCCGGAACTAACCTACTAACGAGATGCCACAGTGCAAGTTCCCTGTTTTCTGCTGTTTTGTGTTTCAGAAAAGCTACATAGGAAATATTCTCTGAATTGGACGAAACAAAAGCCGAACCACCTATTTTTACCGAAGCTTCGAAAAGACCGAAGATGAGACGGAGGGGGGTCAGGGGCTAGCCACAACATGGGGTGGCGCGGCCCAGCCCCTAGCCGCGCCACCAGGTGGTGAGGCCACCTGGCCCACCTCCTGACGCTGCCCTTTTGCCTATAAATTCTCCTCGACGGGAAAAGCCTAAAGGACAGATCGCTTTTCCTTGAAACATACTGCAAGCCGCCGCCATCGCTGTCGCGAGATCGGGAGGATCCAGGAGCTCTTCTCGGTACCCTACCGGAGAGGGAAATCCCTGCCGGAGGCCTTCTCCACCACCATGGTCGCCTCCGGAGTGATGTATGAGTAGTCTACCTTGGACTACGGGTCCATAACAGTAGCTAGATGGTTGTCTCCTCCACCATGTGCTTCATGTTTAGATCTTGTGAGTTGCCCTACATGATCAAGATCATCTTTGTGTAATTCTACATGTTGTGTTTGTTGGGATCCGATGAGTATTGGTACTATGTCAAGTTGATGTGCTAAATCATATATCTTATGTTATCTCTATGTTGTTTATGATCTTGCATGCTGATACGTCTCCAATGTATCTATAATTTTTGATGCTCCATGCTTGTTTTTACACCATTTGCCTATCGTTTCGTTACACTTAGTGGCACTTTTATGCATTTTCCGGAACTAACCTATTAACGAGTTGCCACAGTGCCAGTTTCCTGTTTTCTGCTGTTTTTGTGTTTCAGAAGTGATACACAGGAAATATTCTCGGAATTGGACGAAACAAGTTCCTGAAGTCTTATTTTACCCGGAAGCTTCCAGAGATCCGAAGGAGAGTAGGAGGGGGGCCACCAGGGCCCCACACGCAGGGGTGGCGCGGCCAGGCCCTTGGCCGCGCGGGCCCCGCGTGAGGGCGCCTGGCTCCTCCTCTGACATCGCCCCTTCGCCTATAAAGACCCCCCGATGGAAAAAACCTAAGTACTCGATCAGATTTCCAGAACACATCGCGATCCGCCGCCGCCGTCGACCCGAAGATCGGGAGGGTCCAGAAGCTCTTCCCGGCACCCTGCCGGAGAGGGGAATCGCCACCGGAGGTCTTCTTCATCGCCATGCTTGCCTCCGGAGCGATGAGTGAGTAGTCTACCTTGGACTATGGGTCCATAGCAGTAGCTAGATGGTTGTCTCCTCCACCATGTGCTTCATGTTTAGATCTCATGAGCTGCCCTACATGATTGAGATCACCGTTATGTAATTCTACATGTTTGGTTTGTTGGGATCTGATGAATATTGGTGTTTATGATTAAGTTGTTGTATTGAATATTATCTTTTGTTATCTCTATGTTGTTTATGATCTTGCATGCTCTCCGTTGTTAGTAGCTATCTTGGCCAAGTAGTTGCTAGTGACTCCAAGAGGGGGTATTTATGCTCGATAGTGGGTTCATGCCTCTATTTAATCTGGGGGAGTGACGGAAACCTCTAAGGTTGTAGATGTGCTATTGCTACTAGGGAGAAAACAACATTCATATGCTCAAGGGCATATGCTTTGTTTACATTACACACTTTGCTTAATGCAATTATCTGTTGTTCGCAACTTAATACTTTTGGGGTGTTCGGATTGATATCCCCGGGAGTGGATTATTAGTCATAGATGCAGTTGGATGGCGGTCTATGTATTTTGTTGTAATGCCCAAAGTAAATCTCATAGTGATCTTCTTGACATATCACGTTTATCTTTATTCTATCAATTGCCCAATTGTAATTTGTTTACCCAGCATGTGTTATTTATCTTATGGAGAGACACCACTAGTGAACTGTGGACCCTGGTCCTATTTCCATCATATTGCTATCACCTGTTTACTTTACTCGCACTGTTTACTTTACTCGCATACTATATTGTTTTCCACTCGATACGCTCATAATCTTTGTTTCAAGCAAACCGGTGAGATTGACTACTCATCGCAAGTTGGGAACAAAGTACTTGGTTGTGTTGTGTGCAGGTTCCGCGTTGCAGCTAGCAAGCAAAGCTTGGACGAGGCGCCATATATAAATTGTCCTGAGTTGTTGCAAGCTAGCAAGCATCACCTTCAGTCGTCATTGTCTCTCCTCTCCTGACCGATATTAAACCTTGGTTTCTTAACTGAGGGAAAACTAGCTGCTATACTCATCATACCTTGCTCTTGGGGTTCCCAACGGGCTGGTTATCCACCACGCACAAGGACCGTCTGCTCCCACGTCAACCACACGCTAGCAGCCTCTTTTCTGGCACCGTTGCCGGGGAGGAAGAGAAGACTTCTGCGAGGGGAGTTTTTCGCGCACACATCCTTTACTTTGTTTTATTGTTTTGTTTTGCTTTATTTATTTTACTTGCATTGCTTTTTATCAAAAACCCAAAAAAATTAGAATCCTTGGTAGTTGTTATTTCTTTACTTTAGTTTATCATGTTGATCCCTAAGTACGTTCTGGAGGACCTCTCAGTAGGTAGTGGTTCGATTATTGGCAAAAGTAACATTGAGGAGTTCTTTAATCACATTAGTATGCATGAGGAAGTTGAGGAAAAATCTTTGGTTGAGCTAGCTCCTAGTATTGAAGTTGCTTCTGCTTATTTGATTCACATGTTGGAAACTAGGTGTGCTAGTCTTAATCCTTTCACGCAATACATGTTCCTTAAGCTTCATGAAATTGAGGATCCCGAAAAGAAAGCTTTTATCTTGGAAACTTTGCGTATAGAATTTAAGGATATCGTTATTGAAGCTAGGAAAGTTCTTAAACGTTTTGATAAACTCGGTTCACCCATAAAGGTCATTAGTACAAACAATGAAGGGGCCGAAGTACCTATACCTTGCAAGCTTTTGGGATTGTGTGAAGCTTTCGAAAATAATTTTGACTGGATCTGTCCTGAAAATCTTTTTGATGAAAATAGTGTACCAAAGCATGATCACAAAGGGCCTTCTAAAACTTATGTGGATGAAATACAATGCCTTATTGACAAGACCTCTAGTGTTGATCTCAATGCTTCTTCTGATGTTACTTGATTCGCAATTTTCTGCGCCTAGCTCAAAGGCGTTAAAGAAAAGCACTCTTGGGAGATAACACAATGTTTTATTTTCAGTACTTTTTCTTTTATTTGAGTCTTGGAAGTCATTACTACTGTAATGACCGCTCCTTATCTTGTTTATTTCGTTTTTGTGCCAAGAGAAGCCTCTAATTTGAGCGAGGTAAAGATTTGGGGATGTTGCTGTCCTGAAACTGTTTTCGGTGCTGCACCGTAAAAATTCGTATAAATTCTCTGTTTATCTTTTGGACCTGCGATTTCTTGTGCATATGCCCCAGGTTATATCCAAACTTTTGTTAGTTGAACACTTTTTGATTTGAGCAACAGAAAACCCCTCAAAAATTCGACCTTTGTCAGCTGTTCAGTTTTGACAGATTTCTGTCAATATTTGTGTTTGCCACTTTATCGCTTTCTTTTGATCATGGAACTTTTTGGGAGGTTGCTACAGTAGTATTTGCTATATATGTGGTGGTTTTGAGTTGAAACCTGAAGCAAAAAGAGGTTGATTATATGTTATGCTTACACTAATGTTGCTAATAGAATTGTGTTTAGTTTTGTATGAAGGAAGTTTTCAAGTGTAGGGATTGGAGAATGATGAGATAAGTGAAGAATGGACAAAAGCTCAAGCTTGGGGATGCCCATGCATCACCCCAAGAAATATCCAAGAAGTACAAGCGTCAAAGCTTGGGGATGCCCCCGAGGCACCCCTTCTTCGTCGGCAAAAATCAGGTCACCTTTCAAAACACTATATTTTAATTGCTTCATGCACTATGTGTTTTTCTTGGAGCGTCAGTTGTTTTAGTTTTCTTAGTTGGTTTAGTTTGTTTGTTTGCTGCAATAAATGGTTGGACCCCAACAAATTTCCTTTGAATGAGTTGTACTTGTTTTCATTTGCAAAGAACGCTCTAGTTTTCACTCTTATTAAAAATCGAGCGTTCTTCTTTTTCTGCTACTGCTTTTGGTTTTCGTTTTCGCCTTGATTTGCGTTCAGACCTTGTCATATCTTTTCATCAAGGTGTATTTTTGCCTCTGATCTTTATTGGTTTTCATCAAAAGAGGTGTCTATAAAAATTTCAAATGGTGTTGGAAAAGAGAAAAAGCTTTGTGCAAGAAGGAGCTTGTGTAGACTGCGGCTTAGGCTTTTTCATGTCATGCTTGATGTATTTTTGATAGTATGCTTAGTGGTTTTGCTGTAGCATGACTTGTCTCAAATAACTGAGATTGCTTAATGAGCCTTTGAAAAAAATCATGCGTTGTTTTTATTGTATGGAAGCATTATTTTGGTTTTCTCCTTGATGCTTTATTTGGGTTGACTTGGCGCATGCTCACACATGTTAGACTCTTACAAAGTCGCCAATAGCCTTCATGATCATTTAGTTTTTGACTTTTGATGCCATCTTATGCTTCTTTTAATGTCGCTTTGTCGCTTTGCATGATTATGGCCATTATTGCTCTCTTAGTTGGTCGCTCCCAGTCTTTTGCTAGCCCTCGCCTTGTACTGAGTATGAGCTCTACTCGTGCATCCAACTCCTAAAAGCCAAAGTTTTCCAAAGTGTCCACCATACATACCTACTAGCAGTTTGCTATTCCAAGTAAATTTGACTTGCTTTTATTTTCTCTTCAAATTAAACTCTTACCAGTGTTATGCGAAATTCGGTCAGTAAAGCTCTCACGAACCGGAAGGCACACTTTACTTTTTCCTGTTCTTAAAAATTTGACATTGTGGTCTCTTATGTTGAGTTGTTATGCTTGCAAGTTGTAAGTTGGATTCTAGCCCATCCATGCTGTCATGGGGCAAGCTTTCTGAAAGAGCATTTCCCTAATAAATGTATTTTGGTGTTTGTTAACAACATTTGGTGATTTAACCATGCTATGAAAGTTCTGCAGATTTTCTAGGTTATTTCAGGATCTCGCGGAGGTGCACCCCAAAAAGGTAGAAAAGATCGAAGCCCGTAGTCCAGTAGTGGAGTTAGGGCATAGTTGTCTTGTAGGGTGCTTCGCAAAGGTGGAAATGGTGGAGAGGGGATTCACGAAATGCTGCTGTAGCTTCTTCTAGGGCGGAGACTCCGGCCGTGGTGGCCGGAGACTCCGGCCTAGGGGACTCGCCCAGGCAATCCTCAAAGTCGGACAGTTCAGATGCCCTCCCGGAGTTGGGCCGGAGACTTTCTGTCTCTGGCCGGAGACTCCGGGTGGGCCGGAGACTCCGGTCCCCCGGGGCCGGAGACTCCGGTCTGGCCGGCTGGTCGAGGGTTGCAGACTGGCTCGGACGATTCAGAGACCAGGCCGGAGACTTTTGTCTCTGGCCGGAGACTCCGGCCCTAGAGTCACTTAGGGCGGAGACTCCGGCCCTCCTGGCCGGAGACTCCGGCCCTAGTCGTCCAGCAATGGCTACATTTCGTGGAGGACTATATAAAGCCTTCTTCTACCTCAAGAAGTGGCTGCGGCTTCCACTCTCTCTTCTCCATTGTTCCAAAGCTTCAAAGCACTAGATCTCTCTCCCTAGCCAATAGAACTCAAAGCCCTTTTGGGATTTGAGGGAGAAGACCTAGATCTACACTTCCACCAAGGCGATTTGATTTCACCCCTCTCTTTGTTGAGGGGCTTGTAACTTGTGTGATTCATCGGATTCCTAGCCGAAAGAAGCCGTCCTCCAAGCTTAACTTTGTGTGTAAGAGCTTGGTGGGCCTATTGGGAGCCTCCAATTGAGTTGTGGAGCTTGCCCCAATACTTTGTGTAAAGGTGTCGTGCCGCCTTCAAGGGCATCGCTTAGTGGAGCGTGAACTCGCCTTTGTGGCCTGTTCACCGGAGAATAGGGTGAGCCTTTGTGGCGTTGGTGGCCTTTGTGGTACCACACCTCTCCAACGTAGACGTAATTCCCATAACAAGGAAGGAACTACGGGAATACATCCTTGTGTCTTCGTGTCTCCATTGCGGTTACCTCTATCCTTTACTCGTACCTTTACTTATATTGTTATTGCTAGCTTGCTTGTCACTCTAGGTAAATTCACTTAGTAGCACATCTAGAGAATTTACCTTCTTGTCTAGCCTTAACTTCAAAAGAAGTAAAAATTTGGGTAGCTCCTATTCACCCCCCCCTCTAGTCGCTCATATGATCCTTTCAATTGGTATCAGAGCGTGGTCTCTTATTCGGGCTTAACCGCCTAAGAGTTTGAGCGACTATGGAAGGGGATAAGAGTAAAGAAACTCCTCCCGAAGATACTCCTCCATCTATCTCTTCCTCTTCAATCTCACGTGAGGAGCATTTGGCGTCCTTGGACACAATGCAAACCACCATGAGATTGGAGATGAAGGCTATGTTTGAGGAATATTTTGGAAGAAAACCTTCCGGGCCCACTGACCCAAACACCACACCTATTGTGGAACTCTCCTTGGCTAAGGTGAAGCCACCTAACAATGGCTCCACCTCCACCGAGAATAAAGGTGACCCTCCTAAGGAAAATGATGGTCCGGCAAAGGGTGCTTACATTCCACCCCCTAACACTTACTCCCCTCCGCCGGTCCATTATCCTATGCCACACATTAACAACATGGGATCTCCACCTAAGCTTGATTCTCGCAATTTTATTAAATGGCA
This sequence comes from Dactylis glomerata, assembly GCA_007115705.1. Classification (NCBI taxonomy): domain Eukaryota; kingdom Viridiplantae; phylum Streptophyta; class Magnoliopsida; order Poales; family Poaceae; genus Dactylis; species Dactylis glomerata. The sequence continues at coordinate 9,860,469 of QXEO01000546.1, forward strand.
AGGTCTAATGAAATCTCATATTTCTAGCTCTTCTACTCATTTGTGGAGGGTCATCCAAAATGGCTTTGCACCTCATGATCCTCTCAACTTGACCGGAAGGGAAGAAGTTGATGAGCAACTCAATGCCATCGCCAAGCATCTCCTTCAACAAGCCATACCGGATACTCATGCGGTACACATCAACAACTTGAGCATCGCCAAGGAAGTATGGGACTATCTCACTATGCTCTTCATTGGGAATGAGAGTATTTGGTCCTCCAAGTTTGATGAGCTCAAGAGTGAAGAGAGGGATTTCATTATGCGTGACAATGAGACTCCCGATGAGATGTACCAAAGGATCTTGGCTCTTGCAACGGCCTTGACCGGGTTTGGGTGCAAAGACAATGGTGATGACTATATCAAGTGTATGTTCATTACCTCCATCAACCCAAGAGAACCCATGTGGTCCGAGATAATCCGTTCAAGACCGGATTTTGGGAGTATGACCTCAAATGAGGTTCTTTGCGAGTTCACCACCTTGTCTATCTTGAAGAAGAACGCGGAAGAGACTAGGGCTCGTGTTCTTGCCGGACAAGGAGTTCACAATCTTGCTCTCAAGGCCAAGGTGGTGTCCAAGCAAGGTGAAGGAGAAGAAGAAATATATGAAGAATAGTGTTGGTCTCCGGAAGATCTCAAGTTTGCACTCCATGAACACTTGGCTCTCAATGCAAATGCCTTTTGGGATGCCAACAAGCACAAGACGAAGGGATCCAAGTTCAAATCCTTTTCAAGAAAGGGTGGTGACTCTAAAGTGAGGCATTGCTACAATTGTGGAGGAATCAAGCACTTCATCGCCGAATGTCCTTATGAGAACAAGGAGGACAATGAAGGCCGGCTCATCCCCAAGTGCCGGTCATCAAAGTTCTATCCATCCAAGAAGCATGGGAACAAGGACAACAAGAAGAAAGGTGAAAGGGTGTTGGTGGTTCATGAAGAGTATGACTCCGGGTCCGATGATGATGACTCCGTTGATGAAGAGAATGGAGAAGTGGCCGCCATTGCCATTGTCTCCACTCCACCTACATCCCTCTTCAACTCACAAAATGAGAACGCCATCATCACCACCCACAAGTGTCTTATGGCCAAGGCCTCCGAGGTAACATCGTCACCTACTCCTTCATCATCTCATTCCAATTCTACCTCTATGGATGATGTGAGTAGTCTTAAGATTAAGAAAGAACTAGTTTCTTGTGATGATTTTCTCGCTAACATGAAGGGGCCAACCAAGATATACTTTGAGACACTAATGTGTGAACTTGGTGATGCCCATGACACTATCAAGGAGAAGGAGGAGTTGGAAAGATTAGCCGCCGATGATATTGGCTCTCTATCAATTGAGCTCGAAGAAGAGCAAAACTTGAGAGTCTCTTTAGAGGAGAAATTGTTGGGACTAGAAGAGTCTCATAATCTAATCTTGTCAAAACTCACTAAAGAACGTGACCATGCTCTTGCTATGGTCAAGTTGCTTAAAAAGAAGAAAGTTGAATTTGACGTTGGTCATAATGATCTCCGTGAGAAGTTTGAGAAGCTTGAAGAAGCCCACAAGGCTTTGGAAGGCAAATTCTCTCATCTCACCAAGATTCGTGAACAACTTCAAATTCAACTAACTATTGAACAATCTAAAGTCCCACCAATGCAAGTTATTGAAGTTCCTTGTTCTTCTAACTCTATTTGTGATCATAATGATATCATTGAGGAGAACAATAGGTTGAAGGCCGATCTTGCTAAGGGCCTTGCTACTTGCATTCAAGGAGAGAAGAATCTCAATGATCTCTTGAACAATCAAAGAATGTTCAAGGGTAAGGAGGGCCTCGGATTTGTTGCCGAGTCCTCAAAGAAAGGGGATCTTGGTTTGGTGGCCAAGCCCTCAAAGAAGAAGAAGAATAAGAAGAAGAACAAGAAGAAGTCAAAGCCTGCTGCTGCTCCTACTCCTCATGTCCCTTTTGATATTTGTTACACAGAGGAGGAGTGGGAGGAGCTCAAGGGAAAGAAGAAGGAGGAGAAGGTCGAAGTTACCGGAGTCTCCGGGTCAAAGGGTCCGGAGTCTCCAGCTAGTTCTTCTAGCCCGGAGTCTCCGCTCCCAAAGGCCGGAGTCTCCGGCCCTACTCACAATAATTTTGCAGGAAAATATAACCCTCATTATGTTCTTCTTAGGGATTATTATGGTAATGTCTATGCTAAATATGTTGGTCCCTATGATGGCTACTTTGAATATGCTATTTGGGTACCTAAGATTCTTGTGACTAACAAAAGAGAACCCATCCAAAAATGGGGACCTAAAACCAAGAATTGATCTCTTGTAGGACATTGCTTCCGGAGGAGAAAAATGGATTATTGATAGTGGTGCCACAAGCCACATGACCGGAAGCAAAAATATTGTGGAAGATCTAAAGCCAAATACTTCAAATGTCACGGTCTCATTTGGTGATAAATCATCCTCTAAGGTACTTAGTTTCGGTAAGGTGGTGATTACTCCGGACGTGTCCCTAGTGAATGTCATGCTTGTCGAAACCATTGGTTATAATTTACTTTCCGTTCATCAACTTGCTACTATGGGCTATGCCACATATTTTGATGTTGATATTGTGGTCGTCATGTGGAGTAAGTCTCTCAAGGTTGCCTTTGTTGGGTATGTCGAAAATGGCTTGTATGTGGTGGACTTCTCGGAGAAACCCACTACGGCCGCGATATGCCTAATTGCTAAGGCCGACGTGGGATGGCTTTGGCATCGCCGGTTAGCCCACGTCAATATGAGAGCTTTGCAAAATCTCTACACCGGCGGCCACATACTCGGACTAAAGGATGTTTCTTTTGCCAAAGATCGTGTTTGTAGGGCATGTATTGAAGGAAAGATGCATGAAACAAGCCATCCGAGCAAGACTATTATCTCTTCCAAGAGGTGCTTGGAGCTCCTTCACATGGACCTCTTTGGACCTCCCACTTATGCAAGTCTTGGTGGCAAGAAGTATTGCTTGGTGATTGTCGATGACTATTCAAGATATACTTGGGTTTATTTCTTTGAGTTCAAGAGTGAGACCCAACAAACCGTCAAAGACTTTGCCACCGAAGTTGAGCGTCAATTCAATACCACCATATTGACTATAAGAAGTGACAATGGCACCGAGTTCAAGAACTACTCCCTAAATGAGTTTCTTAGTGATGCGGGTATCAAACATCAATATTCCGCTGCATATACCCCGCAACAAAATGGAGTTGCCGAGAGGAAGAACCGGACTCTTATGGATGCGGCAAGAACTATGTTGGCGGAGTTCAAGTCTCCATACAACTTTTGGGCCGAAGCTATTAATACCGCATGCCATGCCACCAACCGGCTTTATCTCCGCAAGAACTTGAACAAGACTCCATATGAAATTCTTACCGGGCAAAAGCCCAACATCAAGTACTTCCGGGTATTTGGTTGTAAGTGTTTCTATCTCAAGAAAGGTGTTCGTTTGTCAAAATTTGATTCTAAAGCTATAGAGGCTATCTTTGTTGGTTACTCCACGGACTCACATTCCTATAGGATCTATAGCAAGTCCACCGGGCATGTTATAGAGACTTGTAATGTGAGGTTCGATGAAGATAATGGTTCCTTTGTGGGACAAAGTGGTGTTCGTGATGTAGGTGACGAAATTCCTCCCCAAGCCATAAGAAGAATGGGTGTCGGATTCTTCCAGCCCATTGAGGGACACCTTTTGGCCGAAGGAGAAGGACAATGCTCTACACAAGTGGAGCCTTCACCTGCTGAACACCCACAGGACATTAACCAAAGACAAGCTGCGCACCCTCAACCTCAAGATCACCCCCCGAGCAATCTTGCCCGGAGTCTCCGGCCCCTATGGTCCGGACACTCCGGCCTATACCGGAGTCTCCGGGTATGGATACCGGAGTCTCCGGGGGTGATCAAGGCCTTGATGAAGATCCTTTGGAATTCCGTGGCTATGGGCCACTTGATGATCAAGGCAATCCATCTGGTCAAGGCGAGGACCAGAACAGTGATCATGAAGATGATCAAGTAGTCTCTCAAGAATCTCCTCTTGAGGCTCGCACTCGCCGTGAGAAGAAGCTTGAGTCCATTCTTCGACGAAGAAGCATATCCTTGGAAAATGTTGTTGGGAGTGTTCGTAAAGGTGTCTCCACAAGGAGGCAACTTTCTAACTTTAGCTCTCATCATGCTTTTGTCTCTTGTGTAGAACCCAAGAAAGTTTATGAGGCGCTTGAGGATCTGGATTGGCTTGATGCCATGCATGAAGAACTCAACAACTTCGAGCGCAACAAAGTTTGGACTCTAGTAGAAAGGCCTAAAGATTGCCGTAATGTCATTGGGACCAAGTGGATTTTCAAGAACAAGCAAGATGCAAATGGCATTGTCATTCGTAACAAGGCAAGATTGGTGGCTCAAGGTTTCTCCCAAGTTGAGGGTATTGACTTTGGTGAAACTTTCGCTCCCGTTGCCCGTCTTGAATCCATTCGCATCTGCTACCAAGTTGATGTGGGAGCAAACTGTCCTTGTGCGTGGTGAATAACCAGCCCGTTGGGAACCCCAAGAGGAAGGTATGATGAGTATAGCAGCTAGTTTTCCCTCAGTTAAGAAACCAAGGTTTAATGTCGATCAGGAGAGGAGAGACAATGACGACTGAAGGTGATGCGGAACCTGCACACACACAAACAAATACTTTGTTCCCAACTTGCGATGAGGTTGTCAATCTCACCGGTTTGCTTGAAACAAAGGTTATGAGCGTATCGAGTGGAAAACAATATAGTATGCGAGTAAAGTAAACAATGCGAGTAAAGTAAACAGGTGATAGCAATATGATGTAAATAGGACCGGGGTCCATAGTTCACTAGTGGTGTCTCTCCATAGATAAAATAACACATGCTGGGTAAACAAATTACAGTTGGGCAATTGATAGAATAGAGATAAACGTGATATGTCAAGAAGATCACTATGAGATTTACTCTCGGCATTACAACAAAATACATAGACCGCCATCCAACTGCATCTATGACTAATAATCCACTCCCGGGGATATCAATCCGAACACCCTAGAAGTATTAAGTTGCGAACAACAGATAATTGCATTAAGCAAAGTGTGTAATGTAAACAAAGCATATGCCCTTGAGCATATGAATGTTGTTTTCTCCCTAGTAGCAACAGCACATCTACCACCTTAGAGGTTTCTGTCACTCCCCCAGGTGAAATAGAGGCATGAACCCACTATCGAGCATAAATACCCCCTCTTGGAGTCACTAGCAACTACTCGGCCAAGATAGCTACTAACAACGGAGAACATGCAAGATCATAAACAACATAGAGATAACAAAAGATAATATTCAGTACAGCAACTTAATCATAAACACCAATATTCATCGGATCCCAACAAACCAAACATGTAGAATTACATAACGGTGATCTCAATCATGTATGGCAGCTCATGAGATCTAAACATGAAGCACATGGTGGAGAAGACAACCATCTAGCTACTGCTATGGACCCATAGTCCAAGGTAGACTACTCACTCATCGCTCCGGAGGCAAGCATGGCCATGAAGGAGACCTCCGGTGGCGATTCCCCTCTCCGGCAGGGTGCCGGGAAGAGCTTCTGGACCCTCCCGATCTTCGGGTCGACGGCGGCGGCGGATCGCGATGTGTTCTGGAAAACTGATCGGGCCTTAGGTTTTTCTCATCGGGGGGTCTTTATAGGCGAAGGGGCGATGTCAGAGGAGGGGCCAGGCGCCCTCACGCGGGCCCGGCGCGGCCAGGGGGCTGGCCGCGCCACCCCTGCGTGTGGGGCCCTGGTGGCCCCCCTCCTACTCCTCTTCGGATCTTTGGAAGCTTCCGGGTAAAATAAGACTTCAGGATGTGGTTTCGTCCAATTCCGAGAATATTTCCTATGTATCACTCTGAAACACAAAAACGGCAGAAAACAGGGAACTGGCACTGTGGCACTTCGTTAATAGGTTAGTTCCGGAAAATGCATAAAAGTGCCACTAAGTGTAACGAAACAATAGGCAAATGGTGTAAAAACAAGCATGGAGCATCAAAAATTATAGATACGTTTGAGACGTATCAGCATCTTACTTGCATATGCATCACATCATAACTTTAAACTTCAATAAATGGATGTTAAAAGTGCATTTCTTAATGGTCCCTTAAATGAATTTGTCTTTGTGAAGCAACCCCCGGGCTTCGAAAACCCTAAGTTTCCTAACCACGTTTACAAACTTGATAAGGCGCTCTATGGCCTCAAACAAGCCCCACGTGCGTGGTATGAGCACCTTAAAGAGTTGTTGGTTGATCGTGGTTTTGAAATTGGGGTGATCGATCCCACTCTTTTTACTAAGAAGGTCAATGGGGAGCTTTTCATTTGCCAATTATATGTTGATGATATTATATTTGGTTCTACTAACAAAGCTTTCAATAATGAGTTTTCCAAGCTCATGACCGACAAGTTTGAGATGTCTATGATGGGGGAGTTAGAGTTCTTCCTTGGATTTGAAGTCAAACAATTGAAGGGAGGGACTTTTGTGAACCAAGCCAAATATACCTAAGACATGCTCAAGAGGTTCGAGATGATAGGAGTCAAAGGTGCTAAGACTCCCCTGCCAACAAAGGTTAATCTTGATCTCGATCCTAATGGTAAAGAAGTGGATCAAAAACTTTATAGATCTATGATTGGTTCCTTGCTTTACCTTTGTGCATCTAGACCGGACATTATGTTAAGTGTGGGAGTTTGTGCACGTTTTCAAGCCGCACCAAAAGAAAGCCACTTAGTGGCGGTCAAAAGAATCTTTCGATATTTAGTGAATACCCCTAACTTTGGTCTTTGGTATCCAAAAGGAGCAAGTTTTGATCTTGTAGGTTACTCGGATTCGGATTGGGCGGGAGACAAAGTGGAACAGAAATCAACCTCCGGGGCTTGCCAATTTCTTGGTAGGTCTTTGGTGTGTTGGTCATCTAAGAAACAAAATTGTGTGTCTCTCTCTACCACCGAAGCCGAATATGTAGCCGCGGCTAGTTGTTGTGCACAACTCTTATGGATGAGGCAAACTTTGAAGGATTACGGTGTCATTTTTGACAAAGTGCCTCTTTTATGTGATAATGAAAGTGCAATCAAGATTGCTCACAACCCGGTGCAACACAACAAGACGAAGCATATTGAGATTCGTCATCATTTCATTCGGGATCATGTCAACCGTGGAGATATTGATCTATCTTATGTTGGCACTCATGAGCAACTTGCCGATATATTCACAAAGCCTCTTGATGAAGCAAGATTCCGGGAATTGAGGCATGAACTAAATATCATTGATTCAAGCAATGTGGCTTGAGCTAGGTGCATTTACTCCCATACTCTAACTGGTGTGTTGTTCTAGATGTGGGCATGGAAATAGAGGGATTGCGGTCCTAATTGATTGGACTATCCCTCCCCCCATAATGCCAATAGTAAGCGTATTGTTCTATCTTGTCATTTGTGACATTTTTGAGCTTAATCGATGAGTCTAGGTTTTGGGCCCAAGATATATCTTCGCGGTGCCATACCTATATACTCATACATGGTGGCCTTTTGGTCACCAACCTCCCTAGTGGAGGAGTTTCCCATTTGATTTTATTGTCTTATTTTTTTTTATGGGAACATGCTCATGTTTGGTCTTATTTGATTTTATTTGCATGTTTGCAAACTTGAGCATTTTGTACCACACAGTGACAATGTGTCCATCCCAAGCCTATCTCATCCTCAAACATACTTATTCCCTAAATGACATGTCCTTTTACACCATAGATGTTGATCTTGTCAAGAGGGGCCGGAGACTCCGGGGTTTACAGCCCGGAGACTCCGGTGGGCCGGAGACTCCGGGGTAAGTACCGGAGACTCCGGCCGGGGCAGTTTTGAAATCATACTTAGGGCACGGGGTGGGGAAGAATGGTTCATTCTTCCCCATCCACCCCCGTGCCTCTACTCCACCCCTGCCGCCCTCTTGCCCTCAGATCGACCCCCGGAGTCCTTCCAAGCTTCGGGATCCGCCGTGCCACCGACAAATCAACTCCGTGGAGGTGTGGGATCAATCCCACCGATCGATTTTGTGCCATGGACTCCGGTAAACTTGCCTTTCATCTTCTCCACCTAGTTTTCTCTAGATCTATGAGATGTGCATGTTTCCCTTAGTTTGATATGGTGTACTCCCTTCTAGTGGCTATCAATCATCTTATTAGCAACTCTATTGTGGATTTTGCACTCGATTTGTTCAATGTGGTCTCCTAGGCTCGGGCTGCTGGGTCCAACCGGAGACTCCGACCCTTGTGGCCGGAGACTCCGGCCTGGACGCAAAGTCTCCGGTTTTGGCCGGAGACTCTAGCCCGAGTCCCCGGAGACTCCGGCTAGATTAGGCCTGGGTGCACTAGTCACAACATAGTTGCTTACCTTTTTGATTCTAGGACATGTCACCTCAACCTTGCTATCTTCCTCACTCATTCACAGGTGCAGGTGGTTCTCGGAAACCGGCCGCTCATAGCAAGGACAAGTTGGTTGTCAATCCCGCCACAGGGGCTCTTGCTCAGAGGTCTGTCATTGCTCAGCAAGCTAGGGATGCTAAGAGACTCAAGACGAGGATGGCTGAGGAGGAACGTGCTGAGGCAGCTAAGAAGGTCAAGTTCGATAGCCTTGTGACCTTGGAAGGGCTGTCATCATCTGAATATGTTGAGATGAGGAAGAGGGACATGTACACTCTCCCGCGGAACTCTCGTGACCGTTGCTTTGTCCGCAAAGAGCAAGAGCTGATCATGAAGGAATTCTATGCTTCTCTCAAGAAGTATCCGGTTTGCCCTCAGACGGTCATGGACTTCTCTCATTTTTCCAAGTACAGTGCATATTTTGGAGAGGCCGTGTGGATCACTCGCAAGCTTGGGCTCCATCCACTCATGAAGATTCAAGAGCCCTATAACATCACTTTGATCCAACAGTTCTTTGCTACCTTGGTGCTTGGGGATGGTGAGGAGATCCCCATGACTTGGATGACCGGAGAAGAGGTTTGTCACTCCAACTTCATGGACTTTGCTGCTCTCCTTGGGTATGAGTTTCGTGGTGCTACTACTCCTAGTGGCATGAGGATGCATGTGGATGGTGAGTACTATGAGAAGAAGAAGCTTGCTCCTCTCTACACCGGGGATGATAAGAAGATTGTCATTGGGGGCACCCTTGGGCTATCCAAATGGTCCAACATATTGCTCCGCATATTCCGGGCCTCCATTGCCCCTCAAGCCGGTAACTTTGATGCTATTTGTGGGGCCCTTGTGAATCTCTTGGCCTACTCACATGAAGTCTATAGCAAAGGGGAGACCGCACATGTTGAGCCTCTTGATGTGATGGATTTCATTCACAAGGAGATCAATGATTGCATTCTCAACAAAAAGACTCCTCTTTATGCCCCGTTTGTCATGAGGCTCATCCGTGCTCAAGGGCTCAACCTTCCTCTTCTCGATGCAAACCTTGTGAATCACAAGGTTGTGAAGCTTCAACGCAAAGAACCCACCGGTCACTCCAAGGAACCATTTGCTCCAGTGAGAGGTGAAGATGATGATGCCTTTGCCGAAGGAGTTTCAACTAGAAGGGGCCCAAGGATGAAGAATGCTAGCAATGCCGGCTCTAGCTCCAACAATGAGTTTGGTCAAGAATATAAGAAGCTCAATTGGTTCCAAAGGAATGTGCTTTGCATGAATGTGGACATCCGTCACAAGCAATATGAGAGCTACATTGCTCAAAAGCACATAAATGACAATCAACAAGTTCTTCACAAGGCTTTTCGGAAGTCTCAACCGGGCTATGTGGAATCTCCACCTTCCTCCTCTTCATCCGGCACTCACTCCTATGGCAAGTGGAGCAAGGGTCTGACTGACTGGCAAGCCTTTGAGGAGGTCACCTCTGGCACCTCCAATGTGCGTCATGGCAAGAAGCCCATGGCTTCTGATGATATTGAAGAAGGGGATGAGGACTTCGATGCCGGTTCTGAGGACGAGCCCGAGGATGAAGACGATGAGTGATCTCATGGGCGTGTAGCATCGCTCTTTTCCCTTTTTGGTGTCTCGATGCCAAAGGGGGAGAAGTAGCTCTATTAGGATGTCTTCGTTGGGATTTGCCTTGGGTTGGTTTATTTGGATTTGGATTTGCCTTTGCTTTGGTCGAGACACAACTTCATGGACTTTCATGTTGTGTCTCATCTATCTTAGTGTTGAACTATCGTATGTGTGTGGTATGTTATTATTGTGAGACTTAAGTTCCTATTGCTAGTAAGACTATTATTAATGTGTGTTATCTTGTTAGTCTTACTTATATGCTTGTGGTTAGTCTCATATATTATTACTTGCTCTTGGTATAACTGTGAAATATATAGGGGGAGTGATGATTCTTACTTGTGTGGACTCATGTTCAAATGCCAATGGTGTTGTGCACACAAGTAGGGGGAGCTTTGGCTATATATTTTATTTTATTGTGCTTATATCTTGCAAATCCGTATGTTGTCATCAAACACCAAAAAGGGGGAGATTGAAAGAGCATTTCCCTAATAAATGTATTTTGGTGTTTGTTAACAACATTTGGTGATTTAACCATGCTATGAAAGTTCTGCAGATTTTCTAGGTTATTTCAGGATCTCGCGGAGGTGCGCCCCAAAAAGGTAGAAAAGATCGAAGCCCGTAGTCCAGTAGTGGAGTTAGGGCTTAGTTATCTTGTAGGGTGCTTCGCGAAGGTGGAAATGGTGGAGAGGGGATTCACGAAATGCTGCTGTAGCTTCTTCTAGGGCGGAGACTCCGGCCTAGGGGACTCGCCCAGGCAATCCTCAAAGTCGGACAGTTCAGATGCCCTCCCGGAGTTGGGCCGGAGACTTTCTGTCTCTGGCCGGAGACTCCGGGTGGGCCGGAGACTCCGGTCCCCCGGGGCCGGAGACTCCGGTCTGGCCGGCTGGTCGAGGGTTGCAGACTGGCTCGGACGATTCAGAGACCAGGCCGGAGTTGGGCCAGAGACTTTTGTCTCTGGCCGGAGACTCCGGCCCTGGAGTCACTTAGGGCGGAGACTCCGGCCCTCCTGGCCGGAGACTCCGGCCCTAGTCGTCTAGCAACGGCTACATTTCGTGGAGGACTATATAAAGCCTTCTTCTACCTCAAGAAGTGGCTGCGGCTTCCACTCTCTCTTCTCCATTGTTCCAAAGCTTCAAAGCACTAGATCTCTCTCCCTAGCCAATAGAACTCAAAGCCCTTTTGGGATTTGAGGGAGAAGACCTAGATCTACACTTCCACCAAGGCGATTTGATTTCCCTCCTCTCTTTGTTGAGGGGCTTGTAACTTGTGTGATTCATCGGATTCCTAGCCGGAAGAAGCCGTCCTCCAAGCTTAACTTTGTGTGTAAGAGCTTGGTGGGCCTATTGGGAGCCTCCAATTGAGTTGTGGAGCTTGCCCCAATACTTTGTGTAAAGGTGTCGTGCCGCCTTCAAGGGCATCGCTTAGTGGAGCGTGAACTCGCCTTTGTGGCTTGTTCACCGGAGAATAGGGTGAGCCTTTGTGGCGTTGGTGGCCTTTGTGGCACCACACCTCTCCAACGTAGACGTACTTCCCATAACAAGGAAGGAACTACGGGAATACATCCTTGTGTCTTCGTGTCTCCATTGCGGTTACCTCTATCCTTTACTCGTACCTTTACTTATATTGTTATTGCTAGCTTGCTTGTCACTCTAGGTAAATTCACTTAGTAGCACATCTAGAGAATTTACCTTCTTGTCTAGCCTTAACTTGAAAAGAAGTAAAAAATTTGGGTAGCTCCTATTCACCCCCCCTCTAGTCGCTCATACGATCCTTTCACTTTCAACATTGCACTTCTTATTTGAGTTGATATCGTGATCTTTTGTTTATGGATGCCCGCGGTGTGAAATGAATTGGGAATCTTGTGGGGATCATGGAGTTTGTATATGTGTTAGGGAAACGCCGGGCCGCCAATCTAAGCCATGCATAATTCATGGTGGAAATTTTCAGCATACCCATGGTGAACATTCGACGACGCATCTCACAATAAAAAGCTAAACAAAAGGCAAATAAAAGAGATGTCGAGGTGTTCATTGTCTGCTTGTCCTGTCATTTTGGTGTGGGCTTGTTCCATGTCATCGGGCACGGAGGTACCCCATTGGCGGTTCTCAATGATATGCATATACTTACAATGACAAGAGCCTTGCTTGGGACTCTAAGTAAAGTAGCATGAGGTTTGGGTACTCGTATTCACGGGGCACGAGGTTTTCAACTTATGATTTGTCAAGCATATGCATCATAATTGTTCTCGCATTAACTTTAACCATTCAATATGCTTATGATGGGGGCAATGAGAGCTCAAAGCCGGTAAGTACCATAATTTTTGAAGGTTATAAAACTTGCAATCACTGCTTCCCTCTGCGAAGGGCCTTTCTTTTACTTTTATGTTGAGTCACCACCTTCTTTCTTTATGCACCATTAAGAGAGCATAGTTGTCATTCTTAGTGTGATATGCATTGTCCCAAAGTTCATTGATTGATTCATATTGTTGGTTTCACTTGTTCTCAAATTATTTGTATCTAGTCGCCCTCTTAAACTTGAAGGTGTCCTATGCATTTATGTTTTGCTCTCTTTGAAGGACAAGCTGAAAACCATTTGTATGTTTTTCCTTATGATTTGAACACACGTTTGACTTTCATTGTTTCATTTTCATGATCTTTTGTTTGTGTTCATTTGCATGTTTACAACATGGTTGCTAAGTTCTTATTGTCATGATTATATATTCATGCTCATGTTTTAAGTTCTTATGATCCCAGCTCACAAATGCTTACATATATGATCAAGATTGTGTAGGTGCATGTCACCTCAAAAATTATTCTTTGTTATCACTTACCTACTCGAGGACGAGCAGGAGTTAAGATTGGGGATGCTTGATACGTCTCCAATGTATCTATAATTTTTGATGCTCCATGCTTGTTTTTACACCATTTGCCTATTGTTTCGTTACACTTAGTGACACTTTTATGCATTTTCCGGAACTAACCTATTAACGAGTTGCCACAGTGCCAGTTTCCTGTTTTCTGCTGTTTTTGTGTTTCAGAAGTGATACACAGGAAATATTCTCGGAATTGGACGAAACAAGTTCCTGAAGTCTTATTTTACCCGGAAGCTTCCAGAGATCCGAAGGAGAGTAGGAGGGGGGCCACCAGGGCCCCACACGCAGGGGTGGCGCGGCCAGGCCCCTGGCCGCGTGGGCCCCGCGTGAGGGCGCCTGGCTCCTCCTCTGACATCGCCCCTTCGCCTATAAAGACCCCCCGACGGAAAAAACCTAAGTACCCGATCAGATTTCCAGAACACATCGCGATCCGCCGCCGCCGTCGACCCGAAGATCGGGAGGGTCCAGAAACTCATCCCGGCACCCTGCCGGAGAGTGGAATCGCCACCGGAGGTCTTCTTCATCGCCATGCTTGCCTCCGGAGCGATGAGTGAGTAGTCTACCTTGGACTATGGGTCCATAGCAGTAGCTAGATGGTTGTCTCCTCCACCATGTGCTTCATGTTTAGATCTCATGAGCTGCCCTACATGATTGAGATCACCGTTATGTAATTCTACATGTTTGGTTTGTTGGGATCCGATGAATATTGGTGTTTATAATTAAGTTGCTGTACTGAATATTATCTTTTGTTATCTCTATGTTGTTTATGATCTTGCATGCTCTCCGTTGTTAGTAGCTATCTTGGCCAAGTAGTTGCTAGTGACTCCAAGAGGGGGTATTTATGCTCGATAGTGGGTTCATGCCTCTATTTAATCTGGGGGAGTGACAGAAACCTCTAAGGTTGTAGATGTGCTATTGCTACTAGGGAGAAAACAACATTCATATGCTCAAGGGCATATGCTTTGTTTACATTACACACTTTGCTTAATGCAATTATCTGTTGTTCGCAACTTAATACTTTTGGGGTGTTCGGATTGATATCCCCGGGAGTGGATTATTAGTCATAGATGCAGTTGGATGGCGGTCTATGTATTTTGTTGTAATGCCCAGAGTAAATCTCATAGTGATCTTCTTGACATATCACGTTTATCTTTATTCTATCAATTGCCCAATTGTAATTTGTTTACCCAGCATGTGTTATTTATCTTATGGAGAGACACCACTAGTGAACTGTGGACCCTGGTCCTATTTCCATCATATTGCTATCACCTGTTTACTTTACTCGCACTGTTTACTTTACTCGCATACTATATTGTTTTCCACTCGATACGCTCATAATCTTTGTTTCAAGCAAACCGGTGAGATTGACAACCTCATCGCAAGTTGGGAACAAAGTACTTGGTTGTGTTGTGTGCAGGTTCCGCGTTGCAGCTAGCAAGCAAAGCTTGGACGAGGCGCCATATATAAATTGTCCTGAGCTGTTGCAAGCTAGCAAGCATCACCTTCAGTCGTCATTGTCTCTCCTCTCCTGACCGATATTAAACCTTGGTTTCTTAACTGAGGGAAAACTAGCTGCTATACTCATCATACCTTCCTCTTGGGGTTCCCAACGGGCTGGTTATCCACCACGCACAAGGACCGTCTGCTCCCACGTCAACCACACGCTAGCACATGCTCTCCGTTGCTAGTAGATATCTTGGCCGAGTAGATGCTAGTGACTCCAAGAGGGAGTAGGTTGTAGATGTGTTGTTGCCACTAGGGAGAAAACAACATTCTTGTGTCCAAGGACATTTGCTTTGTTTACTTTACGCACTTTTCTTAATACAGTTATCCGTTGTTCGCAACTTAATACCCGATGGTTGCTCGGACGACATCCAGAGGGTGGATTATTAGTCATAGATGCAGTTGGATTACGGTCTATGTATTTTGTCGTAATGCCCAGAGTGAATCTCATAGTGATCCTCATGACATATGTACATTTTTTTATCTATCAATTGCCCAACTGTAATTTGTTTACCTAGCATGTTGTTATTTATCTTATGGAGAGACACCACTAGTCAACTGTGGACCCCGGTCCAATTTCCTATACCATTTTACTTTTACTCGCACTGTTTACTTTCTTGCATACTATTACCCTTTTACCACTCGATACGCTCAATTCTTTGTTTATAGCAAACCGGTGAGATTGACAGCCTCATCGTAAGTTGGGAGCAAAGTTCTTGGTTGTGTTGTGTGCAGGTTCCACGTTGCTGCTGGTGCAAAGCAAAGCCCTGGACGAGGCGCCTTATAAATTGTCCGGAGCTGTCGCGAAGCTAGCAAGCATCACCTTCTGAAGTCTGGCTTTCTCCTACTGGTTCGATAAACCTTGGTTTCACAACTGAGGGAAGACTTGCGGCTGTGCTCATCATACCTTCCTCTTGGGGTTCCCAACGGGCTGTTACTTACACGCCATCAGTGCACGCCTCTGTATTGGGCTCGAAGTCTTCTTGGCTCATGGCCAAAGACTTGGGGCCGGAGACTCTGGCCCCCAAGGCCAGAGACTCCGGGGTCAGTGCGCAGCAACGGTTAGTTTTCATGGGGGACCTATAAAAGGCCCCCTTCTTCCTTCTTGGGCTGGTAGCTTCCTTTTCTCTCTCCTCCATTGTTGGACCTTGAAGCTTTGCTCTGTCTCCCTCCCCTTCCCATGATTCTTGCTCAATGTTGAGGGAAAAGAGAGAGGAGATCTAGATCTATTCTTCTACCAATCAACTTCTCCTCAAAGTGAGGGGAACCATTTGGAACTAGATCTTGGAGTTCATTTGTTGATTTCCTTCTTGTTTTTCCTCTCATATCCCTCCATAGCATTTGTTGCTTTGGTAGGATTTGGGAGAGAAGGATTTGAGCACTTTGTGTGCTCTTGCCATTGCATTTGGTGCATCGGTTTGAGTTCTCCTCGGAGATTTGATTATTGAAAGTTCGTGAGCTTGTTACTCTTGGGTTCTTGGAACCCTAGACGGCTTAGTGGCTTTTGTGGCATATACTTGGGGCCTCCAATTAAGTTGTGGAGATTCCCCAACCTTTGTGGTGCCTTTGTGGCGATTCTTGGGAGCCTCCAATTAAGTTGTGGAGATTGCCCCAAGCTTGTACGGGTTTGGTGACCGTCCTCAAGTGTCCCATAGTAGATCATGGCATCTTGCTTTGTGCGATGTAGAAGGGTAGGGGAGATATGGCGTAATGTGGTGGATGTATTATTGAGCCTCTCAGGCGAGTACATATAGGAGTCATACAAGGCTTGGAAGCCAAGGAACCTAAGGAACCTTGGAAGCCAAGGAACCTACTACCTTGGAAGCCAAGGATCCTATTACTCTAACATGCGAGAGCGCGAGGAGAATAAGGTGAGCCTTTGTGGCGTTCAGTGAGTAGCGTGCCTCTGCATCTTGAGGTGAGCCTTTGTGGCGTTTGGAGAGCATTGTGCTATCATGTCTCAAGGCGAGGCCTTTGTGGCGTTCGGAGTGCATTAAGCCGCCGCACCTCTCCAACGGAGACTAGCTTCCTTTGGAAGTGAACTTCGGGATACATCTTCGTCTCCTTAGTGCCTCGATAACTATTATCCGAGCTCCACTACTTATGCACTTTACATTTGTGATAGCCATCGTGCTTGAAGTTATATATCTTGCTATCACCTTGGTACTTGTCTTGCTTAGCATAAGTTGTTAGTGCACATAGGTGAGCCTAGTCTATTTAGGTTTTGTAAGCTTAGACAAATTAAACGCTAGTTTATTTCCGCATTTGTTCAAGCCTTTTGTAAAAGTTTTAATCACCTATTCACCCCCTCTAGGCGACATCCGTGTCCTTTCAAAAGGTTTGTATTTTGGAAAAATTCATATTTCAAAAAATGTTCACATTTCAAAAAAAAACATGTTTTGAGAAAATATTCACGAGTTTCTAAAATCTTTCATCTATATCATAATTAATGTTCATGCAGTCTTGAACTAATGTAAAAGATTTTCTAAAATCATTCATTTATATGAAAATAAATATTCGTGTAATCTAAAAATATTTTCATCTATTTTCGAAATAATGTTCACAGTCTCATAAAATTGTCCATCTATATCGTAATAAATGGTCATGTAGTGTCAAAATAAAGTTCTTCTAATTCAAAATAATGTTCACAGAGTTTTATAAAAGTGTTCCATCTACATCAAAATAAATGTACATGTAGTCTCAAAATAATTTTCATATAGCTTTTAAAAATATTCATAGTTTTGTAAAATCCTTCATCTTGATCAAAATCCATAGAGTTTAAGAAAAATTTCACATTTTTTATATATATGGAGAACATTCATGTTTTGAGAAAATATTCACAAGTTTAAGAAAAAATGTATATTTAGCATATGCTATTTTTTTTGCAATGCATGGTCTTTTGTCTCCGTTTCGGAATTTTTTTGTTTCGCATTTGCATTTCACGTTTACCTGCAAGTGTTCATATACAGCTTTGCACATTTGTTAGTGGAAAACGTATTACTCCAGGTCATGTAAATTTTCTTGGCTTTATTTATTAATCAGTACATCTATGTTGTTCTGATCATGTTTGGGCATGAAAAAATCATCTTTATATATAGTATTGATTACTTGTAAATGTGCATTGTTTCTTGTAGCCGTGCCAATCTAGCTCCTCTCTTCCATCTTTGACTTAGCTGTACCTGAACTTGCTGCATAGACATATGTTTAGGTTAGGACAAAACCACATGCTGGATGATGTTGATGCAGTGACTTTTTACTATGCCCATTTGTATTGTGTCGTTGCAAGTATATCTGTTGGCAGCTTATTCAGTTGGTCTCTGATGAACTATCAGCTGACTATGCATTAGTTGATGCCTTAACTTTCAAGACTAAAAAATTTCCATAGCACAACTGAATCCTGAACTATTGTGCGTGAAATTCAGAATTACCTTGGTTGTTGTTTATTATCTTTTCATGAGTATTTTTCCTATATCATATGAATATTTTCCCTGTTAAAATGAATGTGCTCATCAAATTTTTTCTGTACCATATGAATATTTGACCTTTATCTTCATGGGAATTCTTCAGTTGAGGAGCAGTCTACTGAACAAAAACAGAAGCATCAAAAGCATCAAGCAACAGAGCAACTGAAGAAGAAGTTATGTGAAGTCTTTATGTAATTGTGTAAAATATAAAAAATAGACATTTGTGAAAAATATGTCGTCAATAAAGCTTTTGGTGTTCCACTTTCTTTATTCTTCCTAATTCATGGCTCCATGCTATAGATGCAAGTGGTCCGGTGCGGTGCGACCCGGCCGGTTATTGGACCTGTGAGCCTGTAGACATATCTAAGGTTCTAGGTTTGGACCGGACCAACTCTGGTAGGGCAGCGGGTAACCCTTAGGTTCCACGTTCGACCCATCACATCGACTGGCCGGCAGTTCGCCACCAGCATGCTGGTCGCCCATGACTCTTGCTTCTACGTCAAGCCGGGCAACTACCGGCCAGCCTCCACGCCCATCACCCGCGCCCGTGGGCAGCATCAACATCTTTGTCAGCCTCACTGACTCCATTGAGAACTTCGACGACTCCGCGCAAAACATGCGCATGACACGCTCCTTACTCAGGCGGAGTACAACAAAGCCCGATCGGCCACTCTCCCACTCTCGGGAGGGGGTTCGATCGAAGGAGCAGTCTACTAAACAAAAATAGAAGCATCAAAAGCTTCAAGCAAAAGGGCAACTAAAGAATTATTTCTGTGAAGTCTTTACGTTATTGTGTGAAATATAAAAAGAGGCATTTGAAATTTTGAAAAAATATGTGTGGTCAATAAAGCTATGAATGTTGGTGTTCCACTTTCTTTATTCGTCCCCAATCAAATTCCATAATCAAGAACTTCATATTTGCATAATACTGTAATTCTGTTAAAATTCTTTCTCAATTCCATTTTTCATTTATAGAGGCTAAACTTGTATTTCCGTCGGTATATTTATCTCAGTATATCTATTGATATCAGAAAAGTAAGCATTAATTTCAACCATTCATTTGTGAGGGAAGGTAGACTGTTCGTTTTATTGTGACTCAACTACAGGTTCCTTTACTGCGTTGAAATTTAGATTCGCAAGTGTGTTTCAGCTAGTGCCAGTAGAGAATAGAAATTGAAACATTTTGGATTCTGCAGATTTAGAGCAAATGCTGATGACATACTAAACATTATTCAGTTTTGAAGCAGCTTGTAATGAGTAATGACATACATCCATATAGTGTCATATACAAATTTGCACATTTATTAGTGGGAAGCATAATCCTCATGAACATGTAAATTTTCTTGACTATATTTCTTTATCAGTATAGCTATGTTGTTGTGATCATTTAGTGGGCAGAAAAGTTTGTGGGCATGGCAAAAAAGATTTCATATTTATATGTAGTATTGATTTTCTTGTAAATGTGCATAGTTTCTTTGTAACTGTCAAGCTTCTTGTTTGCCATCTTTCTTGTAGCTAACTGTGACTTAGCTGTACCTGAACTTGCTGCATGAAGATATGTTTAGGTTAGTGCAAAACAAGATGCTATATGATGCTGATGTTGTGACTTCTTACTATGCCCATCATGTTTTTAAGACGTCTAGGCGGTTTAAGGCACTCGGGGCGCGCCTCAACGCTTAGTGACGAGGTTTATCCCCGGCAATGCCCATGTCGAAGGGCTTTCGATCTAGGAAGCGTATTGGGAACCTGGCGAACTCGACGGCGGTCGATAAACGACGAGGGGCACACGAAGTTTTACCCAGGTTCACGTCCCCTCGGTGGAGGATCGCTACATCCTGCTAGCAATCTAGTATATGAGCATAGTTGTTTACAGGGAGCCGCCGAAAGCGGGTGGGTTTGTGTATGTTGTAAGCTATTGTGTGTTCTCTCTAGGGGGTACCCCTTGATGGCTTTATATATGCAGCCAGTTAGGGTTTACAAAAGTGTTTCTTGCCTTCTACTCCAAGTCGAAGTGCTGGGCCTTGCGGGCTTCTTGTATCCTTCGAGCGGGCTTCTTCCTTGGCGGGAACCGGGTAGGCAAATATCGATGACCCATTTGTAATTCCTTCGTCAGTAGCCCCCTAGTGTCTAGTCGATTCGTAGAGTCGGGTAGAGACTCTAATCTTGCCTTGACGTCGTAGTCTTGCATGTCGGGGTCGGTGAAGTCGCATGGTGGTTGAATCATCATGATGATGTTGTCGAATTCTTGTTGTAGGCGATGTCGTTGTCGAATACTTGCTGTAGGTGATGTTGCTATCGAGCCTGAATATGTCAAACCGAAGTCGACGCAGCAGATGGAGCACCATCGATGATGTAGAAGGCAATGCGAGGCGCAGCCCCCGAGCGTGTCGCCAACGCCAAGACGGATGGACGCCAATTCGAGATGCAGCCCCCGAGCGTGTTGCCAACGCCGGGGCGAAGGAGCGTCAAATCGAGGCGCAGCCCCCGAACGTGTTGCCAACACCGGGTACAAAAATAGTGGATGCTAAGGTTAGCATTTAAGCGTAGCCCCCGAGCGTTGTTAGCATCGGGTTGTAAGGCGCAGCCCCCGAGCGTGCTGCCAACGCAGGGGCGAATAAATGCCAATTCGAGTAGTGCTCATTCTGAGCCTCGAAAATGCTAAGTCGGGTTTGCAGAGGGATGCGCATAACCGGCCTGAGACTCACGCCGGGTCTCAGTTAATTGCATAGCCGCAAAAACACTCGGTTAGCTTACTCAGATTCGAGTCCCCCGACTCGAACCCGCGTGGGCTGGCGCTACCCCGACCCGAGCCGCGTTGGACTTACCAGGTCGAAGCCCAGTTCATTGTGAGGCACCCGATGCGTCCATCGGTGCAAACTTCATACCGTAGGTATGGAAAATCTCCGGCAGAGCGCGTTTGATACGAATACTGGGCCATCGGGTGTTGCAAACCGTGGACTTACCTTCGTATTTGACATACGGCATCCGAACTAGTATATTGCCACCAAAATTCGGGCATGTTGAATGAGGAGCATTGATAGCCCGAAAGAGAGGTTCGAAAGGGCATCAGCCCGTATTCGAACAAAATGAGGGCACCAGCGGTGTGGAGATGCGTTTTGAGGGTTCCGACATCCCAACCCGAATAGTGTAGAGGCGCTGCCAGCTCGAAGAAGGAGATTCGAGGGACTGAAGCCTGAACTCGAATGTTTTGAATAACTCGAAGGCACTGTTGGCCCGAAGAAGACAATTCGAGGGACCGAAGCCCGCACTCGAAGAATATGGAGGCGCTGCTGGCCCAAAGAAAGCGATTCGAGGGACAATAACGCCCGCACTCGAATAATACCAAGGCGCTGCTGGCCCGAAAAAAAGAGATTCGAGGGATAAGAATGCCCGCACTCGAATATCTCGAAGGCGCTGCTGGCCCGAAAGAGCGATTCGAGGGACAAGAACGCCCGCACTCGAATAACGCCGAGGCGCTGCTGGCCGAAAAGAAATGATTCGAGGGACCGAAGTCCACAATCGAATAATATGGCGGCGCTGTTGGCCGAAAAGAAATGATTCGAGGGACCGAAGTCCGCACTCGAATAATATGGCGGCGCTGCTGGCCGAAAAGAAATGATTCGAGGGACCGAAGTCCGCACTCGAATAATATGGCGGCGCTGCTGGCCGAAAAGAAATGATTCGAGGGACCGAAGTCCGCACTCTAATAATATGGCGGCGCTGCTGGCCGAAAAGAAATGATTCGAGGGACCGAAGTCCGCACTCGAATAATATGGCGGCGCTGCTGGCCGAAAAGAAATGATTCGAGGGACCGAAGTCCGCACTCGAATAATATGGCGGCGCTGCTGGCCGAAAAGAAATGATTCGAGGGACCGAAGTCCGCACTCGAATAATATGGCGGCGCTGCTGGCCGAAAAGAAATGATTCGAGGGACCGAAGCCCACACTCGAAATAATATGGACAGTGCACTTCGAGGGGCAAAATAACCCGCACTCGAAGAATATAAGCAGTGCACTTCGAGGGACAAGATAGCCACCACTCAAAGGATATGGACAATATAAGCGGTGCTGACCGACCAATGGATTTGTCGAGTGCTATGTGAGCACATTAGGAACAGCAGTCGGCGTCGACCCTCAGTAGCCCCCGAGGGTGAGTCGAAGTGCTTGCACTTGGGCTTGCCCTCAAAATTTCAGTTACTTGTTGTCGACTGCCATAACCCTTCGTCAAAACCCCTGAGTGTGGGTAAATGCATATCTTTAAGGCGAAGCCCCCGAGTATCGGGTGTGGCAAAAGTAAATATTAATTGACTCTTGGTAGAGGAAAACTTAGCTTTATCGGGTGCGACGTGGTCGAGGCTGATGCAGACGTGGTCGAAGATCATGACGATGGCAGGGTCAAAGATTGTGGCGATGAAGGGTCGAAGATCACGGCGACGGCGAGGTCGAAGATCATGGCGATGAAGGGGTCGAAGATCATGATGACATTGGTATACTTAGTGTAGATTTGAAATGGATAATGGATGCTATTCGCAGTAACGTTTGTCCTTTTTCTTTGGAAATTTGGTGGCATAATTGGTGTGAATTGTGTCTATGATTGTTTCAAGTTTTTAAATGTGCATTTTTTAACTAAACAAGATTTAAGTGTCTCAACTGACCCAATTCTTTTATTCAGTTATAGAAAATCAGTTCAGCAAGATCCAGTGCTTGCGAGCTTATCCAGAGGTTGCCAACTTCATGGATATTGAGGTATGGAGTTCCGCTAGTGGCATATGGCGAAATGTCGGATCGAGTCCTAGTGCTGAGGTTGACAAGCTCGAGAGGGATCACAAGGTGTATATGCAACTTAGCCATTCTCTTCTCTCGCCGTACAAAACCAAGGATTGCATCATCCACTGCATAGGTGCATCCAGCACCGACTGTTACCCTGAAGAGGCCATCGAAAATACGCTTGACGAAGCTGATCGTGTGGGTTGGAGCCCATCTTATTGGTCCAGCAGGGGCCATAGAGATCCTGCTGTTGCAGAATGCCTGGTGTATAAGCTCCAGACAGCTCTGTGTCTCGTTGATGAAATCAAGATGCAGCCATTCAAAGGTTTTTCCTAAGACTGCACCCTTCTTTTCGGTATGGAAAAAGCTGCCTGATATGTGTTACTAATGCTCTTCACCGTGCAGCATTTTTCAGAGAGGATGAGCCTATATATTCAGCAGAGCGCATCCGGTTCCATATGGGCTATGCTAAGTCACCTCTATGGTCTGGAACAACTATATATGGTTTAAATGAAGGGCATCTCATTGCTGATAGCAACTATATCTGGACGTACACATCTCCAGAATTTCCAATGTTGCAGGTCAGTTGAGTAAATATTCCTAGGTGTATCCTTTTTGTTCAATAGAATCATGATTTGGATGCTTGAAAGTGAAAAGATTGTGATATTCCAGGAAAATGTTTTGCAATCCTTTAAGCTACCACACCCAGTTCTATGCATTGGTGGAGTGGTGAAGATTGAGCTACTTGGTGGAGTGGTGAAGGATGCTTTTGATGGTCTGTACTACATATGGTGAGATGTTCAACACTTTACAGATACTGCATTGTTGGATGTGATCATCTCTTCCATTGCATTGATACATTGGTGATGTTTCACAGTGTGTCTCATGTCCAAATACCGGGAATGGCACTCTCAACAGAATTTGATATTGCTCCTCACGGGAACAGGAATGGTTTAGTTCTCGTTTACTATCTAGATCATAAACGCCATGTTCCTCGCTGTGAGTAGTCAGGGGATGATGGTCGCAGCAAGTGGACAGCTTTGCGTCAACGGTCTGGCACTCTGTTATGGGGACAAGGAGAGTTGAACCAAGTGTTGTTGAGCAGGCTGTTCGCTGGCCTATTGCAGTTTGTGGACGAAGGCGATTAATTAGGGGAGTTTCAGTAGAAGTGGAGCCTATGTCATTGTGCTCAGGTGCTTTTATGCTTTTGAGCAAAGGAAATGTACTACATATTTCTGAGAGAATGTGTTTGTGTAATGTATAGTACAAAAGAAACGCATCGTACTTGCAATAAATCATTGCCATTTATGAATGAATTGTTATGAACATCCTCTAACTGTTTGGAAGAAAAAATGAATCTGGACATTTTAATTCTAGTAGCAATGTAATTTTGCAATGTTGTTAGAAAACCAACATATGTGTTGCAATCCTTTAAGCTACCACACCTAGTTCTATGTATTGTTGGGGTGGTGAAGATTGAGCTACTTGGTGGAGTGGTGAATGACGCTTTTGATGGTCATATGGTGAGCTGTTCAACACTTGCGGAAATACTGAATTGTTTTGATATGATCATCTCTTCCATTGCATTGATACGTTGGTGATGTTTCAGTGTGTCTCATGTCCAAATGCCACTGTCGGTGTCGGGAAAATTTGGGGTTGGGTGGTCAGTAGGCCGACTGCCCTGGCCCCCGCGTCGTCTCCCCTGTGAGGCGACTCGGGTGGAAACCCTAGAAACCGCCACCGCCGCCCCCTCCCCTCTCCACCCCCCTCGCCGCCGTCGGCATTCATCGTCGGCCAAAGGCCGCTGGTGGCCGGCGGCGGCGGGATCTGGCCCCGTCGCGCGGCGGGAGCTCGAGGTGGTGGCGCGGCGAGGTCGGCTCCGGCGGGCTTCTCGTGTCCTTCCCCGGCGGCGGCTGCGGCGTCGGTGGCGGATAGGCGAGTTGGCTGGGCGGCGGGAGGTGGCAGCTCCTGGCGTCCGCGGCCCCGGCTGGCGGCTCGCGGTGTCGCTCCACGGCGCTCAAGTCTGCTCGGTGGTGGCCGTCCGCGTCTAGTCCTCAAGGCGCGGGAGGTGGTTCCCGGCAGTGGCGCTCGGCCGGACTCGTTCTGGTCTGCCATTGGCTGGGTGGCTGCGGTGCACGCGGCCGGATCCGGCCAGGATCTGTCGGGTGAAGTTCTTCGGGCTTCCCCGTCGCGTGCGCATGGCGGGTGTGCTCTTTGCGTGGAGCTTGGTGGTGCCGGGTCCTTCCGGTGTGGTGCTTTGCCGGCCTGGTGCCGGTCGGTCTCTGGTCGCCTCCCGGGGATCTGGCCGGTGTGTGTCTCCGGTGAATTCCGTTGCTCTATCTCTGTTTGAGCAGACCATGGCGGCGCTGCTTGGTGTCGCAAACCCTCATAGGGCGCGTGGTTGGAGAGATTCTCTCCGCTAGTGTGGTGGTTCCGGGCGAAAGCTCAGTGACGACGGCACCTTTGGCGTCGTTCTTCCTTCTTGAGGGAGTCACATTGGAACTTCATGCTGCTGCTCGAATGGGGGTGCATTCGGCGGCGAGGCTTAGGCCTCGCGGTGCTGCCATGTCCTTGTTCTGATCTGCTGTGAAAGCTTGGAGGAGGTGCTTGTGTGTCCTGGTGCCGTGAAGCCCTTTGTCTACGACGGTGGCGCTCGGGTGCCGTGGCGTCGTCCCGCTGCGCGTTGCCTCGACCACCCCCCCCCCCCCCCCGATGCAGATGGTGTCGCGGCATTGGGTGGTCTCGGCTGGGCGCTTCCGTTAGGCTTCGTTGATGGTTGCCATGACGTCGTCTCGCTGTGCATGGCCTGTCGACCACACCCCCGATGCAGGTGGTGTCGTCGCGTTGTGTGGTCTTGTCCGCTGATACGTCTCAAACGTATCTATAATTTTTGATGCTCCATGCTTATTTTTACACCATTTGCCTAATGTTTCGTTACACTTCGTGGCGTTTATATGCGATTTCCGGAACTAACCTATTGACAAGATGCCACAGTGCCAGTTCCCTGTTTTCCGCTGTTTTTGTGTTTCAGAAAAGCTACACAGGAAATATTCTTGGAATTGGACGAAACAAGTTCCAGAAGCCTTATTTTTCCCGGAAGCTTCCCGAAGACCGAAAGAGAGCCGGAGGGGGGCCAGAGGCCGCCCTCACACATAGGTGGCGCGGCCCAGGCCCTGGCCGCGCCACCCTGGTGTGAGGAGCCCCTGGCTGCCCCCTGACGACGCCCCTTCGCCTATATAAAACCTCGGGATGGAAAACCCTAAGGGAGTCGGCGAAATTTCCAGAACAGTTCCGCAGCGCCGCTGCTGTCGAAGCCAAATTTCGGGGGACAGAAGTCTCTGTTCCGGCACCCTGCCGGGACGGGGAAGTGCCCCCGGAGCCATCTCCATCGGTCTCCATCGCCGTCTCCGCCGTCTCCATCGACCTCACCGCCATCTCCATCAACCTTGTTGTCTCCTATGATGAGGAGGGAGTAGTTTACCCCCGGGGCTGAGGGCTCTACCAGTAGCTATGTGGTTCACCTCTCTCTCCCATGATGTGATCTTTATGTGATCATGAGCTTTGTATCATGTTGAATAAGTAGATGTTACTCTTCTTCATTATGTGTACTCTAGTGTGTTATTAAAGTAATCTATTCCTCCTGCCATGGTGTAACGGTGACAGTGCGTGCATCATGGTGGTACTTGGTCTAGGCTACGATTGTGATCTTTTATGGATTATGAGAATAATTATCACTATGATAGTATTGAAGTGATCTATTCCTCCTTTCATGGTGTAATGTTGACAGTGTGTGCACCGTGTTAGTACTTGGTCTAAGTTGCAATAATATCTATATTGAGTTGTGATTTGATTTGGATATCTCTATGAGTGGTGTTTGTCAAGTACTTGATGAACTTTGAGGAGTGCTTCGTAGCCCTACGCAATGATTAGTGTTATTCAATAGGAGAGTAATTCAGAGTACCATAGTGAAGATAAGTTATTTATTTATTCAATCATGTTATATTTGTTGGGAGTGTGTCCACTAGTGAAAGTATGATCCCTAGGCCTTGTTTCCAAGCATTGTACACCGTTTACTTACTATTTTGTTACATGTTTGCTCGCAGCGATTTTTATTCCAGATTGTATTTACTACTTATAATCATCTATACCACTTGTATTTCACTATCTCTTCGCCGAACTAGTGCACCTATACATCTGACAAGTGTATTGGGTGTGTTGGGGACACAAGAGACTTTCTGTATC
Organism: Dactylis glomerata; assembly: GCA_007115705.1. Taxonomy (NCBI): domain Eukaryota; kingdom Viridiplantae; phylum Streptophyta; class Magnoliopsida; order Poales; family Poaceae; genus Dactylis; species Dactylis glomerata. The sequence continues at coordinate 9,887,426 of QXEO01000546.1, forward strand.
GTAATTGCAGGGTTGCTTGAGAGGGATAGCTTTGACCTCTTCCTCCCTGAGTTCGATAAACCTTGGGTGATCCACTTAAGGGAAAATTGCTGCTGCTCTACAAACCTCTGCACTTGGAGTCCCAACACTGTCTACAAGAACAGACGCGTGCGTAGACATCAAGCTCTTTTCTGGCGCCGTTGCCGGGGAGGTAAGGTAAAAGGTACTCGTATCCTCCTGTGTGAGTGCTCGGAGTTATTTCCTTTAGATTCTGCAATTATATCTTTTTGTTTCTTGTTTTTATTTTCACTAGTTAGGCTTAATGGAAAACAAAGAGTTCTTTAGTCTTTTTCCTGATTTTAGATTTGAAGAGAAAATTGAAAATCCTTTGGAGCTTATTTCGCATAGCAATGTTATTAGTACGAATGCTTTGAATACCGTTAATGCTAATGCTATAGAAAAGTCTAAGCTTGGGGAAGCTGGTTTTGTTAAGTATGATATTTTTAGTCCCCCAGCTTTAGTGGAGAAGGTCTGTTCTGATAATATTTTATCTCCCATATGTGATGTTTCTAGTGATGCTTGTGCTCCTCATCCTTTTAAAATACCTACGAAGATTGTTGAACATGTTAGGGATAACTGCTATTTAGGAGATGGAACTGTCCATCCTGGTGACCATTTGCTTTTTATACATGAATTATGTGAGTTGTTCCAGTGTGCAGGTATTTCAATGAACCAAGTTAAGAAGAAGCTATTCTCTTTTTCGCTGAAAGGCAGAGCTGAGGAATGGTATAAAATATTGAAGGATGGCCGATCTATTGATTGGGAGGAAATTGAACCTCTCTTTTATTCTAAATTCTATCCTTCTAGTCAGGTTTATAAAGATAGGAATTACATTTATAATTTTCATCCGCATGAGGGAGAAAGCATTGCCCAAGCTTGGGGAAGATTGAAGTTACTAATGCATAAATGTCCTATTCATGATCTTTCCCGTAATATTGTTATTAATAATTTTTATGCAAGGCTTTCAGGATATTACAAGGACTATCTAGATGCATGCTTTGATGGGTCTTTCACAAGCAAGGATGTCGACACCAAGTGGGGTCTGCTTGAGACAATTCAAAACAATATTGAAGGTTGGGATAGCGACAAAGGTAAAGGATCAGGTATGAATTACGAGTTTGATTGCATTAAGTCTTTCGCTGAAACTGCTAATTTTCAAGAGCTTAGTGCTAAATATGGTCTTGATCCTCAAATTATGGTTGATTGCTTTAAAGCCTTTGCTTCCCATATGAATGTTCCTAAAGGAAATGGGGACGTGTATCATGAACCTTTTAAGGACACTTGCATAGAAAGTGATATTGTTATTGATGATTGCAATAAACATGCTCAAACTTCTAAAAGTCCTATTTCTTATAAGCATGTTAATTTTTGTGGAGTACATAGACCTTGTGAACAGAGTTACAACAAAGAAGATTATTGCATCACCCACGCAAATGAAGAAACCAGTATGTGGCTCAAGGATCTAGATGTGCTTGGTGAAAGGGTTTGTGAGCTTTATCCTTTTCTTTGTGAATTTTGCGGTGAAAAGGGTGATACGTCTCCAACGTATCTATAATTTTTGATGCTCCATGCTTTTTTTTTACACCATTTGCCTATTGTTTCGTTACAGTTAGTGGCACTTTTATGCATTTTCCGGAACTAACCTATTAACAAGTTGCCACAGTGCCAGTTTCCTATTTTCTGCTGTTTTTGTGTTTCAGAAGTGATACACAGGAAATATTCTCGGAATTGGACGAAACAAGTTCCTGAAGTCTTATTTTACCCGAAAGCTTCCAGAGATCCGAAGAGAAGTAGGAGGGGGGCCACCAGGGCCCCACACACAGGGGCGGCACGGCCAGGCCCCTGGCCGCGCGGGCCCCGTGTGAGGGCGCCTGGCCCCTCCTCTGACATCGACCCTTCGCCTATAAAGACCCCCCGACGGAAAAAACCTAAGTACCCGATCAGATTTCCAGAACACATCGCGATCCGCCGCCGCCGTCGACCCGAAGATCGGGAGGGTCCAGAAGCTCTTCCCGGCACCCTGCCGGAGAGGGGAATCGCCACCGGAGGTCTTCTTCATTGCCATGCTTGCCTCCGGAGCGATGAGTGAGTAGTCTACCTTGGACTATGGGTCCATAGCAGTAGCTAGATGGTTGTCTTCTCCACCATGTGCTTCATGTTTAGATCTCATGAGCTGCCCTACATGATTGAGATCACCGTTATGTAATTCTACATGTTTGGTTTGTTGGGATCCGATGAATATTGGTGTTTATGATTAAGTTGCTGTACTGAATATTATATCTTTTGTTATCTCTATGTTGTTTATGATCTTGCATGCTCTCCGTTGTTAGTAGCTATCTTGGCCGAGTAGTTGCTAGTGACTACAAGAGGGGGTATTTATGCTCGATAGTGGGTTCATGCCTCTATTTCACCTGGGGGAGTGACAGAAACCTCTAAGGTGGTAGATGTGCTGTTGCTACTAGGGAGAAAACAACATTCATATGCTCAAGGGCATATGCTTTGTTTACATTACACACTTTGCTTAATGCAATTATCTGTTGTTCGCAACTTAATACTACTGGGGTGTTCGGATTGATATCCCCGGGAGTGGATTTTTAGTCATAGATGCAGTTGGATGGTGGTCTATGTATTTTGTTGTAATGCCCAGAGTAAATCTCATAGTGATCTTCTTGACATATCACGTTTATCTTTATTCTATCAATTGCCCAACTGTAAATTGTTTACCCAGCATGTGTTATTTTATCTATGGAGAGACACCACTAGTGAACTGTGGACCCCGGTCCTATTTACATCATATTGCTATCACCTGTTTACTTTACTCGTACTGTTTACTTTACTTGCATACTATATTATTTTCCACTCGATACGCTCATAATCTTTGTTTCAAGCAAACCGGTGAGATTGACAACCTCATCATAAGTTGGGAACAAAGTACTTGGTTGTGTGTGTGCAGGTTCCGCATCACCTTCAGTCGTCGCCGTCTCTCCTCTCCTGATCGATATTAAACCTTGGTTTCTTAACTGAGGGAAAACTAGCTGCTATACTCATCATACCTTCCTCTTGGGGTTCCCAACGGGCTAGTTATTCACCACGCACAAGGACAGTCTGCTCCCACGTCAACTTGGCACCATCAGTAATTTCCTGGCGCCATCAACCATGCAGCAGCTAATTTTCTGGCGCCCTTGCCGGGGAGGAAGAGAAGACTTCTACGAGGGGAGTTTTTCGCACACACATCCTTTACTTTGTTATTGTTTTGTTTTACTTTATTTATTTTACTTGCATCGTTTTTATATCAAAAACCCAAAAAAATTAGAATCCTTGGTAGTTGTTTTTACTTGTTTACTTTCGTTTTGCTGAAATGGCCAATCCTGAAAACACCAAGTTGTGTGACTTTACTAGCACAAACAATAGTGATTTTATCTGCACTCCTATTGCACCACCTGCTACTGCTGCAAACTTTTATGAGATTAAGCCTGCTTTATTGAACCTTGTTATGAAAGAGCAATTTTCTAGTGCTAGTACTGAAGATGCTGCAGCTCATCTCAACAATTTTGTTGAGCTATGTGAGATGCAGAAATATAAGGATGTTGATAGTGATATTATTAAGCTCAAGTTGTTTCCTTTTTCTTTGAGAGGAAAGGCTAAAGATTGGTTGCTGTCTTTGACTAAGAATAGTATTAATTCATGGGCTAAGTGTAAGGATGCTTTTATTGGTAGATATTATCCTCCTGCTAAGATTATAGCTTTGCGTAGCAATATTATGAAGTTTACTCAGTTTGATAATGAACATGTTGCTCAGGCTTGGGAAAGGATGAAATCTATGATAAAGAATTGCCCCACTCATGGACTGACTACTTGGATGATTATCCAAACTTTTTATGCAGGACTGAATTTTTCTTCAAGGAACCTACTTGATTCAGCTGCTGGAGGCACTTTTATGTCCCTTACCTTGGGCGCCGCATCAAATCTACTTGACAACATGATGGTAAATTATTCTGAATGGCACACCGAGAGAGCTCCACAAGGTAAGAAGGTAAATTCTGTTGAGGAAACCTCTTCCTTGAATGATAAGATTGATACCATTATGGCTATGCTTGCTAATGATAGGACTCATGTTGATCCTAATAATGTTCCTTTGGCCTCTCTGGTTGCTCAAGAAGAGCATGTTGATGTGAATTTCATTAGAAACAATAATTTTAACAACAATGCTTATAGGAACAATTTTGCTAGTAACAATTATAGGCCGTATCCTTCTACCAATGGTAATGGTTATGGTAACTCTTATGGTAATTCCTACAACAACACTAGGGCCGCGCCCTCCGAGCTTGAGGTAATGCTCAAGGACTTCATCGGTAAGCAAACTGCTTTTAACAAGTCTGTTGAGGAAAAGTTGGGCAAAATTGATATTCTTGCTTCTAAAGTTGATAGCCTTGCTCATGATGTTGAACTTCTGAAATTAAAAGTGTTGCCTAATGATGTGAAAGAGAACAATGTTTTTGCTACCGCTAATGCTATCCAAGTTGGAATTGATGAAAATATTAGATTGTTAGCGGAATTGCATGCCAGGTGGGAAAGAGAAGATGAGATGGCTAGAGAGATGAAGGTATGTACCATTACTACCTCTAATATGTTGCTCCTACTGGTAGCAATCCTCTTACTTTGATTGGTGTAGAGAAAACTCCCACTCCTTGTGTTAAAAAGCCTAAAACTGCCAAAACTTTTTCTCAAAAGAGTGCTAAAATTTTTCGGAGTGTAGGAGATGATAGCTCTACTTATTTTAATGATTTTGATGTTGATGGCTGCAATATATCTGAAGTTATTTTGTTCTTGCAAAATCTTGCTTTGACTCCCAATGCTAGTTCTTTAAATATTGCTTTTACTAAGCATATTACCAATGCTCTCATAAAGATTAGGGATGAAAAGTTGAAGCAAAAAGCCTCTGTTCCCAAGAAGTTAGAAGATGGTTGGGAACCCATCATTGATATGCATGTTAATGGTTATGATTGCCATGCTTTATGTGATCTAGGTGCTAGTATTTCTATCATGCCTAGAAACATTTATGACATGCTTGATTTACCACCGCTTGAAAAGTGTTATTTTGATGTTCCTATTGCTGATGTTGCTAAGAAGAAACCTTTGGGAAGGATTAATGATGTTCTTATTGTGGTTAACAATAACCTTGTTCCCGTTGATTTTCTTGTTATGGACGTTGAATGCCATGCTTCATGTCCTATTATTTTGGGAAGACCCTTTCTTCGAACTGTAGGTGCTATCATTGATATGAGGGAAGACACTATCAAGTATCAATTCCCACTAAAGAAAGGTATGGAACACTTCCCTAGGAAAAGAAATAAATTACTTTTTGACTCTATTCTTAGAGCAAATTATGAGCTTGATGCTTCATCACTTGATATTACTTGATTCGCAATTTTCTGCGCCTAACTCAAAGGCGTTAAAGAAAAGCACTCTTGGGAGATAACCCAATGTTTTCTTTTCAGTACTTTTGAAAGGACACAGATGTCGCCTAGAGGGGGGGGGTGAATAGGCGATATCAAATTTTACGAATGGCTTGAACAAAAGCGGAATTAAACTAGCGTTTATTTTGTCAAGCACACAAGACCTAAATAAACTAGGCTCACCTATGTGCACCAACAACTTATGCTAAGCAATACAAGTAACAAGGTGATAGCAAGATATATGACTTCAAGCACGAAGGCTATCACAATATAAAGTGCATAAGTAAAGAGCTCGGGTATAGGAATAACCGAGGCACGCGGAGACGATGATGTATTCCCGAGTTCCTCCCTTGAAAGGGAGTACGTCTCATTGGAGGGGTGTGGTGTCGCCACAAAGGCCTAACCAACGCCACAAAGGCCTCACCCTATTCTCCTGTGTGAGCTTGCGCCACAAAGGCCTAGCTCACTCTTCCACTAAGGGGTTCCTCAAGGCGGAACCGGGCCTTTACACAAATCTTGGGGCACGCATCCACAACTTAATTGGAGGCTCCCAAGGATAGCCACCAAGGCTCCACAAAGCCACAAAGCCGTCTAGGGTTCCAAGAACCCAAGAGTAATAAGCTCACAAACTTTCACTTACTCGAATCTCCGGGGAGAACTCAAACCGATGCAACTTATGCAATGGCAAGAGCACACAAGGTGCTCAAATCCTTCTCACTCAAATCCTACCAAAGCAACTAATGCTATAGAGAGATATGAGAGGAAGAACAAAGGAAATCCACAAAGAACTTCAAGATCTAAATCCACAAGAGGTTCCCCTCACTAAGAGGAGATTTTGATTGGTGGAAAGATAGATCTAGATCTCCTCTCTCTTTTCCCTCAAAAATATGCAAGAATCATGGGAGGAATGGAGGAGGGAGGGCAAGCTTGCAAAGTCAACAATGGAGGAGAGATAAGCCAATTTAGTGCTCAGCCCAAGGAGGAAGAAGGGGTATTTATACCCCCCCACGAAAATCTGACCGTTACAGCCACTTACACCGGCTAAAGCCGGTCTTAACACCGGCTATGGCCGGCCTGAAATATCCGGCCCTGGCCAGAAATAGCCGGACAAAAAGCCGGGTTGCAACAGAGACGAAATCTGGGCAGACCGGCTAAAGCCGGCCCTCAGACCGGCTAAAGCCGGTCTGACCGGCTATTTCCGGCCCCGGGCCGGCTATTTCCGCCCCCACTGAAACAGCAGAAATACCAAAACGAAAACGGCAATAACTTGAGCATCCGGACTCCGTTTTCGATGATCTTGGGCTCGTTGGAATCACCACAACGAGCTCTACAACTTCATCCATAGAAACATCATAGTCCAATAAGGGAGTATAAAACCAAATGATGAAAGGTTTGACCTCACTTTGAAGGCAAACTGGTAAAACCTCCAAACATCAAAAACGCAATAAGAGTTTCATGCGAAATCCGTTTTTGATGAGCTAGAGCTTGTCATGGAAATAACCACAAGCTCTAGAACCTCACATGGATAAAATCCAAATAAGAATCAAGAAAGATGATGCCAAGTATGCAAAGGTTTGAGCTCTCTCTGAACGATACAATTAAGTTACTCACTCGAGAGCCCCTCTTGATAGTACGGCTACCGATCCTATAACCCGGTCTCACAACTAACACCATGAGACCGGTAAGAAAGAAACCCTAACACTATCATACCTTTGCCTTGAGCATTCCACTTGAGGTGGTTAATGACGATCTTGATCTTCTCAAGTTGGACCACCTTTCTTGATTGAGCTTGCTTGGTGAAGTCTTGCGGATTGCTCCCCCATACTCTACTATGGAAGAGACCCTCTTTAAGCATATCTTCACATATCCATGATCACAATATAGATGGCAAGCTTCAAGCATATGTTCTCTTCTAGTTGCTCATCTTGAACTTGCGCTTTGACTTGATCAATCCTCGAATCAATTCTTCTTTCTCCATAATGATGGTGTCTTGAGGATACACATGAGAGCTCACTCAATCTTATTCTTCAAGACACACTTGACATAAGCTCAACTCCCTTAAGACCAATCTTTGGATCACTCCTTGAATAACACCTTGGTCAACACATAATCTTCTTCTTACAACCTTGACTCCAACAAATGGTTCAAGCATTGTCTATGGACAAGTCCTACACATATAACTCAATGCAACCATTAGTCCATAGGGATTGTCATTAATTACCAAAACCACACATGGGGCTCGATATGATCTTTCAACTTTTTCTTTTATTTGAGTCTTGGAAGTCATTACTACTGTAATGACCGCTGTAATGACCGCTCCTTATCTTGTTTATTTCGTTTTTGTGCCAAGAGAAGCCTCTAATTTGAGTGAGGTAAAGATTTGGGGATGTTGCTGTCCTGAAACTGTTTTCGGTGCTGCACCGTAAAAATTCGTGAAAATTCTCTGTTTATCTTTTGGACCTGCGATTTCTTGTGCATATGCCCCAGGTTATATCCAAACTTTTGTTAGTAGAACACTTTTTGATTTGAGCAACAGAAAATCCCTCAAAAATTTGACCTTTGTCAGCTGTTCAGTTTTGACAGATTTCTGCCAATATTTGTGTTTGCCACTTTATCGCTTTCTTTTGAGTTCTTTTGATCACGGAACTTTTGGGGAGGTTGCTACAGTAGTATTTGCTATATATGTGGTGGTTTTGAGTTGAAACCTGAAGCAAATAGAGGGTTGATTATATGTTATGCCTACACTAATGTTGCTAATAGAATTGTGTTTAGTTTTGTATGAAGGAAGTTTTCAAGTGTAGGGATTGGAGAATGATGAGATGAGTTAAAGAATGGACAAAAGCTCAAGCTTGGGGATGCCCATGCATCACCCCAAGAAATATCCAAGAAGTACAAACGTCAAAGCTTGGGGATACCCCCGAGGCACCCCTTCTTCATCGGCAAAAATCAGGTCACCTTTCAAAACACTATATTTTTATTGCTTCATGCACTAACCGGTGAGATTGACAACCTCATCGTAAGTTGGGAACAAAGTACTTGGTTGTGTGTGTGCAGGTTCCGCATCACCTTCAGTCGTCGCCGTCTCTCCTCTCCTGATCGATATTAAACCTTGGTTTCTTAACTGAGGGAAAACTAGCTGCTATACTCATCACTAGACGGGCCGGCGCGCTTCGCCGCGCCCGCCTGCTGCTCGTTTCTTCATCATATGTTCAGTGCGTCTTGCTGCTGCGTGGGTATTTTGTTTGACTGGTGTGACTGTTGTGTAAGTGTTCAGCTTCGCGATTACGATTTCTGTTAAGACTTAACCAGCCTTATCGTACACCATGTAAGGTCACCCATTTTACTACCTAGTACCTAGCCTCTTCTTTGTCGTCTTCGTTTCTTGGCAATCAGACAAAGGGACTGAATGTGGAAGCTCTGCCTGCATAAATAAAGATGGTGGAAATCAGTCATGCGACGACGCAAAAGAAGCCATGACAGAATATGAAAAGAAGATTACATAAGGGTCTCTATCAGACCATGGTAACCTTCACACAGCTTGCTGGCATGCCCGTTCCACTCCTCTAAATTGTCTTTGTACAAATCCTAATACATTTCTGCCATAGACTTGCCTCTGAAAGTTCAAACCATTTCACCATTGTTGAGGTCGATATCGATGTTCCAGCGGTTAGGCAGAAACTGCAATGCATCTTCTACTGCGTTTTTGATAGCACCTTTGATGAGACCCTAGCCGGCAACACATGCTGAACTGCTGGGCCAACACACCACATTCATTAAGCATAACAATCATAGCAGCCCAACGCTTGCAAGATGAACTTAAAACACAAAGACGGTGCGAAAGCTTGTTATCCGCCATATCATGAATTGGGAATTCCAACAGGGCATAGAGATAAACTAAACCACACAAAGAACACAACCAAGTTGTATTCAAACCTTTTAGATAGACCATATAGTATACAGTCCTTTTTTATAGATCTCGTAATCTTCTGATAACACAAGAAGGCCGCCTTCACTTTCTCTATGCACCTCGACCTGTACAAAAAATACAACACACCATAAAGCGGTCATATGAACTAAAAAAAGGAAAAACATGTGAAGTCACAAATTCGATCAATCAGTAGGAAATAGAAGATGGTAGATTCTATTAGTACATTCTTTTAAGGACGAACAAATTCAATACTATGAGCTAACAATTGCAAGATATGTAGCAAGCAGAAGAGTGAAGCTATAGAATTCTTTGTGCAAGTTTTTGGCCTGTTGGAATCAGTTTTCATCTCATCTATTATTATTGTTGTAATAACTGGGTATGAGGAAAACTACGCATGAAATCATGTATCTGTATAGCACATAATTTGTTTTGTCAAAGTTGGCCCCTTTTGCTTCCACTGATCACAGTGCAGATAAGGATAGAACCTTGTGTTACATGGCCTGATTATTTATTTTCAGTATTTGACCACCTAATGGTTTGCACAAAGCTAAAATAATCTACTCAGAAATAAGGGTTTTCTAACACAAAAGGGTCAAACTCAACAAACATATATACAAAGCAGACCAACATGACGTACCATATGTAAACATTCTCATAGGTATTGAAAAAAGAAATTACAAAGACCCAAAAAAACTTAATCCTAAAAAGAAATACGGACAACACATATTCTGAAAATTCATGCAAAAGCATGAGCATTAGTCCCAGAGTCGCAGCATTTAGCAGTACCTTAGTGATTGTTCATTTGGTATTTGTTAGAATCAAGCAAGCAGGCACATATCCATTAAGATACTATAGCAACATGTGGCATACCAATAAATCATACATCAATGCACATGAAAGAAATATCCTAATGGCAGGCTGATGGGTTCCTTAATTAGATTAAACTCATTCTGTTGAGACACTAATGATCTAAGAAATAAACCCTCACAACAATTAATCGCAGCAGGCACATATCCAAAACTATGTACGTATAACGGATAGAAAACTAATCATGCATGTTCATCAATTGAAATCCTATCAAAATTCTGAGATCACATATCTGAGTTTGATGCTGCAAACGAAATAAAAATTATTATTATCTTAGCTATTGTCCAATGTTGTAGTGACCTGGATCCCAACTCCAAAGGGAGCAGGTCAAGAGCCTCCTAAGAACACCTGAACGGATCTTGTCGGGGAACAAGTATTTCTATGATCTCCCCAAACTGACCATAAGTGGGGCACCATAGGTAGCAATTAAGGTCCTTTTTGCCACCGCCTTTAGGTTTTACCTAGAGCATCCAAATTCTAAAATAGTGTATAGCCGTTTCTAACAGATTTAGGGCTTTATATAGAGATGTACCCAACTGGGCTACATGGTCGGGGCAGAGGCCTCGAGAAGGCACCTTGATCCACCGGCTTACAGTTTAGTGGTATGCAAAAAATATGGTTTGAAAGGACATGATGATAATTTTGTCCCTAGTTCTTTAGAAAGCAAATAAAATAACCTCATGGAAAATGCTTTCAGATTGGATTTTGGTGAAGTCCTGATTGTATTTCTTCTATATTTGAGTCTATGATAGCATTAAAACTTTTATTATATGGTAAATGCACATTGACAATGTCACACTTTATATCATATATGGAGTATAGAGAACAAAGGTGGTAGTTTTTGTAAGCCTTTTAGAGATCAGGCTGTGATTCATACATTTAAAAATCCAAAATTAATTTAAAATGGCATTAGAAACAATAAAGAATTTTGAGATAAACGTAATTTATAGAATGTCCATAAAGAAGCAACAACACCCCTAAATCTAAAGTTCTTTTATGATTTTCCAATAATTTTACCTAACATACTACCTAGAGATTTCTGCTGGATAATTTAATTCAGACAGATTAATAGCTTTATTATAAATTGTAAGATATCATTCATTCCCTTCCCTTGCAAGACCACAATTATTATGCAAAAAGACAAAAAGAAATAGAGATTGAAAGTACTTATATACCAGATATGTACGTACCGTGAATCTGAGCTAAGGCACTGTATGATTGGCATGGATGAGAAGTCGGACAAAACAAAAACGTATATTTGTAGTTGCAGCCATGATAAGTTGCAATTTCGCCTTCACCACCTCAGACATCTCATAAATAATGTCGTTGATTGCAATAATTCTGATACATGTTACCTGCTTAATAATTTTGTCACCTAGGCTTTTCTCTGTATTTTCCCGAGATAATGACCATGTTATAGAAATGTTCTATGTCCACACCCAAAAATCATTTCATTATCTGCGGGTTAAGGAATAAGAAATAGTCAATTGACAATTGTACAAATAACATAACACATATTGTACTGATAAAATGATTTTATTACTGCTGCAAGTCTAACCATTCCATATTGTTAATGATGAAAAGCCAACTGCATTCTACATTTATCGTAATCAACCAAAGGATGCTAAAGATTTTACTCACGGAACAACTAACTTGAGAAAGTCAACAAAGATAATCTTTATTAAATAAAATATAACAAAACAAATTATGTAACTCCCCATGACTGCATCCACAAATCTTGCAAACTATATCATGCAAAACTTTGAGAGAGGGGTTCAATAGAAGAAAAAACTCACAAATACCAGTAACGGGGTAGAGAAAATCGTCGCATGTGCTCATTGGGTGACGGAGGCACAAAGCTTCACTTACTGGTAGCACTAAATGCATACCGCAACCCGGGTAGATCCCATGAAGCATTGTTGTGCAGGTAAAAAAATGTGGTCCTTTCTAACCTTCCACCCTCAACAGTATCTCTCCCACCCCATCAGTATACCTAGGGGGCATAATCATAAGTTGATATTATTCAAACAAAAGCATTTCTGAATATATGTATGGTATCCTTCTATCTTCATGGTATTATCGTATAATAGTAAAAGATAAATCATAAAAAAAACCTCAAATTGGCTATTGACAGTGTTTATGATGTGTCCATCTCTTCCTTCGGACAACCATGTTAGGTACCACCTCAATCAAATATGAGACAAAGAAACTAAATTAGTTATGTTTTTCTAGGAGAATCAACAATTTTCAGTTGAACCAATAATTTTGGGACAGCCAATGATTATCTCAGAAGGCACATGAAGCATCCATCACGCATCAGATTTTTTAACAATATAATTACCACAGAATCCCATTATGCCCTGTCCTTTTCTCCTTCCTCTCACATCAGATTTCTATTGCATAGTATGCAACAGTATCATATCATGTCTAACAAGTATTCATATTTATTTGTACTTCTTAAATCTCCAAAAAGCAACATTACTTTGTTCTAGTTAGATTTATAACTTTTCATGAAAATTCATGAAGGTTGAATTTAATAAAGTTTCATTGATGCTCTCTGTTATATTACCCAAAATGTAAGAATCTAGTACCTAACTCTGAACAAATATAGGAGTATGTATCTGGAGCAGTTCCTATAATAATTAGTTCTTAGCTTCTGAATAACACCATATGGATTTGAGAATGGATTCCATATTTCTTAACTGAAACATAACAGCTAACACATACCTATAATTCTGCCGTACGTTTTATGAAGGATCAGAGGAAAATATTCATTAACTGCTTGCAAAAAGGGGATCAGACCGAATCAATTTCCATAGAAAATCAAGAAAGAAAAAAAGAAAGGGATGAGGGTGATTTCACGGATGCAATGTTCCATGTCTGTATGCATGGGCGCATTATTCCCATGGTAGTTGAAGTCGGGGGCTCTCAAATTTCATACGAACATGCCCGGATGCAAGCTCGGTCTAGAGGAGGAAGCAGCCGCTGGCATCCGTATCAGACGATCTGTCACGACGACGACTTGGTCAGAAGCAAGAAGGTGCCTCCATCCTTGCTTGTACAGAGGAGGGTATCAACGATGGTCTAGAATCAGAGGGGGCGGAGGAGGTTTCCTACCTCCAAATCCGATGCATGTAAGAACGGAGTGGGGGAGGTCCGGCATCAGAGCAAAGGGGATTCCGCCATGGCTCGCGGGAAGGGCGGCGCCGAGCGGCAGGGTTGTTGGTGTTGTGGAGCGGCAGCGCAGGTCTTCTTGGGGTCGGGTTTGAGGGGAAGGAGCTTCTTGTCTTGTGCATCTCCGATCTCAGGATGCACCATGTTTATCTGCCCACCTCGCTGCAGCCAAGAAGCCACAAATTTAGTTCGATCTTGGGGTCGATACTGAGAAAAAGAAGGCTGCGTTATGGAAGAGAGAAGTGGGTCGGCGAGAGGAGAGGGCCGCAGCTTGCACCACCCCCTTCCCCAGTCCTCCTGCTACTGCCTGCACTACCGACCGGCGAGAGGGTCAGCCCTTCCACCGCCCTCCTGCACGACTACCAGCCAGCGAGAGCCGAGAGGGCCGCAGCCCCGTGCCGCCCCCATTCCCTTGTCCACCTGCGCCGCGACACCAAATCCTAGCGCGGAAGTGGAGATCCTCTCGCTGTTCATCTTTGAACGCGCGCCGCCGGATCGGCCCGATACACACATCATCCCCACCACCACCACCCCTGCCCTTGCTGCCACCGCTGCCGATTCTCGGTTCCTCTCCTGCTCCACGCATCGGCGGATTGGTGGGGGGCGAGCGGCGGCGGCATCGGTGAGCCTGTTCCGCGCCGCTCCAAGGGGCAGTCGGTCCGAGAGTAGGCAGAAGCGGCTGGTGTGGAGGTGGTGAGGGCGGCGGCTGAACCCTAGGCGGCTGGAGAGGAGAAAGGGAGAAAGAGAATGAGTGGGCTAAGGCCTCTCGGGGTCGGGTCTGGGGGTGGAGGGGGCGAGCGGAGGTGCGACTGCGCATGGTAAATTGTTTGATTTTTTACACCAAAAAGTTTACCCTTCGCTGTGAAGTGTGACCTAACATGAAATGGGGCCCAATGTCAGCCGGACAAGAGACACAACTCAAAGTGTAAATAACTTACCGACAAGAGCTAACAAACGGCTTAGATCATCTAAAATGGAGATCCGACGACTGAAAATGCACATATCGGGATAGCCTCAGCACCATGGGTCACCACTACGCTTATAGCTTTAGTTAATACCTTCCTCTTGGGGTTCCCAACAGGCTGGTTATTCACCACGCACAAGGACAGTCTGCTCCCACGTCAACTTGGCACCATCAGTAATTTCCTGGCGCCATCAACCACGCAGCAAAGGGTCACTTTAATTTTCAATGCCCAATTAATCGAACGAGTACCGCAAATTTGTATTGTGATGATAAGATTACTCTCAATCAGCATGATGAGCTTACCTTGTTTTTGAATTGTGAAGAGATATCTAGAAAGATTTCTTTGGTTGATATGAGAGATGCTGATATTAATAGTACCCTTCATGGTTGTCGTCTCTATTATGCTAAAGATTGCCTCGCAAATACTTACTTACAAGATCTTATAAAACATGATATTTTGCCAAGCTATGACAGGACTAATAGATGTTTCAATCTTATTAATAGAGAGGAGGAATCCTCCAAAGTTTCTTCTGTTGTTCCTGTCAGCAAACCAGATTATGTGGAGAAGATGCCTTTCCCTCCTAGAGAATATGTGGAGAAGATGCCCTTCAAGTTTCTCCCTCCTAAAGGAGAGTGTAAGAAGAGTATGAAGAAGAAAAAGAAGAAGAGGAGTAAGAGGCGAGAGGACACGGTATCTTCCCCTAAGCGTTATGATCCTGCTATAGATTATGATAATTCTGATTGGGATGATGTTCCTATGCCTATTACTTATGTTAGTGATCATGATTGGGAAAAGCACTCTACTTTTGATATTGAAAATCTTTTTGGTACCAATTCTAAGGTTAATAATTGTTGTACCATTAGTGCTATCCATGTTCCTTCTTATGATGATATGTTTGATGAATATGCTTTGCGACATAGTAGTTCTCTATCTTGTGATGATACTAAGCCTCTAGTTTATGATGATGATTATAATGTTTTCAATTCACCTACTTTTGAGGAGAAAAATAGTTATGATTACAATATGCCTCTTGTCTTTGATGATTATGGTGATGAAAATAATTATTCTGTTGAATCTGCTCCTACTACTATTGTTCATGTGGGGAGTATTAATCCTTTTATGCATGTGGCTCATGATAGGGATGCTTTATGTGATAGTTATATTGTTAGTTCTATTCATGATGCTACTGAAAGTTATTATGAGAGAGGGAAACATGGTTTGATGGATCTCAACAATATTAAGTTTCCCCTCTTTATGTTGCAAATCTTGAAGTGGCACTTATTTTATCTATCCATGCTTGCTACTATGTGCCTCGTTGATTTATTTTCTTACAAGATTCCTATGCATAGGAAGTGGTTTAGATTTAAATGTGTTTCATATCTGCTTTTTGATGCTCTCTATTGCTTTAAGTTCCTATATGGCGCCTTTGCCTCAAGCTCTTATATGGCGCCCACATGAGCATCTTTGCAAATTATTGCGCCTAGCTCAAAGGCGTTAAAGAAAAGCACTCTTGGGAGATAACCCAATGTTTTATTTCCAGTACTTTTTCTTTTATTTGAGTCTTGGAAGTTATTACTACTGTAATAACCTCTCCTTATCCTTTTTATTTCATTGTTGTGCCAAGAGAAGCCTCTAATTTGAGTGAGGTAAGATTTGGGGATGTTGCTGTCCTGAAACTGTTTTCAGTGCTGCACCGTAAAAATTCGTATAAATTCTCTGTATATCTTTTGGACCTGCGATTGCTTGTGCATATGCCCCAAGTTATATCCAAACTTTCATTAGTTGAACACTTTTTGATTTGAACAACAGAAAACCGCTCAAAAATTCGACCTTTGTCAGCTGTTCTGTTTTGACAGATTTCTGCCAATATTTGTGTTTGCCGCTTTATCGCTTTCTTTTTGAGTTCTTTTGATCACGGAACTTTTGGGGAAGTAGCTACAGTAGTATATGCTTAATATGTGGTGGTTTTAGGTTGAAACCTGAAGCAAAAAGGGGTTGATTCATTACTATGCTTACACTAATGTTGCTAATAAATTTGTGTTTAGTTTTGTATGAAGGAAGTTTTCAAGTGTAGGGATTGGAGAATGATGAGATGAGATGAAGAATGGACAAAAGCTCAAGCTTGGGTATGCCCATGCATCACCCCAAGAAATATCCAAGAGGTACAAGCGTCAAAGCTTGGGGATGCCCCCGAGGCACCCCCTTCTTCATCGGCAAAAATCAGGTCACCTTTCAAAACACTATATTTTTATTGCTTCATGCACTATGTGTTTTTTTTTGAGCGTCAGTTGTTTTAGTCTTTAGTTTTCTTTTGCTTTGTTTACTGCAATAAATGGTTAGATCACATCATGTTTCTTTTGGAGAAGATGAACTCGTTTTTCATTTGCCAAGAACACTCTAGTTTTCACTCTTATCGTTCAATGAGTGTTCTCTTTCTCTGCTACTGCTTTTGGTTTTCGTTTTTGCCTTGATTTGCATTCAGACCTTGTCATATCTTTTTATCAAGGTGTATTTTTGCCTCTGATCTTTATTGGTTTTCATCAAAAGAGGTGTCTCTAAAAATTTCAAATGGTGTTGGAAAAGAGAAAAAGCTTTATGCAAAAAAGTGGTACAAGAAGGAGCTTGTGTAGAATGCGGCCTAGGCTTTTTCATGTCATGCTTGATGTCTTTTTGATAGTATGCTTAGTGGTTTTGCTGTAGCATGACTTGTCTCAAATAACTGAGATTGCTTAATGAGCCTTTGAAAAGATCATGTGTTGTTTTAATTATTTGGAAGCATTATTTTGGTTTTCTCCTTTGATGCTTTATTTGGGTTGACTTGGCGCATGCTCACACATGTTAGACTCATATAAAGTCGCCAATAGCCTCTATGATCATTTAGTTTTTGATTTTTGATGCCATCTTATGCTTCTTTTAATGTTGCTTTGTCGCTTTGCATGATTATGGCCGTTATTGCTCTCTTAGTTGGTCGCTCCCAGTCTTTTGCTAGCCCTCATTTTGTACTGAGTATGAGCTCTACTCGTGCATCCGACTCCCAAAAACCAAGTTTGCCATTATGTACACTATAAATTCCTATGCATGGTATTTGTAAGCCATTCCAAAGTAAATTTTCATGTGCTACCTTTCAAAAACCTTCAAAACACTTCTCATTTTGTGACACTGTTTTCAGCTCATGGGGACGTAGTGGTCGGATTTGCTATCTTCCATATTGCTTATTACAAAAAGAAAAAAAAAAGGAAAAAAGAAAAGAAAAAAGGCACTCCTCCATGGAATGTGAATGTTGGTGGGCACCCGATGCAATCGGTTAGCCATGGTTTGAGAAAGGAAAAAAAAGGTGGGGAGGAGTGCCAAGCTTTATAAAAGTGCACAAAAGTGCCAATCTCTCTCTCAAAAACTTGCTTCATTTTTGTATGGAAGATAGTAAGAACCCCATTGCCAGTCGTTGACAAAGACAACCACCTCTCAAAACCAATTTTTATCTCTCTGTTTTACAAATGAAAAGCTCTAGCACATGTTTAATCACTGCTTCCCTCTACGAAGGGCCTTTCTTTTACTTTTATGTTGAGTCACCACCTTCTACCTTTATGCACCATTAAGAGAGCATAGTTGTCATTCTGAGTATAATGTGCATTGTCCCAAAGTTTATCATTGATTGATTCATGACTATGGTTTCACTTGTTCTTAAATTACTTGTATCTAGTCGCCCTCTTAAACTTGAAGGTGTCCTATGCATTTATGTTTTGCTCTCCATGAAGGACAAGCTGAAAACCATTTGTATGTTTTTCCTTATGATTCGAACACACGTTTGACTTTCATTGTTTCATTTTCATGATCTTTTGTTTGTGTTCATTTGCATGTTATAACATGGTTGCTAAGTTCTTATTGTCATGATTATATCTTTCATGCCCATGTTTTAAGTTCTTTTGATCCCAGCTCACAACGCTTACATATATGATCAAGATTGTGTAGGTGCATGTCACCTCAAAAATTATTTCTTTTGTTATCACTTACCTACTCGAGGACGAGCAGGAGTTAAGCTTGGGGATGCTGATACGTCTCAAACGTATCTATAATTTTTGATGCTCCATGCTTATTTTTACACCATTTGCCTAATATTTCATTACACTTCGTGGCGTTTTTATGCGATTTCCGGAACTAACCTATTGACAAGATGCCACAGTACCAGTTCCCTGTTTTCCGCTGTTTTTGTGTTTCAGAAAAGCTACACAGGAAATATTCTTGGAATTGGACGAAACAAGTTCCAGAAGTCTTATTTTTCCCGGAAGCTTCCCGAAGACCGAAAAAGAGCCGGAGGGGGGCCAGAGGCCGCCCTCACACATAGATGGCGCGGCCCAGGCCCTGGCCGCACCACCCTGGTGTGAGGAGCCCCTGGCTGCCCCCTGACGACGCCCCTTCGCCTATATAAAGCCTCGGGACGGAAAACCCTAAGGGAGTCGGCGAAATTTCCAGAACAGTTCCGCAGCGCCGCTGCCGTCGAAGCCAAATTTCGGGGGACAGAAGTCTCTGTTCCGGCACCCTGCCGGGACAGGGAAGTGCCCCCGGAGCCATCTCCATTGGTCTCCATCGCCGTCTCCACCGTCTCCATCGACCTCACCGCCATCTCCATCAACCTTGATGTCTCCTATGATGAGGAGGGAGTAGTTCACCCCCGGGGCTGAGGGCTCTACCAGTAGCTATGTGGTTCACCTCTCTCTCCCATGATGTGATCTGTATGTGATCATGAGCTTTGTATCATGTTGAATAAGTAGATGTTACTCTTCTTCATTATGTATACTCTAGTGTGTTATTAAAGTAATCTATTCCTCCTGCCATGGTGTAACGGTGACAGTGCGTGCATGATGGTGGTACTTGGTCTAGGCTACGAT
Source organism: Dactylis glomerata (assembly GCA_007115705.1). NCBI lineage: Eukaryota > Viridiplantae > Streptophyta > Magnoliopsida > Poales > Poaceae > Dactylis > Dactylis glomerata. The sequence goes on from QXEO01000546.1 coordinate 9,906,741, forward strand.
TGTGGTCTTTTATGGATTATGAGAATAATTATCACTATGATAGTATTGAAGTGATCTATTCCTCCTTTCATGGTGTAATGTTGATAGTGTGTGCACCGTGTTAGTACTTGGTCTAAGTTGCAATAATATCTATCTTGAGTTGTGATTTGATTTGGATATCTCTATGAGTGGTGTTTGTCAAGTACTTGATGAACTTTGAGGAGTGCTTCGTAGCCCTACGCAATGATTAGTGTTATTCAATAGGAGAGTAATTCAGAGTACCATAGTGAAGATAAGTTATTTATTTATTCAATCATGTTATATTTGTTGGGAGTGTGTCCACTAGTGAAAGTATGATCCCTAGGCCTTGTTTCCAAGCATTGTACACCGTTTACTTACTGTTTTGTTACATGTTTGCTCGCAGCGATTTTTATTCCAGATTGTATTTACTACTTATAATCATCTATACCACTTGTATTTCACTATCTCTTCGCCGAACTAGTGCACCTATACATCTGACAAGTGTATTGGGTGTGTTGGGGACACAAGAGACTTTCTGTATCGTAATTGCAGGGTTGCTTGAGAGGGATAGCTTTGACCTCTTTCTCCCTGAGTTCGATAAACCTTGGGTGATCCACTTAAGGGAAACTTGCTGCTGCTCTACAAACCTCTGCACTTGGAGGCCCAACACTGTCTACAAGAACAGACGCGTGCGTAGACATCATCCGCACACTTCCGTTAGACTCCGTCGTTGGTACGGTGCCCCGGTTTGGACTCGGTTGATCGGGACTGTCGATTACGCCAGCGGTTCTCTCGTTTTGTGAGTTGGTGTGTGTCTTTTTTGTTTATGCTCTTCTTCAGTTTCCCCTTGTAACTCTGGTTCCTTTGAACCCATCTTGCATTAGGCTGCAAAGCCTTATAGACAAAAAAATTGGGGTTGCTCCTTGCTCCCCGGGATCTCCTTCCCTGGAATGCCACTCTAGGCAGCGCTCCAAATGGCTAGATAGCGCCACCACCTCCATGAAGGTGAACACTCACTGCCACCTCTAGACCAAGCTGCTGCACCACCGTGCCCCTCGTGTCGTTGCCTTCACTGGCGAGATCAGTCGCACCACCACACTCCCCTCCATGCACTGAGGAAGTCCACCTATGGCGCCCAGCTGACGTCCCACCTAAGGGGCCTAACAGCATGCGCCATCACTCGCCGCTTTTGATGGCCAGGCGCGGCCACCACCACCGGCGGCAGCGGTCGGGGAGAGAGAGGATCAGGGGTGCCTTTTTCTAGGATTTGGGGTGTCCACCGGAGCCGCTCACGCTCGCGGTCCGAGAAGAGAGAGGAGCGACTTTGCACGTCTTCAAACCTAAGGGCCTGGTCATGTACATCTTATATCTCAGAATCTGTGACTACTCAATTGCACATCTTTAGATCTAAATTGTACTGTAAATTATTTAATTAATGGAACTATGCGGCTAGAGTTAGACCCACCGGAATTTAACACAAAATCAAAACCACTATTAGTCAATCAAAATCAGAAGCTCGAAGCTCAGAACTCAGCAAAAGATCCCAAAAAATGTCCCAAAACTGGAAAACTCCGGCCAATTTCTAGGATTGGCCTTTTTTCCGCGCAATGCCACTACAACAGGACAGAGCTTTGGTAACACAGTGTTGTGTTACTACAGGTCCAAAACACTGTTACTATGCCATTTAGTAACACCTTTTGACATGTGTTCCATTAGGCCGTGTTACTAAGTGGTGTGCACAGGCACACATAATAATTGTTACCATATGCTAAAAATTGTGTTACCATTTATATTGTTGTAACACGCTCATTACGTGTTACTGAATGTACCGGTAACACATTTTTATACCTATAGTAACACCAGTGGTAACATATTTTGGTAGACGTGGAACTATGATGGTAACATATTTTGTAATCATAGTAACATACTTAGTAACAATTATTTTAGCTGGAGGACCCTATTAGTAACATAGTAGTCAAGTGTTGTAACACTATTATTCATAGTTATCAATTACCTTGGTAACACATTTTGAAGTACGGTAACACCATTAGTAACACTATATTTAATGTATTTCTTTTTAATTAGTCAAAAAAAAATTGTTCCTATTTTATGGATTTTACATTTATTTAATAAATCGCTGCACACACTAAAATAATTCATTCATTATTTTAGTATGATACATCCACATATTGAAAGTATGAAAATATTGATTACGAATGTAGAATTGTGTATAACAAAATTAGGAAGATATTTGCACAACATCACACTCATATTAATTTGATAAATCATAGTGAAGAATATTACACCATAGTGTTTGCATCATCCGACTAAATAAAAAGATCTTGTGAACGATAGTACATTTTACAACCTATCAATGTAAACTAATTATTGCTAAACAAACTCTTCAAAATTTATTTGATTCTTGATCCAACCAGAGACTTCAGGTGCAGCTCAGTCATCCTTCTTTCGAATCTGTAAAATAGAATTGGACCATTCAGTTACATTATTAAATATGCACAAAACATGACTAAAGAATCCTTCAGCAACAGCATCACCAATTCAGCACCTAACTCGATATACTTCCCTTACCAACTCCTCGTTATCTAAAATAGGTTGATCTATGTGCACAAGAGGAAATTCAGCACCTAACTCGATACCAGCTGCCTTAGTTGCAGGATCAAAACTCTGAATAGTAGCATATGCAACGTTCTTCTAGTTTGGATAGGTTGACGTCTTCAAAATTACCTTGGAACCAACACATATCATGATCAATATTAGAATTGGATGACAATGATAATCTTTTCAGGTAACAGGATCATTGCAAGGAAATACCAAATCAGAATGAGGTATATTGTTGTTGTAGTTGCACCTTCAGATAAAAAGAAACTCTAGTAATGACGTTAACTGCATGATCTTTCATGAGTTAAAAGCTGCATAGATGCTTTGGAGCCTAAGATGCCATTTAACCTTTGCTATTGGTCAGACAAGCTCAGCATATACAGACTTACACAAAAGAAAAGATCAATTAGCTACCACTTTATTCAGCCGTAGTCCAGGCGATATTGGTTCAGACTACTGTTGCCTCTCTACCATGAACTGTAGTATGCTTCTTGCACATATCTGATCAAAATTACAACCATCTAATCATCACAAAAAACATCAAAGCTATTCCTGGTTTATCTCACAAAACATAGTGACAACCTGTGGTTTTGGGAAGTGGTTCATACTCTCCCAGATATGTGCATAACGTGGTTTTTCCAAAATTCTCTTAGTCACCTTCTGCTAGCAGTAGACATCCAGTAAACCTCCATGGAAAATCCAAGAAACAGAACACAAGTAAATCCAAGGAACGGTTATATAGGAATCACTTAGTGAGCTGACTTCACAAGTTCTTAACTCTAGTTATGCATTTAGGAACCAGGAACGTGAGATCTAGCACCTCATACTCTACTAGTACTCGCATAGAAAAAGAGATATAGTACCAAGTATTGTTGGCCGATCTGATTGAAGAAATGATTGCCGGATGAAATCAAAACAAGATGCTAAGAACGAACCAGATTTTGGATGCCTGAAGTTGCAGCTGTGTGATCCCGCTCATACAGAGAGCCTTGGTGGTAGAAGACAGTGGCTGCAGCTATGCCCCTGGCCGCACGGTCGGCTCCGACGGCACAAAAGAAGTAAGAGCGATGGTGGTGCAAGCCTATACGGCAGCAGATGGGAATTAGGTAATGGAATAAGAGTTAAATTCATCTGATCTTCGATTCCAGCAAATAAATAGTGGTTTTCATTCAACACGACACGAACTCAACCAAAGTGAACATGTGACAGGGTTGTACTATGACCTTATAAACTTACTCTGTCTGGCTAGCCAGTTTAGCTTATGGGAAGGAATCAAATAATGATTTGGTGAATCTCACTGTTGAGAAAAGCACCATGATTAGCACAAAGAACTAATAACCTAGAGCAGCCATTTACCTTGACTGAACAAGTACGCCTTCTATTTGAGGGAACTGAGTGTGGGCGTTTATTTCTAGTGCCATGCTGGTCTGATCTTGCCACAGATTTAACCCGTCTAATCTCTCATTTCCCTCACCTATAAACAGACAATATTAGCACATGGAGAGATATTCATATCCTGTAGCTATAGAAAGCTGCAACTTCAAAACACAAAAGCACACAAATATTACCTTTGGCATGGAATCAATAATACAATATTGCAGCGATGATGATTTTTGTTGAATCAGTAGACAACTGGCATTATCATGCTCGCCATCCTGGTTCTTGGCATTACCAATACTGTTTTGACAGATTTTCTGTCTAAGTAAAGCTAAGCCTGCAATCGCCATTCTTGCAACCTATGTCCGCGTAGTATGCAAAACCAAATCTTTTTTAGCATAGCTGACACACACTAGCATAATTCATCCCACACAAGTAGAGCTTTTAACATTCTCATCCAGATGTTGGTCAGCAGGGTATTTTAATTTTCATGTAATCAAACATCTGTTCGCATCAGTCAAATTTAATCCTTTTATGATTTGAATTGTGCATGTATGAGAGAACTAACTTATATGGTCCTTCATTCGGTACTATCCATATGCCAATGTGCCATGTTCTCACAAGATCTGTTACGCTGCAGCATCATATAGTCATATACATGAGCGTGCAACACCATGGTAGTACCAAGCGACCAAGCAATACAATGAGTGAATTCATAGTAGATAAATGAGGGAAGGCGAAAGGAGAATAAACCTAGTACAAGTCTGTAGTCTTGGACAGGGTAATCAATCGGAACAGGTTGTGGGTGTGGCCTCTGCAACAAGGATCGCAGAACCGAACGATCCTACAAAAAAAACATGTGAGTGCATGCTATTTCCCAATGTATAGACTGCAGAATTAAGGCAATATCATACAAGTCAGCGATGGCTTACTGCAGGAACTGAAGACGCATGAACACACGTCTGCACTCACATGGGATGCGGGGGCCTGACAAATGCCTGCGGTGGCTGAGCTTTGGTGTGCAACCAGAAAGAGGGAAATGGAGTTCCAGATGCGTCGGGAGGAGGGCGTAGTGGCGGGTGTCTTGGAGGTGGCGGGGCGGAGTGGTTGTGGGCAGTGTGGGGCGGCGCGGTGGTGTGTGTCTCGGAGGTGGAGGGCGGTGCGGTGGAGGACGGCGGTGGTGGCCGTCGGGGAGGAGGGCGTAGTGGTGGGCGGCGCGGTGGTGGCCATCGGGGGCTACTTTGTCTGTGTAGATGAGGTTTTTTAGGGAGGAGATTGATTTGGGGAAGAGTTAATTAGAGGGTCAATTTTTAGGTGTTGTCAATAGAGGTAAAATTATATATTAGCGGGAACGATTAAAATTTTCCCTCCACTCGTTTTCCTCTCGACCAAAATAACCAGATTGACAGACAAAAAAGATTTATTTATTTTTGTGAAAAAATCAAACTAGCAAAATAGTCACCCCTAAAAATCAAAGAAACAACGTCAAGATCTCCTTTTAGAGGACTAAAACGCGAAGGGAGCCTGGATGAGGGGTGACGGCGCGGCATGTCCGTAAACTCATGATATGTAGAGGGAAATGATTTGAATTGAATGAAATTAAGATAAAGTACAAAACATTTTTTGTTTAATTAAGACAAATACAAGAAAGTAAACATCTATATTAAAAGGGATTTTTATTTTCGTGTCCACCGACAGAGAGAGAGGGGTGGCCATGAAAAGAGAGAGAGGGGTGGCCACGAAGAGACGGAGAGGGGTATACTGCCCGTTAGATCAGTGGATCAACGGTTGGTGGAGTCGATCCGTGTGACAATGGCTCAACCAATCAGGATAAGTTTGGGCTTTTGTGAGCATTTGTGATAGTACTTGAGGGCAAAACTGAATAGTACTAAGAAACCAAGCGCACGTAAATAGTAAATAGACTAAGGGATTCAAACAAAAGAATTACAAAATGAAAAATACGTGTTTTGTACAATATAATTCATATTGGGCTACATCAAATTATTTGCAATTCAAATATACACGAGTGTGATAATTATGGCCTCATTTAGACAAACTATGTTTTGGAGAAGATATTTTGCAAAGGGGTTTGAGTGGAAAACCATGCATCTTCATAGCTACTAGTGATTCTGAGAAGTGGCAATTTGTGGTAAACCCTTGATTTATCTATGTTTGTTAAGGTTTTCTAGGTGGCAGGTTGCGTAGAAAGACTTCATGAGTAGGTGTCACTATGTTTTTATTTTTTTTGGATTTTTTTGCGCATGAAATGACTCAATTAGCTATGTTAATCTCATTTATTGACTCTCTGTTGACCAGCTACTTGAGGGTAGAACTAAGTATATTGCACTTGCCAGTCTAATTACTCGAGGGAAAAACTAAGTACAGATAAAATTTCTGTATAAGGCCCGAGGTTAGAACTGAGTACACCAAACGTCCCAGGGTTAGCCTCGTGTCGCGGTGCACGCTGTAGCCGTGCATAGCGGACGCGTGTTGCGGTACACGCCATCTTCGTCTTTATAGAGCCTCTCTTTCTCTCCCTCGACGCTCGCCCAGTCTCTCATTCTCACTGCAATCGCCTCTCCTGTCCCATCATCTTCTCCACAATCGAAGAAAAAACCCCGGCGATGGAGAAGAATGAGATGCCCATTATCGGCGCTTCCGACGTAGCCGCCGGCGCATCGGCCGCCGCCCCCGTCCAGGCCCCCGTCGCTGCTTCCAACGTAACCGCTGGCGCATCAGCCGCCGGCGCATCGGCCGCCGCCCCCCGTCCAGGCCCCCGTCGCTGCTTCCGACGTAGGCGCCGGCGCATCAGCCGCCGGCGCATCGGCCGCCGCCCCCCGTCCAGGCCCCTGTCACTGCTTCCGACATAGGCGCCGGCGCATTAGCCGCCGGCACATCGGCCGCCGCCCCCGTCGATTGGGACCAGTACGAAGACCCGTACGAACCAGTGTCATACGTCGCGTTGGAGAACCCCTACGACACCAGCATCGTCGACGATGAGCCGGAGGTAACCCTTTGTTCCCTTGTTCTTATCTCATTTCAATCCTTTTGTGTTAGATCTTGCGTTATTCGGGTTCATCTGTTCCTAGTTCAATCCTTTTGTGTTAGATCTTGCGTTATTAGGGTTCGTCTGTTTCAAATATTATTTTATAAAGTATTTACTCTTATTTCAAATATTATTTTATAGAGTGTAGAGTGAGTCATATATGTGCTGGATGCACCTCATCCTTGCTTCATTGCTGTGTAAATGCAAAACTATTTCAGTTTTTAAAACAGTCATTGCATTTGCTGATTAGTAGTTTAGAAATTTGGAAGGTGAAAATGGTCTTGCACAAGAAATTGAGTAGCAATGTAGAAATACCATGTCTGGCCTTAATCTCTGTGCTTTCCTTTACAGTATACATATAACTGAATTGAGCATCATAGATTGCTTCTGTACTGAATATTTCCCATTTTAATCTTTGCATCATCATATTATTCTAGAATATTTTGACCAACGACCATGATTTAGATGTTCGAGTAAAACACACAATTTTTGGGAAAGCATGCACATGAATGGACGTGGTCAAGTGTGTTGGAAGTATTCAGACGGTCAAAACCTTAGTAGGTAAAACATTTGAATTATATCTCATAGCTTAATACGACTGTGCCTTATGGATTGCCTGTAATTTATCCGGAAGAGAGCTTCTATTTCTAGAAAATGTAGTATATAGCAAGCTCCATTGGACCCAAGGTTTTGCCAAGACCGTTGTTTCACAGCTGTTCACACATTGTACAGGTTGCCTTGGGCTAATACTCTCCTATTGCAAGACTCCCATGCTTCTAGTTTGCTTTTCTTATACTCTTCATGCAAGTAACAAGATGAATGGTACATTATTATACTTTAGGAAGCCATATACCTGAGCTCCATGAGCTTATTAGCCTTTCTAGGAATTTTTTTTGTTATGAAATGATTGTAAACTCAAAAGTTGCTTTGTGTTTTCTGTATTAGTTATTATAAATAGCTTCTCAAATTACTTTGGCGATGTTAGTGGGCATCATCTGATGCATGTCTCTGTAAAATAGTCAAACTTAAAGGTTACATTGAGTTAGGGCTAGATTCTTTCTTACTTTAGTTTTCTGTAAATAATCCAGCTGAACAGTAAGTGGAACCTGGTCAACCGGTGCAGTATCCAGGAACAAGTCTTCAGGTTCTGCAGCTAATTGCAAACAAGTTATCTCATACATAGTAGAAGGTACAGGGGCGCAATATGCATCAAGTGTGAGAGAAATCTCGATTGTCAGATCAGATTTTGATGAGCTTGTGTTTAAGTTTGAAGTTACAAATTGAAATATTGAGCCTCATAATCTAGCTCAATTTGCTTTATCTCTAGAACAGGGGCGCCACCTGTGGCTTATTTGAACCCCACCCGTGATACTGTTTCAATCCTTGTAACTCTGGACTTTGATCAATAAAAGCGTGCAAGTTATTCTAGAAAAATGCTGGTCAGACAGTTAACATTCTTTCGTGTTTGCACCGCTCAAATTAACCGTGTTCATCCATTTGCTGCTTTCATACTACTGATTTTAAAAAATGCGTCTTCCTTGCACCTATCAAGAGGCATTCTTAGTAACTTACATTCCAAGTCAACTAAACAAACACCCTCTGCTATATAAATTAATTATTTTTTGGTCATTAGTAATTCAATCATAATTAAACCTATCAAGAGGCATTCTTACTACGCTACATTCCAAAGAAAAATCCCAACCAATTTGAAACCACAGCTGTATAAGAAATGGATTCTCCCATCTTTACACTACTACCTCTGTTCATATGAATAAGACTCATTTTGAAACAAACCTTGATCAAAAGGTTTAAGAAATGATATCTTGATTATATACTACAATTTAAATCAAATATTTCTTTCTTATATACATGCATTAATTTTGGTTAAAGACAAATCTTAAAAGCGTGTGCGCCTTATCCATTGAAATGCATGGAGTAAAACATTTGAACTCTTTCCACGTACTTGTACTTACAGTTATGATATTATTGCAATGAAAGTAGAAGTACTACTTCAGCTTATTTTGAGTCACATGTTGAACCACCACATATGAGGTCCACATGCCATCAATTCAAATCAATCTACAGTTAGCAACCCTAAAATCGGTGAATCTCAAGCGCGTAAAGCGACATGCTTGGCAGCAAAGGGCATAAAATTTATGCCTTAATTTTTTCCGATTCCCTCTAGTGGAGCAACGGGTCATCTAGTAGTCAAAAAAATGAGCTAATCACATAGGAAGTTCTTCCTCCCCCACCTACATACGTAATTTTTTTCACATTACAAAGTTTGGCAAAATTTCAAATTTCAGAAATACATATAATCTATATTGAGTTACATATATCCAATACTCCCTCCGATTGGAAATAAGTGTCGGTGACTTAGTATAAAATTTATACTAAGTTAGTACAAAATCACCGATACTTATTTTCGATTGGAGAAAATACTATTTTGATGCATAAATATTAAGTGTCTCCTGGTTCTAATTTCACCACTGCACCCCCCCTAAAAAAACTTAGGACCGGCCCAATAATAGAGCTTGTAACACTATGGATCAACATATGATTATATGTTACTCACACTAATCTTTGTAACACACTCCCGCCAACTCATATCTATGTGTTACAATGTCAATATACTTGTATCACATAACATCTCACACATAATCATATGTTACTGTGTTGATATATTTGTAACACAATTTTAGACCTTATATAGTTTGTGTTACTAGCGGTCTTTGGCACACAAATTATGTGTTACTATAATTTTCCCTGTAACATATATTACTATGTGTTACATGATTGAGTTACCAAAGCTCTGTTCTCCTGTAGTGTGCGGATTCCTGAAAACAACTAGATAGTTTTATCCAGGGTACCCGATACGAGCCCGGCAGGCCGCTATATGTCCTAGACGGAGGGACATTTAGGATTTCCTGGCGCGAGTCCTCCGCGGCGACTTGTCTCCGCATCTCCCCTCACTTGTTTCCCTCCGATGAGCAATCACCGCCGCTATGGCTAACGACGCTTCACCTTGGCATGGCAGTTCGAACTTGGGGCCATAGCCTTAGCACTAAGGACCCAGAGGAATGGCAACACTTCTGTTGACCGAAGCAGGCATTTGCTAGAGGTGTCTCGTCCCGCCGGATGGTCACCTCCCCAACGTGGGACGGGATCCACAACGTGAGGCCACATGCAGGGCGGGGTGCAAACGACGTGGAGGCTGGGAGCTCCCGCGCGCAGCCACATTGCCGGCGCGTTTTGTCAGGCCGTGGCGGTCGTGGGCTCTCTCCCGGAGCAACCCGGAGTCATGGGGTAGCCCCGGATGGGAGATCCTCAACACTATCATGCCGCCTCGCATCAATGAGGCCCAGAACGTGATGCACGAGCTCAACGTGGCCGACTTGCAGCCTCGGTACCAGGCAGCATTGGAGGAGACAAGCTCCCCCCTCCCCCCCCCCCACACACACACGCACACCCCCCCCCACCCATCGATGGCGGTGACGCCGTTAGAATCCTTGCTCCGGCTGCCTCCATGGCAACCATGACGACCATGGCAACGATGCCTTCCAGTACTAGTTAGTTTCTTCTTCTAGTTAATTTAGTTCATGTAGTATGCATGAAGAATTTATGAACTATGTATGTAACTTGTGGCACGAACTTGCTACGGCGAGCTATTTTGATTTATCAAATACTATATGAAGTAGCATATCAAGCATCTTGTTTGGCGCAACAATTATGGTACTGCAAATAGGTTTTCAATTTCCCAACATCATGCGAGTTTCTGTTTATTCGGGATGGACCTAAATACTTCCTCCGTCCCGGTGTATAAGTCCTGCGTATATCCCTACATCGTCATTTTGACAAATATAATCTAAATTTTATAACATAAAAATTATACCATTAGAAAAGTACAACGTTTGAAGTTTACAGTGATAGATATTTTTTAGTATATAACTTATATTTCCTCCGTTCCGGTTGAAGTTTACAACGTTTGAAGTTTTTAATTTCCCAACCCGTGATACGCGGGTTTCATTTTATTCGGGAATCGGGATGGACCTAAATACCCAATGAAGCGCCGGTAGGTGCAGATGTCGCCCTCCCGACAGCTTTCTTGGCACACACGATGCAATTTGAACTGATTGATCTCGCGCACATGCTAAGGCTACCACTACCACTTAAACAAAATGCTATCTGTCGCTCGCCATCCCCAAGAGGTGTATGGGTATGGCCAGTAGAGTAGCCTCCACGCTCTTAACGCTATCACCAGGTTCTAGCCAGTCCATCGTCAACGTCCTCAACGTCACTGAAGAGTACAACTTGCTCAAAGGACTAGGCGAGAGAAGCAGGAGAGTGGGAGCTGTAGCGCAAGAACATGACGTGAGAGAGTAGCCATGTCGTAGCTCTTTTTATTTTATTTTTCGTTTTTCAGTTCTTGTGATCGGCCTCTTGGTTCGATCAATTCTTGTATATAAACACTCTGCCTTCTATAAAATGAAGGTACCCGTTCGCCGTACTCTCTAAAAAAAAAAAAACGTCCTCAACGTCACGTCACGTACGCTGCGTCCTCGACAACGACCGTCTATGCCTACCACTGACCGATGTGTCGCCTGACCTGTGGCCACACTGACCGATATATATTGCACTCTGCAGCCGCCACTGCAGTGAGCTAGCTAGAGCGGGGGAGATCAAGCCGAGCTGCGGTGCCACCGATGGCGACGCTGTCGGAGCTGCACTTCGTGCTGGTGCCGCTGGCGGCGCAGGGCCACATCATCCCGATGACGGACGTGGGGCGCCTCCTCGCCGCGCGCGGCCCGCGGGTCACCATCGTCACCACGCCCCTCAACGCCGCGCGCAACAGGGCCACCGTCGACGGCGCCAGGAGGGCGGGCCTCCCGCTCGAGCTCCTCGAGCTCCCGCTCTCCGGCCCGCGCCACGGCCTGCCGGAGGGGATCGAGGCCGTCGACCAGCTGACGGGGCAGGAACCGGCCACGTACATCAAGTTATTCAAGGCCATCTGGGACCTGGCCGGCCCGCTGGAGGACTACGTCCGCGCGCTGCCGCGCCTGCCGGTCTGCCTCGTCGCCGACATGTGCAACCCGTGGACGGCGCCGGTGTGCGAGCGCCTCGGCATCCCCAGGCTCGTCATGCACTGCCCGTCGGCCTACTTCCAGCTCGCCGTGCACTGCCTGACCTCGAACCGCGTGTACGACCGCGTCGACGAGATGGAGCCGTTCGAGCTGCCGGGCTTCCCGGTGCGCGCCGTCGGGACTAAGGCCACGTTCCGGGGATTCTTACAGTACCCCGGCGTCGAGAAGGAGCACCACGACACGCTCGACGCCGAGACCACCGCCGACGGCCTGCTCTTCAACACGTTCCGCGCCATCGAGGGCACGTTCCTCGACGCGTACGCGTCCGCGCTCGGCAAGACGACGTGGGCCGTTGGGCCTACATGCGCCTCGACCAACATGGTCGATGACGCCGATGACAACAAGTCCGTCCGCGGCAAACCCGCCGACGTCGACGCCGGTCTCATCGTCTCGTGGCTCGACGCCCGGCCTCCGGCGACCGTGCTGTACGTCAGTTTCGGCAGCATCTCGCAGCTGACGGCGAAGCAGTTCGCCAAGCTCGCGGGCGGCCTCGAGGCGTCAGGGCGGCCGTTCATCTGGGCCATCAAGGAGGCCAAGGCCGATGCCGCCGTGAGGGCGCTGCTTGACGACGAGGGGTTCGAGGCGCGGGTCAAGGACAGGGGCCTCCTCGTGCGAGGGTGGGCGCCGCAGGTGACCATCCTCTCGCACCCGGCGGTGGGCGGCTTCCTCACGCACTGCGGCTGGAACGGCACGCTGGAGGCCCTCTCCCTCGGCGTGCCGGCGCTGACGTGGCCCACCATCGCCGACCAGTTCTGCAGCGAGCAGCTGCTCGTGGACGTGCTAGGCGTCGGCGTCAGGTCCGGCGTCGAGATCCCCGCCATGTACCTCCCCGAGGAGGCCGAGGGGGTACAGGTGGAGAGCGGCGAATTAGAGAAGGCCATCACCGAGCTGATGGGCGGCGGGCCGGAGGCGGCGGCGAGAAGGTCCAAGTCAAAGGAGATTGCCGCGGAGGCGAGGGCGGCCATGGAGGAAGGCGGGTCGTCGCACTCCGACCTCACGGACTTGATCAGCTACGTCTCGGAGCTGTCAAGGAAGAGGGGACACGAGAACTCGACGGCAGCGCCTTCAGCGGCGGCAAACGATGGTGTATTGTCAGTACAGTCCGAGACTCCGAGTTAATTAAGCTGTATGACGCCATTGCCCGCTTAGGCCTTGTTTACTTCGCCGGTATTTTCACCGCTAAAAGATGTGGGGATATATGGGGATTTGGTATTCACATAATATTCTCAAATCCCCTCAAATACTTTTCCCTAAAATACTCTACCATGATGGAGAGTTTTTAATCTAGCTAAAAATACACTAGAGTGGAGGGGATTTGTGGGGATATCCCGGGATATCCCCTCAAAACCCGGACTAGTAAACAACCTATCGGTAAAATTCCGGGAATCAAAATAATCCCCTCTCATCCCCTCAAATACCCTAGAAGTAAACGAGGCCTTAGGATGCTACAATCCGTTGTTTACCAAATAAAATTTCTGATTGCATTGGGACGACGAAGTGTATATTTCCAGTTTCATGACCGTATGAATTAGTTCGTGTGCACCTGCCCAAAATAATTCCAGAAAGAAATTATCTGTGAGCAGGGGGCTAATTGTAGCTTAGCATCAGGGGCCATTCCATTGTGAATAATGTATGCTTCTGGCAGAATGGTTTCAGACTTTAGGTCTTTCTGCAAAAAAATGACAGAGATAATGTTTTCAGATCAATGTCGCATATGTCAGCATTTCACTCCTCAATCCTCCCTGATAACGATGTGCATACGAAGCTTAGAAGTTAGAAGCACCCTTAAAGCATCAATTGACATCATTATCTTGGTTTCACATATAATGGACTAACCCCTTGTTGCTTGCACATAAAGCCAAGGCGTTCTTGCACCCAGTAGCGCGTATGCTCTTTGTTTTTTAAACTAGTTTTAAACGCATTTTAAAATGTCAAAACATATGACAAAAGAGGTTGTGCATGTTCTATGTTCCTGCAAAGTCGTTTCACGAAAAACCAATATTTTTGTGTCGTGTATAAAAAGACAAAATTTGGTGCATAAAAAAGTTCTTCATGAGACATTTCTTTATCTTTTCACTTACAATACAAAAATACCGGTTTTCCACGAAACGTGGCATGCACACATATAATGTCGAGATATACGCACGTAATTTTTCTGACATTTTTGAATCTTTTTTTTCCGTTGCAAGAGCATATGTACCCAAGGTCAATAGTAAGTTTCACACAAATTGGCTCATTTTAATTTACTGCCATACTGTATTATAAGCATCACATCATTATATTATTATTTCCACTCACCTGTGACCAAAGGGGTAAAAAAAAAAGAGCAAACACTGATACACAGATCACCACTTCCTCTACCAGACTTCCTTTTGGACGTGGGAAGCCGAAAACTAGGTTGATTTGTTGCATGGGCTTCCTTCCAGTAGCATGCTCCGCCCGCGAGCGGAGGGTATGGGCCGCGGCCCATCACTGTTTTTTTCTAAGCAGGTTTCCGGTTGTGATTTTCAGTTTTTTCATGGTTTTCCTGTAAGGGGTTTTCCGGTTTTCTGGGGTTTCGTTTGGTTGCCGGCATTTTGAACTTTTCAAATTTAAAAATTGCTCATATTAAAAATATTCAAAGTCGAATTTGTTCAAATTCGAAATTTGTTCAAATTTTCCTGACAACAGTTACACAGTATTATCTTGACTTACTGTCCATTTGTTATTCCTTGGTGTGTGAACCCTTGACGTACGATCCCTAGTCCAAGACTTGCGCCAGTCCACTTGATTTGTCCTGCCTGTGTGAACACTTGACATTTCGAAGAGCACCTCATGCACGTAGTACTACACTAGGCATGCAGTAGCTAGGCACGGCCGGGGTGACAATGGCGTGGGGCAGCTTCGCCACCTTTTGTCCACAGTAATCGTATTTGGGGCTGATCCATTGCTCCGTCGATTCTGTTCAGCACGCAGACGGACCGACGATTGCCTTCCCGACGGGCTGTTGCTTGCTTGGCATGGGTGTGCCGCGCCAGGCTGCACGCAGCCAGTCTCGCTCGTTTCGTCTAGCTAGCTTCTGTTGCATGATTGCCCAGACGGTCCGAGCTTCTATAATCTTGCTTTTCTAAAACAATCCCGGCATAAGAGTGACCTACACTGTCCGAGTATCTCAAGCTAGTGCAGGCGTTAACAGCTGCCACCGTCGACGTGACACGTCCGATTTGCACTATATGCATATGCCCCAGGAGATTAAACTGAACGAAACCGTCGAAACACATTGCATTATGCATACATTGACAGCAGCGTTCTTTCACACTCACCACTCACTCGACCTGTTCATTTTTTTAAAATTAAAAGACATGTTCAGTTTTTCCAGGATAATTCCAACCAGCCGGGAGGAAAATGAATGACAGTAATAAGTAGGGTCTGTACAAAGCGTTCGATTTTGTTTCACTTGCACCGTTGCACGGCGCCCGTAAACCCAGAACTCCAGACCAAGCAAAGCAAAAAGCGTGCGTGCATCCGGCCTCCGCATCCATGATCCTCAGACGTTCACATCGCGCATCGCAAGCGCGATCGATGACACTGGCATCCTAGCTCTAGCTAGTCCTAGGCAAGCACGGACGGACAATGGCGTGGCGCAAGCGCAGCTGAGCTGCCTCTCCACCACACCAGTACGTGCACCTGTGGCCCGAGTCGTGCGCTCCTGCCATCCACGGCTACCCCGCGCGCGAGACGAGAATGAGCAAGGATGTTATGCCCTTCCGCCGTCTACCATGGACTCCATAGATTGCACACCACCACTCATGAGTCATGAAGGTTGTTATAGGTGCTCCAAAGGCTCGTGTCAAAATCCCCTAGAGCCAATCTCTTAAGCCGTTCCAAATGAACGCTCCCGTGATGGTCCGTACATCGAAGTTTTCTAAAATAGACTAGCTACTCCTAGTTCCCAACTAAAATCAGCCTGCGTGCACCCGCAGAGAAAGGATACCCGACTATTTCATTTTCAGGCCTTTCACAATGCATTGGCTCTTAGCACGTTATCCTAGATAGCTGTTTATTCTAAGAGACAACCATCACAATGCATTGTATCTTAAGATTGTATCTAAATTTAATTATTTTGATCCATGCATGTATGGTGATTGGGCTATTAATACTTTTTGCTTATGATTTCGTGCAAAGGTTGTAGCTTAGCTAAGATACAACAACTCTCTCTCTCATCAATTAATAGGATGCCACATAAGCACTTTGCCTATGATACCGTGCTAAGAAACTTGCATTGTGAAAGGCCTCGTACCCAAAAAGAGGAACTCTTTCATACCGGGCATGGCAAGGTGCCGGCCACTAGGCAGCAGATTAGCACACGCATATGCTCCCGCCGATCGACAATCGCATCGCATCTTAGGTGTATGACCATTCATGTTTTTTTTCGAATGGTAGTTTAAGACACCTTGATTTCGCATCGAAGCGATTTTTCTATCAAATACTGATATTTTTTACAACGAACAAACAGACAGCTAAGAGCAAGAACAATAAGAGAGCCGGCAGCGAGCTATATAGCCATGCCATGTCATCTATTAGTCATCATATAGCCCACTTATACAATAAATTAACTATTAGATTGGCTATTAGATGAGCTTTAATTATCAAATGCATGTATGCTATTGGCTCTAAGCTACATGCAACCTTTTTTTTTTGGTCCTTGTGCTACAGCCGGGCTATATGCCAAGAGTCAGCTCTCCTCTCTCTCCTCACTTCTCTCTCTTCCACCTAGGATTTAGATGACATGGCAAATGATATAGCCTGCTGACTCACCCTTATTGTACTTGCTCTAAACAAGATAACACCACCACCAACTACCACATCGATGGAGGACAAACAGGGTCCAAGTCAAAAAAAAGATGGAGGACAAACGAGGCGAAGTACCCCGGCCACAACTATTTTAATTATGTATTACTCTATATATAATGTGAAAAACTGTTTCCACATAATTGCTATGAATGGTTTTGACATTGAAAGGCCAAAAAAGTTATTAGATATTTGTCCAACGGTAAAAGTCAATAGTTGTTGGACAAAAAAAACATACTTTTTCAATAGATCTTTAGAATTTTTTTTCGTGGAGTTTTTTTGGATGGCATGACAAAACTTTTGTTTTCGAGAAATGTCAATGATGTGATTTTGACATCCATTCGATATTTACTTATCCATTTTATATGAGTTCCATCCAGGTGACCATTTTTGGTTTTTGCGATATTTTATTCTTCCATATGGCTTTCTGCCAAAATGGCATGTTTTCGATATCAGGGGACTACATTCTGAGAGACGGCGGAAAACTTAGAAAAGAAAAAACAATGAATTTTCTTTGACCTACTGCGAGGCCCGAACTATGCCACCTCCAGATACGCCTCTATTTCAGGGTTCAGATCTCAGTGCATCGTGGTAGGTAGGGAGAAAGTAGCAGGGAGAGCGAGAGATACATGTAGGTTCAGAGATACAAGGCGAGTTCAGAGTGAGAGAGAGAAAGGTTCGGTTGCGTGGTTCTCCTTGCCATCAACATTGGGATCACTGTTTCTTGTAGGGCCCACTCCTTTGGGTCGAGTCGCTTTCTCGGTTGGTGCTGGCGTTTGCTTCTCCTGGGCTGCACCTCTGGCACCTGGTCCGGTGCAGCCGGCTCGTCCTTGTTGTCCGCGTCAGGCACCGGTTGGGGCGTTATACCTACTGACCTACATAAGAGTTGTCAGCATAATTTTTAGACTACGATTCAAAATATATAGTTGCAGAGGCTCTGCAACGTGCAACCATGTTGAAATCAAAGATTAAATAAACACTGTCGAGAAAACAATAATTTGAGCAAATGTGGACAAAAGGATATCAATAACCGTATAATTAAGCTCTAGTGTAGTGACATATATTCTACAGTACTGTATCAATAGGCTAGTTTTGACTCGGAATAAATTAATAATTTATGGAATGCAGACAAATCGATTCCTTGTGAATTTGGAGGCGCGGGTACGTGCCAATCGACCGGGTCCACTGCTCCCGCGTTTTATAATCGATCCCATAAGCAACACTCCAGCGACCAACACTACAGGAATGCACCAGTATGCCGACGGCTTTAAACCCTCGGCGTATAGACAACTGCCGTCGGCGTATGATACGCCGAGGGCTGCCCTCGGCGTATGGCCTCGGCGTAGACCTCCCTCGGCGGAAGCGTGCTGGCCCTCGGCGTAGCCGCGGCCCTCGGCGTACTGGACCTTTGCCGACGGCAGGAGGGGCCCTCGGCGTACTGGCCCTCGGCGTACTGAATCACGGCGCAGGTCAGGCCAAACGGCAGCTAGGGCATACGCCGACGGCATAGCCGTCGGCGTATAGGGACATGTGGCCGGCAGCGAGGCGATCCGTGCGAGGGCATACGCCGACGGCATAGCCCTCGGCGTAGAGGGTGGCCTGTGCCGACGGCCTGGCCCTCGGCGTAGGGCTTATCTTCGGCATGCATGCAAACAATTTCTCCACACGATCCGTACGCATTCGATTCCGTTGGTTCCATCCGCCGTCGCGACGCACCGCGCGTATCATCGCTGCTTCCGTCCGCTAGATACGCGCGGCCTGGTAGACGCCTGAGCGCTTTGTTGACGCGACGCCGGTTTCTATCCAGGAAGTTTGTCCCGTCGCGCCCCCGCGGTCACGTACGGGTCCAGAGATTTGATGGCGACCGAAACTCGCTAGCTGGACATTTTTGCAAGCGCCAATGGAGTTGAAAACATAGACTGTCGTTCTTATTTTGGTGGATGGGAACGGGACAGGTGTTGACATTGACCCGATCGCGAGAATTTTTTTTGACCGTGCGATCGCGAGAATTGTATATGGTTCTTTGAGATTCTTGGCGCCATAGAAAAATGCTTTTCGTGCGTGCGGTTTTGTTGCTCCTAGAGTCCTCGTTGATCCTAGGCCAATTGAAAAACCCAACTTATGCTTTACAAGCAACCAAGTGGAATTAGGCGGACACCCAGGCGATTGGATCTCGATCGTGTCTCCCGCCGGCGCCGCCGTAGATCGCCTTGTCTCTGTGGCCTTTAGGCCATGGAGGCACGGTGAATCTTGGCCCTCGTCGGTGGGAGGGCTCCGCCCCCTGTTTTGAGGGCTTCGTTCTTTGTTTTTTGGGTTAAAGTTTGTAGAGACGATGCTCAGGTGTGGTAGTGACATCGCATGCAATAAGGTCTTACTGGCTTTAACTCCTCACGTGAACGGTCCCGGCTTGCGAATCTTAGAACGGCGTCACTGCTTAGATCATGCGGCGATTCTATATACTCCGTAGTTTCAAAATCAATTGTGAGGAGCTCTTTTTTTAAAAAAAAATTACGCGGGGAGTCGTGAGAAACTAGGTATATTTCGTACTTTGCATCCTCGAAATTCATTTGCACAGCTGTGTACCGCACACCTTGGGAATCTATTCTCGTCCATGTGTTTGTTACTCGTTCATAGACTAGGAATCTGACTAGGAACCATAATTCAACCTCGTACCGCAAATAACACATGATCCTGCATTAACAAATCAACAGCTACAAAGTCCCTCGCGCGTATATCCATCCATCCACCGCCGGCCGTGCAGCCGTTCGATCGTGCGGTCTGTGTGTTCTTGTGTTTCTCTGGCTCTCTCGGTTTTGGAGGACTCGAGCGAGACGTCGCTGGTGATGGGGGCACTCTGACTGACTATGATGCTGCGTGATGGGGGCACTCCGATGCTGCGTGGTCCGCGGGATCCAAACTCAGCTCGATCGGAAAAGCCGAAAGGGGCAGCGGGCGGTTGGAGCACGCGGAAGCTGCTGCGCGCCGGCGTACCTTCTTCACATGATCGCAGCTCGCCGACCCGCCACACGAAAGAAACGATAGGGTAGGCAGAGAGCCCGTGGTGTCCAGCTCTTGCCTCGGTGTTCTCTCTACCGCTCTACGAATGCAACCTCATGTGGATGCCATCAAATCTTCCTTTTGGGAATTACTCCCACAAAAATTCACTTTTTTTAAGTAAGAAGAATGTGTTTCCATGCTCCATACGTACGCCGCTCCCGCCGGCGTTGCTGCAGAGACGGCGTCCACCTCTCTCGCTGCTCTGCTGCTGGCACGTCTGGAAACACCGCAACGCATTTGCCTGCCTTCCAAGCGCTGCGCCCCTGCTTGCCTTTGCTGATAAAAAATTGTCGGGATGACGCCGTCCTTTGGAAGTCTAGGCTCCCGCGTGCGCCAGGCACTAACCGTCGAACCTTGTAAAATCTGGCTTCGGCCTCTCTCCCCTGTATGTATCCCGGCCGTTGGGTCTTCTTATAAATGAGAAAATTCAGGTGGGAACTTTTTGTTCCCCCGATGACCATCAAAAAAAAAGAGAATGTGTTTCCGTGGGTGTGCAAAACCGACAGCGTGGAGAACCGCAAAATCCGGTTTTATCATGCCTACAACTCAACCTATTGTGGATTTCATCATTCTTGTTCCTTCCTCCAAAATACGTGGTACCCATGTGCCGAACTGAATTTTCGTACTAGTACCACCAAAATAAAAAATATGTGAACTGAAAGGGAGTGATGTTTTGGCACACATGAACATAGGCACCCAGGAGCATATATATGCTCCTCGTTTTTAAGCTCCATCTTAATTACATTTTCAAATGTGCCAAAAAAATTAACGCGTATATCTCCACATTCTACATGCTCAAAAAAATATTCCAGGAGAAAGCGATATTTTTTCTTGTATCATGTGTCGAAATGATAAATTTTGGTGTTAAGAAGGTTGTTCATTGGCATTTATTTTTTATTTTCCAGAAGCCACAAACATGTCTTTTTCCCCCAAAGCTTGATGTACATACGTAGAATGCTGAGATGTAAGCGCTTGAAATTTTTGATATTTTCGAAATATTTGTTTCGGCGACCGGAGCATACGCTCCCATGTGCCAAATCAAATTTCAGCTTGTTTTAAAAGAAGGACAACGTGTTCCTTGACAAAAAAAAAATCAACATGGTCTTTTTTAATATTGTCTAATATATACTCCCTCCGTTCGGAAATATAAAATATTTTAGTTTTGTGAAGTGAATGTATCTAGACATCAGGTTCGCTCGAATTATACACTAAAAGATGTCTAGATACATTAGCTTCATAAAACTAAAACATCTTATATTTCTAAACGGAGTGGGTACTTTTGTGTGCTCGGTTGTGTGGCCGAGCCGACTGCATTATTATTGCGTGTTTTTTCACCATTTTCTTGCAAATTTGCGTGACGGAGTCGGCGTATGTTCACGTGAGCCGCTGGTACACAGCAAGCTAGGGAAACAAACCGTGTCCGTGGACCGTGGCGAGGAAAAAAGCCTCACGTACTGTACCAGACCCAGCCTCGTGGCAGCGAGACGTGCCGGACATCCCACCGTACCAACGGCCAGGATCCGCCACATTCGCCGCGATCCCCGGGCCAGCCCAGCGCAGCGCGTACGGATCTCAACACAGCGTCTCATCAGTCTCGACTCTCTCCTCCTCCGGATCCCACTCGCCAGAGACCCCGACCAGCGGAGGAGAAAACGCTCTCCGCTCTTCCTCCCTCCCTCCTCGCCGGTGGGCCCCCACCCCTCCTCCTCCTCCCTCCCTCCTCCATTTATAAGTAGCCGCCTATCACGGGCTCCAGCCTCGAGGACCCAACCGCGCCGCGCACTCCACCCAACCCGCCGCCGCCGCCGCAGACGTGCCGCCTGCCTCCGGGCACGTCTCCGCTGCCGCGCCGAGGGAAGGAGGACGCGGCATTGCCGATCGGACTGCCGCCTCCCGCCGGCCGCTAGCTGCCGCCGCGCGTTCGCCGGTGAGTCCCCGATCCGTCCACCCGCGTCTGCGGTTCGTTTGTACTAGATCCGTGGGACTGTGGGAGGGAGCGGCGCGGAACTCCTTCCGTCGTGTTCAGTTCAGCCCTGCTTTAATTATGCGGGATTTTTGGACTGGTTCACGCTCCGTTTTCACGTTTTCCGAGGGTTTTAATCGTGGGATTGTTTCCTGCGTGACTCGTCGCTTGGGCTGTGCGATCGATGCTCGGCGAGTCGATTTTCCCCCATTTTTCCTAGTTTTACTGGGTGATTTTGATCGGTCTCTAGGACTGTGGTAACTCGCGAGTTGTTCGTAACTAGTACTCCTCCGTATGTCTCGGCCGTCTCCGGTTGATGTGCATGCGGACGCGGAGAGGGCTCCATTTTGATTTGCATGCCGGTTTCGCTAACTGTGGTTTGATTCGCGGAGATACTACATCTTGTCTGCGTCAGTTGCACAGTGCTCTTCCTGTTCCGGGAGTTCTGATGCAGCAGCTCATCTTTTCTGTATGTGCTTTTACGGCAAAGTTCGATCGCCTCGAAATAGAGTACTGTGCTAGTATATTGAGTTGGCCTATTTTGAGGGCTGTAAAGTTGAGCTGATGAGCTGTTCCTCGTAAGTCCTGTATACAATTCTTTCGTTCACAAAGTCTCGTGTGTTTTGTCCGTGGAATCACAACTGGTATACTTGGTTTTTTGTGAGGGAATCACTACTAGTGTACTAGTAGTACCAACTCTGCGGAAAAGTAGATGCGATTTTTCGTCTGAAAGTCTGTTCACGATTTAAGCCACCCAAATGCTTATATTTTCCATTGAAATTCTCGCTGTGATTGCTGATTCTGTCAAGGCTCTATGCGCAGCTGATGGATCTACTGAAGAACCCCTTCAAGGGAGTGGCCGCTGATGTCAAAGGAAGAGCATCTTGGTACAAGGACGACTGGGTTGCAGGTCTCAGAACTGGCTTCAGGTGAGTTTTTTTTTTTTGTGTGTAAACAACCCGGCCGAACCAGATCATCTCCACTCTCTCGCTAGCTCTCACCCAGTCAATTCTTATCTTACATACAAATCACGTCGTTCTGTTAATTTTCGAATGTATTTTCAGGATACTGGCACCTACCATGTATATTTTCTTTGCGTCTGCGCTCCCTGTCATCGCCTTCGGAGAGCAGCTGAGCAGTGAAACAAGTCAGTGTTTCCCCTCTTAATTACCACTTTGCTGCACTTGGGCTTGAATCTCATGTGATTTGTAACCACGAATAATTGATGATTTGTTTCAGATGGTATCCTCAGCACTGTTGAGACACTGGCATCTACCGCGATATGTGGCATAATACATTCCGTCCTTGGAGGGCAGCCTTTGATGATCGTTGGAGTGGCCGAACCTACGATTATCATGTATACGTACCTCTACAACTTTGCCAAGAAGCAGCCGGGTCTGGGGGAACGGCTATATTTGGCTTGGGCTGGATGGTACGTACTAAAAATACAAGTCACCCGATCCTGTGATAGCTTTGATATCATATCATAAACATAAATGCTCTGTGTTCGGTTGCTGTTGACAGGGTCTGCATTTGGACGGCTATCATGCTGTTTCTTTTGGCAATGATCAATGCTTCTAATGTGATAAGCAGATTCACAAGGGTTGCAGGAGAGCTTTTTGGGATGCTGATTACTGTTCTGTTCCTGCAACAAGCTATCAAGGTGCTGCTATTTCTAGCAAATCCTAGTTATTTGTACCGTGCAGAAAAATACTTAACATGGAACCTGTCTATTTGCAGGGAATTGTAAGTGAGTTCAGTAAGCCTTTGGAGTTTGAGATTACCGACCGCAGTTCACCGATATACCAGTTCCAGTGGATATATGTCAATGGCCTACTTGGTGTTATCTTCTCAATAGGCTTGCTGTACACTGCATTGAAGACTAGGCGGGCAAGGTCATGGCTATATTGCACAGGTTGGTCACACGTTTTCTATTGCGCCCCTTTATCTTGTTGCTATCTGTGCAAACCGAACTCTCATGTCACGCCACACATCTTCAAATGAACGACATCCTTTCAATTTAAGAGTGATAGAAGGGAGAAAAAAATCGTACTGGACATAGGACTGGGCCTGGTTCAGATAAGGCTGGAGCTTCGACTAGGCCAATCATATGGCCTCTTTTGGGAGTGGGTCAGGTCAGATTATGGCTGGGCTATATTAAGCTGGGCTTGAGCTGTTTTCTTTGCAACATCTGTAGTCCAAAATGGGCAGTAAAAAAATGCTCCTTAAGCCCATGAATCAGCTTGTAGCTGTGCCCAACATATATGTTATTCTCTAGCTCCATGTTAATATCCATGCACTGAGCCACTGATCACCGCGCCTTTGAATTGCCATTTGCAGGATGGCTTAGAGGCTTCATTGCCGATTATGGTGTCCCTCTTATGGTAGTTGTGTGGACAGCGTTATCGTACGCACTACCAAGCCATGTCCCTTCAGGAGTGCCTAGGAGGCTCTTCAGTCCACTTCCCTGGGAGTCAGTTTCGCTGGGACACTGGACCGTAGCAAAGGTAAGTCAAACGACTTATGATCCTGGATGTAAAAATATTATTTATGGCCTTCCTAGCGGAAAGTATATTTGAAACATGGGCACCAGTGATCTCACCACTTCCAGATTTTTAAAAATTTCAAAATTTTACATTTCTATGTCTCTAAAAATTATGGCGTTAAATCTATAAAAAGATATATACGGAAAGAGCATACACAAAAAAGTCCCGTTAAAAAATACATTATATTTTAGGGTATACAAAAAAGACAAATTTCTAACAAAAAGATATATTATTTTACTACTATTTACTATCAGAGATTTGTCTTTTTTATATCTTCCTAAATATAATGTATTTTTTGACGGGACTTTTTTGCATACACTCCTCTTGTGTATATCTATCTATGTATTTAATGCCATAATTTTTGAAAATACAGAAGTATGAGATTTTAAAATCTTTAAAATTTTAGAAGTGATGAGAGCACTAGTGCCCATGTGCACCAAATCCTCTCTCCCTTCCTAGTCCAAATAAACTTATTAGAGCTTATATTGCATAATATTGTTCCTGAATGTTTTTCCTGGTTTTCATTTTCAGGATTTGTTTTCCGTCCCTCCAGCATATATATTTGCAGCCATTGTGCCTGCTTTGATGGTTGCAGGACTTTATTTCTTTGATCATAGTGTAGCTTCACAGTTGGCTCAGCAAAAGGAGTTCAATCTGACGAAGCCTTCTGCTTACCATTATGATATTTTGGTACTTGGGTTCATGGTATGTGTCTAACTCATTTTATAAGATAATGTGTTTATTTGCAGTGATTCTTCTTTTGTATGTCTTTTCATAGTTTTCTTAAGAACCATTAATAGTTAGCTATATGTCAGTACGAAATCCATTTTCATTCCTATAAAGAAAACGTGGATTAGTGGAGAGGGGCAATAGGGGGCCTGACACCCCTCCCCATCTATCCTCGGTCCTTACTGCATTTTAACTTCAAGTTCTGATATACAATGTTGCATTTCATTTTCTTATAGTGTGTAAACTACGCAGGTCCTACTATGTGGTTTGATTGGCATTCCTCCATCAAATGGAGTACTTCCTCAGTCCCCCATGCATACAAGAAGCTTGGCTGTCCTCAGGGGGCAGGTTAGTAAAATTCAGACTGATCTGTGTCTTGGTACGGCAGTCAGCTTTTCTTACACGCCTTCTCTTTTTTCTGTCAAATAGTTGCTACGCAAAAAGATGCTTCGGACTGCCAAAGAGGGCATGGTGAAGAGCGCGAGCAGTTTGGAAATATATGGCAAGATGCAGGAAGTGTTCATCCAAATGGATAGCATACAGAATGTGAGTCTTTCAGCCATTGTTACTGTTAGAATAGACCAACCAACCAACTACTCCAAAAGACCGATCTAATGGAAAGTGGTGGTATAATATACTTTAACACACCCCCCTCACATCCGACATGGATGTGGAATAAACAACACCTCCCCTCACGCCCTTCTTAAGCGAGTAAATAATTGGGAGAAAACGCGGGGGCTAAGACTCGAACTCGAGACCTTAGGCTCTGATACCATGTTAGAATAGACCAACCAACCAACTACTCCAAAAGACCGATCTGATGGGAAGTGGTGGTATAATATACTTTAACACAGTTACTAAACTAGTTTATATCTTACCATGTAATTGTTCTTTCATATGTTATCCACATCACATTAATTTTGTAGCGAATGATATTGCAGCAGTTGTCAGAATGACTTATAAGCTAAAGTCATGTAGTTGCTTCTGCATCCTTCTTCTTTCGTAGCAAGATACATGCCATGTTTCCATACCTTACTTTTTTCAGTAAATATTAGAATGTTAAATTTTTAGTATTATATGGAGATATTCAAGTACATCTTTGTATGTTTACAAAAAATGTGGTGCAGGCTGATTCTGTTGACAAGGACTTGAAGAGTTTGAAGGATGCTGTGCTGCGTGAAGGTGACGAAGAAGGGAAATTGGCTGAAGAATTTGATCCTAGAAAACATATTGAAGAACATTTGCCCGTTCGCGTGAATGAACAGAGACTAAGCAACCTTCTGCAATCCTTACTGGTTGGTTGCTGTGTTGGAGCTATGCCAGTTATCAGAATGATACCCACTTCGGTTCTATGGGGTTACTTTGCCTATATGGCCATCGATAGCCTACCTGGGAACCAGTTTTGGGAAAGGATACGGCTTCTGTTCATTGGAGGAAACCGACGCTACAAGTAATGCCTTTTCTGCATACGTTCATGTCATCTGAAAAAAATGAAATTTCTGCATGCTTCCTTTTGAATTTTACCGTTTTTTAAGCTCAGTGATCATATAACCGATTGAATTAATATGCGGTGTTGAAACCTTTGCAGGGTATTGGAAGGTCCACATGCATCTTTCGTGGAGTCGGTGCCTTCAAGAACAATATCTGTCTTTACGATCTTCCAGATTGTCTATCTCTTGATATGCTTTGGCACAACATGGATACCGATAGCAGGGATCCTCTTCCCTCTACCCTTCTTCCTCATGATTCTCATCAGGCAGCACGTTCTACCAAAGTTTTTCGAGCCCAATGACCTGCGTGAACTGGACGCAGCTGAGTACGAAGAATTTGAAGGGATCCACCTCGAACACACACTGGTACAAGTTTAGCTCGCATTCTTGGCTAATTTTTTTGTCATTCCAGATTATGTTTCACTCTACAATACCCTGAGGAGTCCGTCGTAGTTTGTTAATCTGATATTTTTGGTTCATCGCACAGGAGGAAGATAGCTCTATTTCAGGAAGCTGTGATGGCAGAAACGACGCTGAGATATTGGATGAGCTCACAACAAACCGTGGAGAGGTGAAGCACAGAGCTGTATGTCATCGCGAAGAAAGGCACCTTCAGGTAAATCATCACAATTGCAACAAGTGATACCTGAGACCATAGACGATATGGTGTGATGACTTAATGTCTTTACACAATCTGACCTTTTTTGCTGGCTTCGCATAGGAGCCAACTGGTTGAAATTTTGAGATATTTTTTGCTTTTTTACGGAGGTTCTTTTGTGCCTATTATGGGCAGATGTCACGGGCAAAATTCATAATGTTCCTGTAGTGAGTTAATCCCTTTGCATACCTTCTTTTTTCTTTTGGAAATGAGAGGGTCCTGACTTTTGATGCTATCTATTTGAATCTGAAATTCTACTCCAACATGCAGGTCCATTCAAATGCTGTTCAACCAAGAGTGTGAAGACAGAAAAATGTCGCGAGAACGGAGGCTTTTCGGCTTGTTGGATGACAAGTGTAGAGTAGATCTTCAAGCAGCAGTACATAGCTAAATACACTATGTTCAGTAATATGCACGGTACTTTAGCTAGCGCTTTTCCATAAGCCATGGTAGTGTACTGTACGAAGTAAGATCAGGTAATTAGCAGTGAGAGCAGATTGAAGAGAAGTATTGGATACGAAGGGGAAATTTGCCAGAATGGTAATGAGTGGTAGAAGTAGAAAGATTAGCACATTAGATATTGGCTGCAAAACTGTTGCTCTATGACCTGTATTTAGCTTGTTCGGCTTGATTGTAAAAAAAAGTCAGTCAAACATTTGCATGAGAAGCAATGAATCTGTCGCGTGTTCTGGCTGTACTTTGGTGCCTTTGTTCAATTTCTTTTGCGTAGTTACAATTTGTACCGCCTCCAAGTTCGTTTACGTGTATACAAATAAAAGTTCATTAGAATTGACTTAAACTCGAATGAAATTGGCCGCTTAGGCATCTTCAGCGGCCTGATGCATTTTGGCATCAAATTGTGTCTGATTTAGATCATTTACGTGGGATCGTGGGCAAAAAAGGGGACAAATTTTGGCCTCTGTCTTTCGGTTGGGAGTAGCCCCACCGGCCAAAATATGTGACATAATATAACTAAAAATTAAAAACATTAAAACAAGATGCTAAATTAGGGCCTTCTTCACCGCGGTGGACGCCTAAGCGTCATTGTCGTCGTTGGTTAGGTCGATGATCGGTGGCAGGTCCAGGGGAACGGCCAGGGACCATCGACACCTTTGGAGCCACTGCCGGCTACGGCGGCTCATAGCCCCATCTAGTGTGTGGCGTCATAGCCCCATCTAGCGGGTGGCCGCGGAGGATCATGCGACAGAGACTCCAGACCGTGTGGTCCTAGGCTGCTGGAGGTACGGACGCTGGCGGTGGCGGCAGGACCACATCGCCCTAGGCCAACGCCCTTTCCACTGGGCAACCTCGATGAGCTCGCTTCTCTCGATGGCCAGTTGGATGGGCTCCTCCTCCGATAGGCTCGGTGGCATGTACTCCTCCACCGGGATCTCCTCCTCCTCCTGCGGCAGCAGCCACGACACGTGTTGTGGCGCGTCATAGTCGTACTCGTCGTTGCCGAGGAAGCTCGATCGGCGCCTTGGGCACGACACATATCTCGTCCTATCCCACCACGAGGAGTCCATGGCGAAGGCCAGGCCATGTCGCATGTCCTAAGGCAGGATAGAGCGACAGCGGTGTATCTCGCCGCGCCACTCCCTCCCATGGCGAGGCACCGGAGGGACCGGTACCCTCCTCGTGTTGAGGAGCCACCAGCCGAGGAGGTGGACATCGCGCACGCCCATCAACGTGTAGTCGGGGCACAACCCACTGGCCATGTTGACGTTGAGGTAGGGCCTATTGTGTTGTTTCTTTGGTGGCGGTGGCTTCGCCTTCTTCCTCGATGACGAGGCCTCGGGGTCAGGCTTGACCTTCTTGAAGGGCCAGCGGCCTGACATGGTGGCAGTGTTAGAAAAGGGGGGGGGCACAAACGGCCTAAAGTAGGGAAGACGGAGGTGGGCGAGGTGCTCTTCCCTGGCCACAGCCTTGCCTTTTAAAAAGAAAAATGATGTGGCTTCATCAATGATGCGCAGGCCATTGATGACGGCGCATGAGGCGAGCGGCCAAAGGCCAGCATAGAGGGTGGCGCAGCGGCGCATAGTTGTCTTCTACGCAGACCATTGAATGCGCAAGAGGCGAAGCGGAAACGGTCGCTAGCTCACGGGCCCTGGGCCAAAGAAAGAGGACACGCGCGGATTCTTTGCCCTGTCCTCGACGACGCATCCCGAGCCCAAATTTGAACGACACTTGCGTTGCTATGGACAGTCCATTCGCTTGCGTTGCTGCTGACAGCCCAGTTATTTTGCGTCAAGCCGCTCGGTTGAATTTTTCCTAGTTGTGATTAACTTTTAGATGGATTTCAACATATTCTAAATATGTTGAAGATACCCTTATGTTATCCCGACAAGGGTCATCTTTTGTCAAAATGGCGAGGCGAAATGGACAAAAATAACATAAAGTTATAACAAATTTAAATAATAAACTATCAGCAAAAGAATTTCACACAAATAACCCTTTTTTGCCGCGCTGTAATTTGTAGTGCCGCGGCAGTGCCTAAAGCGCGGCACAAAAGGGTTATTTGTGTGAAATTCTTTCATAAAAAATTTATTAGTATTAAAATTTGTTACAACTTTAAATTATTTTTATTCATTTTTCCAAATATCGAAGCCCCACAAAGGCGAAAAGGATGTAGTCATGTAGGCACAGGAGCACGCAGCGAAGCGAAAGCAATACCATTACCATTTCTATGCAAGTTTCTTGTAGCAGTACTGTAGTGATTGATCTGGTCCCTTCTTTTAAAATCAAGGGCTATGATTCGCTCGAGGTGGAGTAGTGCCTACGATTCCTCGGCGCCATTTCCGTGGGAGGGCAGTCCGTGCGGCAGCCTTCCGCTCGTCCTTGGAGCACACGTGTCACCCGGCCACTGGCACATCCCATCCATCTGAGCGACAAGCTTGGGGTGCACCTGGTCTTCCTACGCCAGACGTCGGCACACGACCCACAGAGAGCCACCGATTCCGGTGCACCAACACCAGGCTCACCCACTGTATCCTTCCTCGCCACTTTTCACCACCGGGCTAAACCCAGACCAGAGCTAGGCGACAGGCTTCAGAAACCCCATTGCTCCGCTCCCCTTCTCCGCCGTTCGCCGCGAGAGTGGTCGCCTGCCATGGCTGCCCCGTTCCTCTACTGCCCCTCCTCCGCCGGCGGCGGCGGCCGCAACGGTACCCTGGCTTCCCGTCCCTAGCTCCTGATGGCTCACCGTTCCCCTGTGGCCCTGTCTGGGTGCGTTTCTGATGGTCATCGTGCGCGCGCTTGTGCAGGTGAGCAGGCTCTCTTGAAGGCGGCCACCGACGGCGACCTCCCCCGCCTCAAAGGTAGTCCTGATTCCTGAATTCTTGATCCTCATGTTCCCCGCCGCATTCCATTCCTGGGCCTTTTCCTCGCTTCGATCCGAGTGTAGTCCCCCTGTTTCTTGGGGTCGGAGGCTGTTCAGAGTTCAGACATTGTGCGCTAATTCGCCTGGTTATCTGCTGCACCGTTTGGCTACGGAAATTATGTTTGTAGAATTCTATTTTCCGTGAAACTACTCTTCTATCGACGGAATAAAAGTATACTTTTTTTTCTGGAATATGGAGTATATGTCTGTCTTGATTTGGTCAGATGCTATATACGGCTTGCTCGATTTGGTGATGCGTTCAGCAACAAGGTCGTTCGCGTTAGCTGGCCTTGTATCTGGGAGTAAAAAAGTTAGATTTGCAATGAGAAGCACCAAATCTGCCGCCTGTATGACTTTGTTCTGGTTACATTTCTTATTCGTTGGTCAGCTACTTGCATCCTTACAGACTACAGTGCGCACTGCGCACCGCCTTCAAGTACAGTTCTTTTTGTATAAGCTTGCATGAAAATTAGTAAAAGGCTGTGCGCATGGGTCTGATGCAGAGGCTGGGGCTATTCCCTTTTTGAGAAAAAAAAGTTATGTATCTCTGCGAATGTTCTACCTGTAACAGTTTGCTATCCAGTAATTCTGCAAATAGTTTTCCCATAGTTAGTGTGCATGGCCTACAAGTAAAGTTTTCTTCCGATATATAAGTTGTCATAAGAAAATACTTATGTAAAATAATCTACTCGTGACAGTTTATTATCCAATAACTGTCGAATATTTTCACATGTGCAATCAAAAATGTTTTTTTTTCTGAAAACAACCATGACATGCAATTTTAGGGTCGATCATGGCACTCACATGATTTGACCGTTTGCACTATCATAGACTTAACTCAACAGAGACATAAGTAAATCAGTTTGAAAACTGGGTAGTTAGTTTTTTATCTTAATAAGTCATGGTATGAATGCAACAACTCTGGATGAAACGATCTGATTGTCCATTACATTTACATCCAAATTTACCGTCTAGGAAAGTACTCTAAAATGATAGTTCTCAGGGTGACAGTCCAACAATGTGTTAGATTGGTCCCTTGAACTTCGTAAGGTTCTTATCCATTCCGCATGTTTACTTCTTTTGTTTTTTTTTGGCTTGTTATTTGTCTATTCGCTTCTATACTGTGACCATTTTACTCTGGATAGGTATTGTAAAGAGTCTTACCAAAGGAAAAGGTGACATGTCAGGGATCTTCTCATTCAACACGGGTGGACTTTCCGTGTTGCATGTCGCGGCATGCTTTGGCCATCTGGAGGTCTGCAAGTATTTGGTGGAGGAGCTCAGGGGAGATGTAAATACTCCTGGATATGGCCCTGCAGCTCTAGGTCTTTCTCTATCTGTTTCACCTTTAAAAAAAAATTGGTGTCTGACATGTCAATGTTTGTCAGTACGAGACTTTTTGATTGCACTGAGGATGTACCTTTACTGTAGGCATGACTCCGTTTATGGCGTCTGCTCAATCTGGTGATGTCCCAACCGTAAAGTATTTTCTTGATCATGGTGGTGATCTAATGAAAGCAGATGACAAAGGACGCACAGTTCTCCACCATGCTGTGTGTGCAGGTGCGCCCTTGACAAACACATTCAATTAATCTGGTTGTACTAGTAACCATGTACCCTACAATCATTGTGTTCAGTGTTTGTGGCCATTTGACTTATGGAATCATCTCGTTCACCACAGGATGTTGTAAGGTAACAGAGTTCCTCCTTTCAAAAGGAGTGCCAGTCGACGTGGACTGTGGCGGCCATGGAACACCTCTCTATATGGCTGCTATAAATGAGCAGGATAAGACACTGAAGATTTTGTTGGACCACCACGCAAATGTATATGGCTTGCACATTTCTTATTTCTCTTGATCCATAGTTAATTTGACAGTCACTTTTTAATTTGCCAACTAATTAGATGACGCAGACGAATATGTCTTGAACTGGGGCTGTTTTGGCTGCTTGGAGTAGGACATTCTTAAATATAGCAGTACATAACCGTTTCTTAGGTTTATAAATCCAGCAAGTGTGTTGGTCTGGATTAGGATTCGATGGTCCACTTACCATCTCATCCCTTGAACCACCAAACACACCGGGAGATTGTATGATGACATGCTTCTAAATTAGGATATCCTTTGTTCATCTGAAAATGATCTCTTGAGTTTATCTTGCCACCTGAGTTTCTTAAATAACACAATATCCTATTTTCAGCCTAATGTCATTGTCAGCGGTGTTGGAAATCCCTTGTGTATGGCTCTTGTTTACAGTTCATTGAAGTGCATGAAGCTACTCATTAAGGTGAGAATTCTATGGATTATTTTTCAATATGTTGTGATTTCTCTCGGATGGTCATTGAAGTGCGTGAAGATACTCATTAAGAGAAACATTCTGTTGCACAATTATTTTCACAGGCTGGTGCTGATGTTAATGGAAAGGGTTGCGCTACAACTCCTTTGGTGTTTGCTACGTCACGAGGAGGCTATACCAAGTTCATTCATTTTCTGTTGAAGGCTGGAGCAGATCCTAATATTCCCGATGATGTAGGTTTTCTATTTATTTTTTCTATATTTGCTGACCTGGTATGCAACATATCACTATATTCTATTAAAGCTTATTGTTCTTATTATTTGGGGAGCTATTTGGGATTGACTTTAGGTTGTATTGTGTCGTTGACTATGCTAATGGGAAATTGCACTTGTGCCTAGTAAAGTTTTCTTGACCTTTCACCCAAACAGTTCATATCATTAAATTAAAAGACAGTATGTGGGAGCCGCCCATAATTAGATGTAATCCACCTTAGGGAAATTGAACCCTGGTGAGCAGGGTGACACCGCTGCACGTCCACCACTTGGATACTGCACAGTTCTCAATGGTCTATATCTGTACAGTTGTTATTTTCTGTTGGTCGTCAACTATTGAGTTTCAGTGGAAGGACTATGCCTATTCTGTTCCAGTATATACATATACATATACCTTTGTCAAAATTGCTGCTACTTGCTTGTATCCAACAAATTTGGAACAAATATCAGTATTTTTTCGTTATGAAGAAAGGTCAAATCGATGCATACTTAACAGTTTATGAGATCTCGCTATTCTGGGTAGCAACAGTTCTCAAATGTATGCATGCATGCAGTAAACAATAAAATAAATTACTTTATTTGGATTATTACCATATGTTCTGCGTCTCATTTCTGATATTCATGCTACCATAAGTCAAAAGATCTGCTGAATAAATCATGTGTACAGCTACGTCCCCTTTCTGGTTTATCTATTTATTTTGTGTGTACATAAGTGGAATGCCACTATTTTTTTTGGCTGATATGCCTCTTTATGGAACTTGTGTTAGCATATAAAGGCTTAGGAAATTTGAAAATGCTCGCTGGGTAAAATCCTTGTTGATACACTACCTCCTTTCCTAAATATAAGATGTTTGGTGGGCTAAAACATCTTACATTATGGAACAGAGGTAATATTTGATAAAAAATATTACCTAGATCCTGACAATATTACAATTTTCATTATTGTACAATATGTAATGCTTATGTTTATTTTTCTATATTCTAAATTTTCCTTTCTTGAATGACATATATCTTTTTCCATCAAAATAAACAAATGCCAGTACTTTTCCTTCTGTTGTCCAGTTGGGTACGTTGCCAGTAGAGCTTGCTGCGTTACGTGATTGCAGGGAAGAGGTTGAAATGTTGTTTCCTCTTACTTCCCCACTTCCAAATGTCCCAAACTGGACTATTGAGGGAGTAATTTCTCATGCGAAAACTGAAGCTAGAAAACCAATGGTATGTTATTTTCTGTTCTTGTGCTATCTTTGTGTTAAATATTTCTTGAAAGCTTAACTTTTATTTTGTTCTTATTCTGATATCTCCATTCATAGTTATCATAAGCTGTGATTACTATATGCTTGACAGTTGACACCACATGTACAATTTGAGAATTACGACTTATTTATATATATATTTTTCGATAAAGACGACTTATTTATATATGGAGGTAGTGTTAGGTGTCTCAACCTGTGACGATTATATAAATAATTTAATAAGTGCTGACTAGCTGAGAACAAACTACTAATTGTAATTTAGACGGGTAGAGATAACATCTGGCCTTGGTCTAGCAATAAGGTTGCCTGACAATACACATAATGAACCCATATGTGGTATGCACTATCAATCTGGTCACATAATATAATATTAAAAACCCTGGATGTGATGAGTTGAAAATGCTAACCAAACTCGGTTTTCGGAATAAATAATTGGTAGAAATCATCAAGTAGAAGAGTTCTGCTGCTTCCAAGGGGTGAAAAGTACAAACATCATACAGCTGATAAGATCGACTCTGATGTTAAAGTAATTGCTGTGCTGTTTGCAAAGTGAGATTTGCATGTAAATATTACACCATTCTCAATCCTAATAACTTTCAGTTTCTTAAGTTTATGTTGTGTAGAGCATCAAAGCAAAACTCGTAATGCTGTAGAATAGTTAGATGCTCTCTGTAGGGGAATGCTTGAATACGGCGCGTAATTATGGGCTTATGGTATTATTGATATCATACCTTGGTTGGGAAGTGCCCGGCATCATGTACATGGTTTCTATTTGGTAGTATATACCCTTGTAATAATGTCACCTGAACAATATATTTTCTTCCAGTGACATGTTAATTCTAAATGATGTCGCACTATTTTCTCTTGTGACTAAATTCTTGATGCCTGGCAAATGCTATCTATCTTGTATATATTCGAACCCTTTTTTATCCCATTATGTACCTTGCTGGCGAGAACATATGGAATGTGTTCTCTTTGTTCTTTTTTGTGAAATAAGTAACACCTTGACTTCTGCTCATATTCTCATGTTTCCTGTATCCTGCCATCTACTTTGCACTACAGGCCTCACACATGGTGTTTGGTAGATTGTAACATTATTCTAACTTTGCTGACAACATTCAGTGATACAGAAAAGGATGATTGTGCACTAGTAACACTTATTTGAAGTACAGAAAAGAGTCCTGCTATTCCTCATATTTGGGGTATTTTATATACTTATAACTGACTGGATAAACACGCATTTGCGCGTCTAGGCTTATTGCACATTGCTTATCTTGATTTTTCTTATTTTATTTGGTCTCGTGATGAAGCATTGTTCAGATTAACTCATCCAAAGTAGTGCTAACATATTATAGCCAATATGTGGAACCTAAAAAAGCATGATTGAATTTTGATAGAAATCAAATCAACTATATCAAGTTGTTGGTAAATATATTGATTCATTACTGCAGAAAATCAATGATGTGGTCCGCTCTTACTGTGGACAACCAAAAACTACTCGTATTTTGTGGTTGAAGAATTTAATAGGAATTTTGTACTACCTCTGGTCCGAATTTCGGAACGGAGGTACATTTTATTCTATAGCTTTCCAAAACATACTACATTTCAGAACGGAGGTACATTTTATTCTATAGAACCTTTTTCTACATATTTCTAGCAAGGGAGCAAGGGTTGAATCTCATGGAAATTCCATTTGTGTCTTGCTTGGCATCGTGTCCTATTTAACTCTCATTCACGCGTTTTAAGGATCTTGCCCTCTGAAGAGGTCTTGATAAGAGATCGATCTGAACTGTCCTTTTCAGACCAATAAGTATCCACCATTACGTTTCTATTGCTTTAATAATACAGTACTATAATATAAGAAGAGAGTGGATTTGCTACACATCTTGGTACGTACACACTCTCTGATCACCGTTGGATTCTTTCCATCACCGTTGGATTCTTCCAACAATCCAACAACTCACGGCCATTTAACGGAAAGCTGGCTCACTCCCCACCCACCCACCACCTCACTCACTCACACACTCTCTCTTCTTCAGAGCCTTATCCGAAAGCACCACAGACCACTCGAGCCACCGTCCATCCCCACCTTCCCAGGAGCCGGTCTTCTCAGCAGTCACCGCCACCCGCGGCGGACGCACTGAGCAGACTCCTCTGCACTCCCGCGTACGAGCCTGGGCGTCCGTCCTCACCTCGCCCAGCGACGGCGAGCTAGGGACTGCACATGGAGCTGCTCTAGCTCTAGCAACCGGCTTGTCCAGGGCCCCCTCCTGCAGGCCCGCGAGCGGCGGGAACTCGTCGTGCTCATCCGTGAGGCCCCCTCTGCTGCCGCACTCGAGTTGACGCCCAAGGAACATCCTGCTCTGTGGCTGCTCTGCTTCTTCTCCGCCCTGCTCGGCGTCGCCGTGGCCCACGCGCTCCTTCAGTTGTCGTTTGGCCGACGAGGTTCGGCCGCACGCGAGGAGCGCAAGGAGCCTGCAGCCACGGGCCACGGCGAGCTGCTCCATGTGCGAGGAGCGCGAGGAGCCTGCAGCCACGGGCCACGGTGAAGCTCTCCGGCCTGGCCATCACCGGCATCATCGTCGGCGTCGTGGTGGCCGCGCTGCTCCTGCTGGCCGCCGTCGTGCTCTGCGCAAGGTCCCGGCGGCGGAGCGGCGCTCGGGAAGGAGGCTGCGGCGGGGCAAACCAGAGCTCCGCCTGGGTCCGGGGACGGCGCCGGCATGATGACGTCCTCCTCCAAGGACGACATAGGCAGCCGCGGCCGTCGGCACGGGTGAGCCGAGCCGGCTGGTGTTCCTGGGCAAGGGCGCCGACGAGGTGCTGTTGACTGGAGGCGTCCGGTCCTCTTCTCCTTTGCACTTCGGCGCCGTCCCGACCCCGCATCCCCCCGCACTCCGGCGCTGCCAAGCACCTGGATGCTTCCCAGGCCTAGCACGGGAGTTGTTCTCGACAACAATGGCTCGCACCTCTTCAAATAGCCCCTCAGATTCATTTTGCTGGGCTGCATGTGTGAAGATAAATTCTCACTCTGATTCTTCTCTTCATTTGTCTGGGCACCCAGTCCGTTCTAGAATCAATCTGCCAAAGATTTCTTGGATGTGATTTGGGAGTGGAGGCTGAGGAGCTTGCTCCTTTTGTGGATGTGATTTGGGATCTCTTGCGCAATAGAAAAGATGAAATCCTCATGATTTTTTCTGTATTATCAGATCCAATTTTATGCGTGTTCATGATATGGTGGTAACGGTGGAATGGAATGGTGATTATGCATGTTATTTCTTCTATTATTATTTTTGAGATGCTGAATCAGTAAAGCATTGCAAGGTGATGCTGCTAATTAGCTATTTAATTAGCGGAGACTTGGCAGATGTCGATGGATGGTAGTTTAACGACGTTAGACAGATGTCGATATCTAAGGGGGTGTGTACGTACCACGGTGTGTATAGTTTTGTTTTTGAATATAAGAAATAGATAGATTGCACAGGAGTCGCTTTGTAAGACCTTGCTTTTGGGTTTGATCTGAATAAATTGGCATAGTTGGTCTCTGAACAAATGAAACATTCGGCCCCTATGCCAGTTTGAAACCTTTAGGTTTGGAACAGACCGAACTTTGAGCTTCAGGACCAGTAATGATCTCCATTTGAAGAATGTCGAATACAAAGTTTCTGAATATATATTCCAATAGAAATCATCATATTAAATGATAATTATTCTCAAAATTCAAACATTCAATTCATGTCTATTTATTTATTGTCTAGGAGCAAAGGGACTGTGAAAGAAGGAAACATTTCTTAAAGTCGAAGGCTGATATAGCATTCAAGCAGAAGGAGTATAAGATGGCATCTGGGCTTTATGATTTGGTAAACCTCTTGCACTATATATAATGGTTTTGATGGTACAATTTTTGCTTTTAACAATGAATCTGTAGATCATTTTCGTTGTTTGCTAAGTTGGTTTCTTATTATCTACTTTACTTTACGTTAATTGACCAGAAAACAAGTTATTCGATAATGAACAGTGGGACTATGACACAATGATTAATGAGGTGCATCTATGTCAAATGAAGTGTTACGTATGCAGCCATGAATCTGACTGAAGGACCAAGGGCCATCTAAAATGGATATAATCTGAAGCCACTAAGAATAAGAATGTGCTAAATTCACGATCTTACTATTTGGGTAGAATGGGCATCCCATTGTGGGGCCCATTTAGGGTGTGACAATGAATGAATAAAAACAAAGATTGACTGGTTCTCAATGCATATGACAGCTATGAAACAACAAAAGGGTTACATGTAGATTGTAGGTAATTTTCCATGTAAATACATAACATGATTTTGCATTATTTGTTACTGATTGGGACTGATGAAATTATGGAGAGTAATATGCACAAATTTGATTTCACTTAATAAACTTATTTGTCATCATCTGCACATGTTTTAATATTATCATTTTTTATGTCTTGCATCTCTGGTATCCTTGAGAAGTTATCTTTGCTTCTCGGCTAATATGAATCTTTGACATGGTTGTCCACTGTTTCTGCTAATGTGTTCGACATGATGATGAGTAGGTATGAAATGGTTAACTGTAGACAAAAAAAAAGTGTGATTCAACTGTAGCCGAATTGACCGTACATGTAAATTAAACAAGCCAATCAGTATAGTTAGACAAAGTGTTCTATAACTCCATTCTGGAGTATTAAGGAGCGGTAAGGTTATCAGACAGCTTTCTACCTGATAGCTCATAGATAGTGCTATGCTCTAACTTTTTTATGTCATAATTTGAAGTTTACAGTAATATTTGAATGATCTCTCATGTTTGAGCATAGGCAATAGACCATGGAGAGAGTGCAACACTGTATGCAAACAGGAGTCTTTGTAAGCTGCTCATGGGTGAGGGTGAGGGTGCTTTGTCAGATGCTCTCAGGTGCAGAATGCTGCGACCTAAATGGGCAAAAGCTTGCTACCGTCAAGCTCAAGCTCACATCCTACTCAAGGTGCGTCTAGCTTGCCAGTGTGTTCAGTTATTTCATATTGATCTTATAGTCTGGTCACGTTCCTTGATTTGCTCTGCACTCCCAGGAGTATAAACAAGCCTGCGATGCTCTCTTGGAGGCACAAAAATTGGATCCCAGGAATGCCGAAATTGAGGGTGAATTACGGTATAACCTATACTATTTTCGTAATGTAAAGCAGTTTCATACTGGGCTATTAGTGTAATTCTTTGCACGGCTCCGAAGAACTCCTTTTGTTCCTTATGTGCCATTTGTGTCTCAGTCATGTGTAGGGTCGTACCTGATATGGCAGCCCCAGAAAGAGAAATAATGTAGTATTGAGTTGCATATTGAGGGATATTTATTAGAGCTGTCATTTCATTCCATTCGGTTGAATTCTTGCAGGAAGGCTAGGGAACTCATGAAGAATCCTACTGGCGAAGTTGAACAGTGAGGCATGGCCGTGTACCTTGGATTGCAGGCTGCAACAATGCAACATTGTGTCTATTTTCACTGAAGTAGAACTAGCAGGAACTCCTAATTGCTCAGCATGTAAGTGGACAGACCCACGGTTGTCCATCGACATGCCGTTTATATCCGCTTGATTAAACGGAACTAAAAATTATGCTCGTTTAAACCCGTTCTAATACGGCGGCGTCCGTCAGCCCGATTGGAAACAATTAAAGTAGAGTTTCCGACCCAGCGCCTCCGTAGCGACGGCTGCGTTGCCGAGCTGGTGGCCGCCGCTCCGGCCACCAAGGACAGCAGGGAGCGAGGGATGCAGCTGCGCGGTGGCGTGAAGACTGTCGTCGCACGGGGCTAGCTCCACACGCGAAGGGGCAACACGACGGGAGCTGGCCGCTGCCGCCGTTCAGAAAGCCAAGGCGGAAGGCACTCCTGGTGCACGAATCAAGGCAGACGGAGGGTGGAATTGCTGCTGCCGGTATAGGGAAAAAGCTGGATGATGATGTGCTGCAGATGTAACCGGCGGTAGAAAATTTGGAGCGGGATTTTGGGAGAAAAGCTGCTCCCGCGATGCAAGATCCAGATCCTCGCCGCCGGGGTGGGGCCCCTCGTCGGTCAACGATATCGTCCTCGAGACCCCTCTAGAGATGCAGTCCAGGCAGGTAGTTGACCAGGAGCAGGAATTCGCCCGCAGTGGTATCCGCCGGCCACCGGCGCAAGGAGGTGCGGACGCTCGCAGCGGGCCAGCGGCGGTAGCGGTGATGCCGCTTTCGTCCGTCATGGAATTGTATAAAGCCGTGGGCGTCCACTTTACTGTTTTACTTCGCTGGGTTTAGGGGCGCCGTGGGCAACCCACTCCCACTTACAGGCATTGCTGCTGCTGCCTCGGCCGTCGGCAGCGGCAGGTAACTGCAGCACGCACTGCGGCAACATCAGCATCCCGTATCCGTTTGGCGTGGAGCCCGGCTGCTACCGCGACGGCTTCAACCTCACCTGCAACCGGTCGCACACCCCACCCATGCTCTTCCTCGGCGACGGCACCCTGCAGGTGCTCGACATCTCCATCCTACCCGCCACGGTGCGCATCAACAGCGCCAGACTCGACATCCAGCGGATGGGGATCCAGGGCGCAAACAGAACATGGGGCGCCGGTCTCGGACACGACGGACCATATTTTCTGTCCACATATAACTACCTGCTGGCGTTCGGCTGCAACGTCCTAGCCATCCTGCTGGAGGATGGCATCCTTGCCAGCAGCTGTGCCGCTCTGTGCCCAGACTACATGCCTACGAGTGTGGCACCAGCACTGCCACCGACTGATGCGGCACCGGCACCGACTGATACGGCTCCGACCTCGTCGAACCATGTCAACTCCAATGAACTCTGCTCTGGCGTGTATTGTTGCCATGCAAGCCTAATCATTGGTGTCCCGTCCTACGGACTCCAGTTTCATCCCATTGCGGATGCTTCATCGACGAGCATCGGCGCGTCAACCTGCGCGTACATAGTGGATGCCTATTACAGATTTCAGGAGGATATATATGATTGTGATTCCCTTCCACCCGTTGTCCCTGCCGTGCTAGACTGGATCATCAACGGCTCTGCATGTGACAGCAATGGGTCTTCTTCCTGCCTCAGTAGGCACAGCTTTTGCGAAGAAATTACTCTTGAGGTTGCTAATGGGCACCTCTGCCAGTGCTCCGACGGTTACCAAGGCAACCCCTACATCTCCGATGGTTGTTACGGTAATAGTATACTTCTTCAACTACTTAATTCTCGGAACAACTGCATGCATGAAATCATCATATTGTAAATAGTCCAGATTGACGTGATCGTAAAAATCTAGCACCGATAAAAAATAGGAACACTGCAAAAGTGGTAACATTTTCTTTTTGTCAAGCACCAGGAAACTCTAGTGAATATCCATAAATATATATATATATATGTAGTTTACTACTAAATCGAATTATTTGTGTTTCCTTGCCAACATGAATCCTCAGTTGATTAATTTCCTTCTCTTCCAACACAGATATCAACGAGTGCCATTATCCACATATCTACCCATGCTACGGAGATTGCAATAACACACAAGGGGGCTATAAATGCCAATGCCCTCCTGGCTTCAAGGGCGATGCTAATATACCAAATGGATGCAAAGGTAACACATCATTTGATCCAGTTTAGCAATATGTACAGTCGCTCTCAATCCATGTTCATTTAATTAGGTTAGCTATATATATATTCATTTGTAGTTTATCCCATAATCTCAAGCCTTTCCAATAAGACAATTCTGTAATTCTACTAATAGATGGTAGTTGTTTATTTATTTATTGACTTTCATTTCTACTACTCCCTCTGATCGGAAAAGAGTGTCGGATGATTTAGTATAACTTAGTACAAATAAGTCGTACTAGCTAACCGATAACCTTTTCCAATCGGAGGAATTTACTACATATATGGTTAATTCCGTTCGATATTGTGCGGCTTATTCAGATATTGACGAGTGTGCACAACCAGAAGAACACTCTTGTTACGGTATCTGCATAAACATGCCCGGAACTTTCCATTGCGGGTGCAGTAACGGAACCTTCGGAGATCCACGGACGAAAGAGGGTTGTGTAACAATAAAGAACTCCTTTACAGGTGACCTGTTACAGCTTGCATACTACATCAGTCCGTTACCTATTTTATGTATGTGCATTTTTTTTTTGATAAAGGGCTTTATTATTTAAAACGTGTAAGCATTGCACCTGTATGTGTATATATCAAGGTTGAATATAATTCTACTTATGATTTCTGTAGTATCTTCATGGAGTGAATGTTTTCCAATTTCCAACAAACACTGCCCCCCTTGTGAAATAGCATCTATCAAAATATTTATAGACTATTGCAATGCACAATAATTACACTTCTTTGTATGGTAGTAATCTTTCACCAAATAGTTTCTTCTCAGTAAAATTAATTTGCGTGCACCAAATTCATGATTTTTTCCCTCGATATATATATTGACATGTTTTTGTTTTGCAGGTTTAAGGGTAGGTCTGGTAGTTGGCGGTGGCTTAGTTCTACTGGTTCTGGTATTTTGTGCTCCATTCGTAACACACAAAATCAAGATACGGAGAGCTAACACACTGAAACAACATTTTTTCAAGCTGAATCATGGACTGCTGCTGCACCAGTTAATAGCACAAAAGGCAGACTTTGGTGAAAGGATGATTATTCCTTTATGGGATATTGAGAAGGCTACAAACAATTTTGACATAGCTCGTCAGGTTGGTGGCGGAGGGCATGGCATTGTGTATAAAGGAATTCTAGACCTACAGATTGTTGCAGTAAAAAAATCAAAGATTGTTGTGCAAAGAGAAATTGATGATTTCATAAACGAGGTCGCTATTCTTTCTCAAATCAACCATAGGAATGTGGTAAAGCTAATTGGATGTTGTCTTGAAGCAGAAGTTCCATTATTGGTCTATGAATTCATTTCAAATGGAACTCTTGATCATAGTCTTCATGCTGAAGGACCGATGCGACTACCATGGGATGATCGAGTGAGGATTGCAAGTGAAGTTGCTACAGCTCTTTCCTACCTCCATTCAGCTGCTTCTGTGCCAGTTTATCATAGAGATATCAAATCATCGAACATACTGCTCGATGAAAATTTAATAGGAAAGGTATCAGACTTTGGGGCTTCAAGGTATATCCCGATTGATCGAACCGAAGTGACTACGGCCGTGCAAGGAACACTTGGGTATTTAGATCCCATGTACTATTATACTGGTCGTCTAACAGACAAGAGTGATGTTTTCAGTTTCGGTGTTCTTCTTGTAGAGTTGCTTACCAGGAAGAAACCATGTGCCTATCGCTCTGACGATGGAACTGGTCTTGTTTCACTTTTTGTCTCACTACTCGCAGAAGGTAATTTGAGTGAGATAATGGATCCACAAGTTATCGTAGAGGAACATGGAGAAGCCCTAGAAGTAGCGGCACTAGCGGCGAGGTGCACTAAATTGAAGGGAGAAGAG
The DNA here is from genome assembly GCA_007115705.1 of Dactylis glomerata. Taxonomy (NCBI): domain Eukaryota; kingdom Viridiplantae; phylum Streptophyta; class Magnoliopsida; order Poales; family Poaceae; genus Dactylis; species Dactylis glomerata. The sequence goes on from QXEO01000546.1 coordinate 9,950,869, forward strand.
AGGCCTACGATGAGGGAAGTGGAGATGGCACTCCAAAACTTGAGAGCTACCCAGACACATGCTCCACGTGATACCACATCAAGAAGATGCAACGAGGATCAAACTGTGGCTCATGACATTTCAACTGAAACCATTACTAATGAAGGAAGCAGACAATACAGTATGGAACAAGAAAACTTATTATTAGCTAGCTACCCTAGATGATCTTGTTAGGAATATGCAACTTACATTATCAGGGGGCCAAAGGCCACATATATAGTACATGTACAGGGTACAAATATGCAGGAAACCCCCTAACAGATAGGGAAAATACAATATACAATATACATCTAACACCCCCCCCCCCCAAACTCATGGTGGATCCACAACACTGAGTTTGGAGAGTAAGAAATCATGCTGTGCTCTAGTCTGTGCCTTTGTAAAGAAATCCGCCAACTGTAACTCTGAAGGCACATACTGAAGCGCAATAACCTGAGCCTGCACCTGAGCACGTGTATAAAAAGCATCAACACCAATATGCTTGGTAAGCTCATGCTTTACCGGATCACGTGCAATACTGATAGCACCTGTACTGTCAGACAAAACTGGAGTGGGTGTCGTAACAGAGACCCCAAAATCCGCAAGCAACCACCGTAACCAAGTCACCTCAGCAGTCTACAAGGCCATAGCTCGCAACTCGGCCTCAACACTCGAACGGGAAACCGCTGTCTGTTTCTTCGTCTTCCAAGCAATGAGCGAACCACCAAGAAACACACAGTAAGCAGAAAGTGAACGACGATCCGTAGGATCACTCGCCCATGTAGCATCCGAGTAGCACTAAAGCTGGAGGGAGCTGGAACGAGGAAAGAAAAGGCGACGAGTGATCGTGCCACGAAGATAGCGAAGAACACGGAGGAGATGACTATAGTGAACAGTGGTAGGAGCTGAGACAAACTGACTCAGAATATGAACAGGATAAGATATGTCAGGACGAGTGATAGTAAGATAAACAAGACTCCCAACAAGATGGCGATAACGCGTCGGGTCAGGAAGAGGATCACCATCAGTAGGACGAAGCTTAACATTAAGCTCCATAGGAGTCTCAACAGTGCGCTCGTCCCCAAGAGCAGCACGAGCAAGAAGATCCTGAATATACTTTTCCTGAGAGATAGAAAAGCCATCAAAAGTGGAGGAGACCTCAATCCCAAGAAAGTAGCGGAGAGGACCAAGATCAGTCATATGAAACTGATCACAAAGATGAGCCTTAACAAAGGCAATATACTCAGGATCATCACCAGTAATGATCATATCATCAACATAGAGAAGGAGAAGAGTGTGTCCACGAGGAGAAGTGTGAACGAACAGCGCTGGATCATGAGCACTGGGAGAGAAACCAGCAGCAGTCACCACAGAGGCAAAACGCTCAAACTAGGCACGAGGGGCCTGTTTCAGGCCATAAAGAGAACGCCGAAGATGACAAACCATCCCATCGGGAACAAAATACCCAGGAGGAGGCTGCATGTAAACCTTCTCACTCAATTCTCCATTGAGGAAAGCGTTCTGAACATCAAGCTGAGACACAGACCAGTGTCGAACAGAAGCGACAGCAAGAAGAGTGCGCACAGTGGTCATATGAGCCACAGGAGCAAAGGTCTCATCATAGTCACGGCCGTGCTCCTGCTGAAAGCCACGAGCCACAAGACGCGCTTTATAGCGCTCAAGAGATCCATCAGAGAGAGTCTTAATTTTATAGACCCACTTGCACGTGATGGGATGAACACTGGGAGGGGGAGAGACAAGATCTCAGGTGCCAGTGCGCTCAAGCACAGCAATCTCCTTAGCCATGGCAAGCTGCCATTCGGGATGACGCTCAGCATCCCGATAAGAAGTCTGCTCGAGGGCAACAGAGAGACCGTACTGACTAGGAGAGTAACGATCAGGTGGACGACGAAGACGAGTCGCCGGAAGAGGAGAGGGAAGCTCGTCAGAAGAAGAAGACATATCGGAAGAAGAAGAAGAAGGGACATCAGGAGGAGGACCCGGAACATGAGAGCGACGAGAATAATGGAAGGGAAAAGGAGACAACGATGAGGTGGGTGGAGGATCAGGAGAAGAAGGAGAAGAACTAGGTGGGGAGGAGGACAATGGGGTCGAAGGTGAGACATCGGTAATAATAGGTCCCAAAGGAGGATCAATAGGAATAGAGGGAGGTGTGTCAGGAAAAAGTAGAAAGGAGATATCCTCCATCGGATAGGTCAAGGAGGTGGGGCGAGGATAGAAAGGACGCGTCTCATCAAACGTGACATCACGAGAAATGCGCATCCGACGACCAACGGGGTCCCAACACCGATATCCCTTATGCTCATCACTGTATCCAAGAAAAACACACTCAACAGACTGAGCGGTCAGTTTGGTGCGTTCACGAGAGGCAAGAAGAACATAACAAACGCAACCAAACGAACGAAGCACTGAGTAATCAGGAGGATGACCAGAGAGGCGCTCTAGAGGAATACCACCCTGCAGAGCAGCAGAGGGTTGAATATTGACGAGATAGCTGGCAGTGGAAACAGCCTCAGCCCAAAAGTGAGGCGGAAGAGAAGCGGCAATCATCAACGCACGAGTCGTCTCAAGAAGGTGACGATGCTTGCGCTCAGCCACACCATTCTGAGCATGAGCACCAGGACAAGAAAACTGAGCAAGAGTACCCTCCTCAGCAAGAAAAGTGCGCAGTGAATGAGAGATATACTCGCCAGCAGAATCGGCATGAAACACACGAATAGGAGTAGAGAACTGGGTACGAACCATGGCAGCAAATTTCTTATAGATAGACAAAACCTCACTACGAGAAGACATGAAATATATCCAAGTGTGACGAAAAAAATCATCTATAAAGAGAACATAGTAGCGATGACCCCCTTTCGACGGGAAGGGAGATGGACCCCAAACATCGGAGTGAACAAGATCAAAAGGACGCTCGGACACAGACTCACTGTGAGGATACGGTAGCTGAATCTGCTTACCAAGCCGACAACCCTGACAATCCAAAGAAGCGTTTCCGGAGACAGACCCCAGAACACCACGATGAACTAAAGACGAGAGTCGAGAACCACATAAATGTCCAAGACGATGATGCCACTACTGAAAAGAGCTAGTAGCAACAGCTACAGATGCCGAGGAACTGGTGACGGTGGCATCAGAAGGAAGACGAAGCCAATGAAGCTCCCAGAGGCCATCATGGTGGCGGAGGCCAGCACCAAGCATAGTGCCGGTGCGACGATCCTGAACAGAACATGAATCAAAGTCGAGAGTGATGCTACAACGAGAGTCGACGATCTGACTACCAGAAAAGAGTTGCATATTAAGTTGAGGAACATGCGCAACAGAAGGGACATGAAACGAGGAAGTACTAAGAATGCCTCGACTAATGACTGGGAGAGGGGTACCATCGGCAGTAAGAACACGAACAGGAGGGTCGACAGGTCGAACAGAATGCAACAAGGAAGAATCAGGAGTCATATGAAAAGAAGCTCCAGTATCAAGAAGCCATGGGGATGTACCTGGAGAAGGAGGAGGTGGTCACTCAATGCCAGAAAACTCAGTCGCAGAACCAGCAGAACCTGTCGGTGAAGAATCCCAAGCATCAAGCAGGCATTGAAGCTGCGCTATCTCATGCGCAGAGAGGGGCATGGCTGGAGAGGTCGAGGTACAATCAGGTGCCGACGATGAGCTGTCACCCACACACAGAGGCCGCCAAAGGTGGCGTTGGAGAGCAACACGCCGATGAAGACGGAGTCGACGAAAGACGGTCACAACCGCCTGAAGAAGCCGCAAGAGTCGATGTCGAGCAGCGAGCCGACGTAGACGGGGTCGGCGAAGCGCGGCCATAACCACGTGAAGAGGCCGCGAAAGTTGATGTAGAGCGGCAGGCCGACGTAGACGAAGTCGGCGAAGGGCGGCCATAGCCGCGTGAAGAGATCGATGTCAAGCGGCGAGCCGACGTAGATGGGGTCAGCGAAGCGTGGCCATAACCACGTGAAGAGGCCGCAAAAGTCGATGTAGAGCGGCAAGCCGACGTAGACGAAGTCGGCGAAGGGCGGCCATAACAGCGGGAAGATGTCGCGAAAGTCAATGTAGAGCGGCAAGCCGACATACACGGTGTTGACGGACAAGCACCAAGGACCGAAGGAAGGCCCGAGGATAAGGCGGAGGCAGCGGAAAAAGTCATCGGGTGACAAGAGCAAGAAATGCCCGAGGACAGGGACATAAATTTTTTTTTTGAAGAGAGAAAATGGATCGGGAGCAGGCTACCCGGATCGATCGACAGGAACACAGCTCGACGGCTGGAGATAGCGATGGCCCGCGGTGCCTGGAGACGGCGATGGCCCGCGGTGGTGGTGTCCCGGACAGGCGGGCGGAACCTGGCAAGCGGGATCGGCGGCTGGCGGTCAAAGATGGCCGAGCTCGTGCGGGAATCGGGCGAGGGCGGCGAGATCCGGCCACTGGCAGCGGGAATTGGCTGGGGGTGGCGAGATCCGGCCACTAGCGGCGGGAATTGGCTAGGGGCGGCGGGATCCGGCGGCACTTCACCGAAATCGGATCAGTACTCCATGACGGACGGGACGGGAAGAATCTCGGACGAGAAGCGGCAGCGGTTGAAGAATTCTTGGACGTTGGACGAGAAGAAGAAGATCGACCACGAGGCAGATGGGACGGGGGCCAGCCGGAACAGCAGTCGGAAATCGACCATGAGACAGACGGGGGCCGGCTGGAACAGACGGCGGCTACCGGGAAGGTGTCGATCAAGAAAAAAAAATATGCACGAGTTGCGGCAAGAGAGGCTAACCTAGCTCTGATACCATGTTAGGAATATGCAACTTACATTATCAGGGGGCCAAAGGCCATATATATAGTACATGTACAGGGTGCAAATATGCAGGAAACCCCCTAACAGATGGGGAAAATACAATATACAATATACATCTAACAGATCTTTCCATCATGTACTTTTCTTTTCCGATGTTGTTGTTTTGTAATCATTTTTAAAAAATATACTATTCCCTCCGGTCGAAAATAATTGTCGGTGATTTTGTACTAATTTAGTATAAAGTTTGTACTAAGTCCCCGACAGTTATTTCCGATCGGAGGGAGTATGTCTTAGAAAGCTAACTTAGATTTCTAAAACATGCCTCGCTGTTTCCATCAACCAAAATCAAGGAAGGAGACGAGAACACAGGTCCTTACATGCCCATGCCTCGCAAAGATTCTGACGAAATTCCGTCTGTGCTCTCACTGTCGCCGGCATGCACGTCGTCGACCATGCGTCCAAAGCCTCGGCGCTTCACGCCTTCTACGTCGACCTGCTCGCTCGGCCCACTTTTTTGAAGGTAAACTACAATTTTTTATTTAAATAAAGTGATGTTATGTACACTGATAAAAACAAGGAAAATAGAGAGCAAAAAAGGTTCTAAACTTGTGATTGTAGCCATTTCTTGAAGGTGCCAGCATATTTTAATTTCTTTCTCATTTTATAGCTGACCATCCGGAGTAGTTCTTGATAGTAGATGAGCATTGAAACTTTGGGGTCATATTAGAAAATATTTTGTTATTCCTGACTATCCAAACTCCCCAAGTAACCAGAATGAGTATTTCCATAAACTAGTAAGCTTGCACGTGCAATGCATGATTTTTTTTTCTAATATCGGTTGACGATAATTTATCTCATACTTAGTCATTAATTTTCTTATCTGGCATGACAATCTTTATTCTCACTAGTAGAAAAGAGAGCTTTCGTTTGGAGCTGCCCAGAGCTTTAGCACCGGTTGTGTTACGAACCCAGACTAAAGGGTGCATTAGCACCGGTTCATAAGACCAGGACGTCGTAGAAAACTCGCTGGGCTTTAGCACCGGTTTGTAAGGAACCTTTAGCACCGGTTTGTAAGGAACCTTTAGCACCTATTTGAGCCACGAACCGGTGCTAAAGGGGTTGCGTGCAGACGGTCACCCTTTAGCACCGGTTCATGGCTCAAACCGATGCTAAAGGTCCCCCCTTTTGCACCGGTTTGAGCCACGAACCGGTGCTAAAGGGTGGTGACCTTTAGCATCGATTTAAGCTATGAACCGGTGCTAAAAGGTAGCCACCCATTTTTTGCTCTCATGCCTACCCCCTCCCCCCCTCCCACCGCGCAGAAAAAAACGTCTAAAAAATAAACGAAAATGAGAAAAACTTCAAATTTCAAAATCCTTTGACATGCATGTACCTAACGCAATCAAATATTATGGAAAATTTGAAAATTTGAATTTTGATATTTTTTGCAAAAAAAGGTTGTTCCAATTTAAAAAGGCTTTAACTTTTACGTACGAACTCAGAAAAAAACATATAATATATCAAAAATTATCTACACAAAATTTTACATCCGATTTCAACAGCCATAGGCCGTTTGCACAAATTCTACTTTCTCAAAATTCCAAAGGAAAATATGAAAGCAGGAAGATTTTAGATTTTGTCAAAAAAATAGAAAAATTGACTTTTTTTGAAATTTTTGAATTTCTTTTGTTGTTTATTTCAGTTTTTAATTATTTAGAATGTTTCACATTACATTGGAATTTTTGAATATTTTAGGTTTTTTTTTTATTTTTATTGTATTTTTGAAATATTTCAAGTTTTTTATTAATCATTCAATATGCATGAAGATTATTTTAAATTCACTATTGCTTATTAGTAGTTAATCATTATTGCTTGTTAGTAGTTAATCATTATTGCTTATTAGTAGTTAATCATATCTTATCAAAGTCTAAGAGTTAATACAATTTATAGCATAGTATTATCAAGAAGTTGCGAGCGCAATCTTGGAAGCTAGTAGGAAAGGAATGGAGAAGTTAAGTGTGCTAAGGGTGGAGTAGTGGGAGGTTGGGTGAACGACTGGGAAGTGAGGACCACGAGTATGTAATTTGACATGAGATTAGGGGCGATTACAGATTGGAGTGGAAACTGTCAAACAATTCAAATATTCAAAAATAGACAAATTCCAAAAAATAAATTCAAATAAATTTCATTTTTTTTTCAGAATTTCTTCCGGATATTTCATGGGTTAACACGTGCAGGCATAATAGCAGGATATTTCATGGGTTTAACATATTCAATAAATCCTTCCTTAGGTACAGCGATATGTTTAGCAAAAGTGATACATCTCAAACGTATCTATAATTTTTTATGCTCCATGCTTGTTCTTACACCATTTGCTTAATGTTTTATTACACTTCGTGGCGTTTTTATGCATTTTCCAGAACTAACCTATTAACAAGATACCACAGTGTCAGTTCCCTATTTTCTGTTGTTTTTATGTTTCAGAAAATTTACACATGAATTATTCTCGGAATTGGACGAAACAAAAGTTGAACCTCCTATTTTTACCGAAGCTTTGCGAAGACTGAAGATGACACAGAGAGGGGCCAGGGGCCAGCCTCACCACCAGGGGGCGCGGCCCAGCCCCTGGCCGCGCCCACCTATGGTGAGGGTGCCCTAGTCCACTCCTGACGACGCCCCTTCGCCTATAAAGTCCCCTCGATGGGAAAAACCTAATGGCCCGATCAATTTTCCAGAAACACATCGCGATCCATCGCCGTCGTCGACCCAAGATTGGGAGGGTCTAGAAGCTTTTCCCGGCACCCTGCCGGAGAGGAGAATCGCCATCGGAGGTCTTCTTCATCACCATGCTTGCCTCCGGTGCAATGAGTGAGTAGTCTACCTTGGACTATAGGTCCATAGCAGTAGCTGGATGGTTGTCTTCTCCACCATGTGCTTCATGTTTAGATCTTGTGAGCTGCCCTACATGATCGAGATCATCTTTATGTAATTCTACATGTTGTGTTTGTTGGGATCCGATGAATATTGGTGTTATGTTAAGTTGATGTTCTGAATTTTATCTTATGTTATCTCTATGTTGTTTATGATCTTGCATGCTCTCCGTTGTTAGTAGCTATCTTGGCCAAGTAGATACTAATGACTCCAAGAGGGGGTATTTATGCTCAATAGTTGGGTTCATGCCTCTATTTAATCGGGGGGAGTGATAGAAACCTCTAAGGTTGTAGATGTGTTGTTGCCACTAGGGAGAAAACAACAATCTTGTGTCTAAGGACATTTGCTTTGTTTACATTACACACTTTGCTTAATGCAATTATCTGTTGTTCGCAACTTAATACTCAAGGGGTCCTCGAATGATTCCCCGCTTGTGGATTATTAGTCATAGATGCAGTTGGATGGCGGTCTATGTATTTTGTTGTAATGCCCAGAGTAAATCTCATAGTGATCCTCATGACATATGCACATTATCTTTATTCTATCAATTGCCCAACTGTAATTTATTTACCCAGCATGTCGTTATTTATCTTATGGAGAGACACCACTAGTGAACTATGGACCCCGGTCCAATTTCCTTTATATTGCTATTACTGTTTACTTTTACTCGTACTGTTTACTTTCTCGCATACTACTATTGCTTTCCACTTGATACGCTCAATCCTTTGTTTACAGCAAACCGGTAAGATTGACAACCTCATCGTAAGTTGGGAGCAAAGTTCTTGGTTGTATTGTGTGTAGGTTCCACATTCCTGCTGGTGCAAAGCAAAGCCCTGGACGAGGCGCCTTATAAATTGTCCGGAGCTGTCGCAAAGCTAGCAGGCATCACCTTCTGAAGTTTGGCTTTTTCCTACTGGTTCGATAAACCTCGGTTTCTTACTGAGGGAAGAGTTGCTACTGTGCTCATCATACCTTCCTCTTGGGGTTCCCAACTGGGTGGTCATCTGCCCGCATCAAGCATTTTTTCTGGCGCCGTTGCCGGGGAAAAAGAAGATTTCTGCAAGGGGAGTTGATGGCGCTGTGATGATGGTGTGAAAGCTTCTTCTTTAATACACGGCAACGGCGACAGAAAACTTCTGGAGCCAAGTTGACGTGGGAATGTGTAGTAAATGACTGGCCAGTTGGAAAACCCCAAGAGAAGGTTTTGATGAATATAGCAGCAAGTTTTCCCTCAGTTATGAAACCAAGGTTATCAATCCAGTAGGAGGATGAATACGACTGAAGGTGATGCCCACTAGCTGCGTGATGCTCTAACAAGGGCGCCGTTAACGATAACTTGTTAGCGCGTCTTCAACCAGTAGCAACGTGGAACCTGCACACAACACAACCAAATACTTTGTTTCCAACTTACGATGAGGTTGTCAATCTCACCGGTTTGCTTGAAACAAAGGGTATGAGCATATCGAGTGGAAAGTGATAATAGTATGCGAGTAAAGTAAACAGTGCGAGTAAAATAAACAGGTGATAGCAATATAAAGGAAATAGGACCGGGGTCCATAGTTCACTAGCGGTGTCTCTCCATAAGATAAAATAACACATGCTGGGTAAATAAATTACAGTTGGGCAATTGATAGAATAAAGACAACGTGCATGTCGAGAGGATCACTATGAGATTTACTCTGGGCATTACAACAAGATACATAGACCGCCATCCAACTGCATCCATGACTAATAATCCACTTGTGGCGAATCAATCCGAGAACTCCACAAGTATTAAGTTGCGAACAACATATAATTGCATTAAGCAAATTGTGTAATGTAAACAAAGCACACGCCCTCGAGCATATGAATGTTGTTTTCCCCCTAGTAGCAACAGCACATCTACAACCTTAGAGGTTTCTGTCACTCCATTAAATAGAGGCATGAACCCACTATCGAGCATAAATACCCCCTCTTGGAGTCAGTAGCAACTACTCGGCCAAGATAGCTACTAACAATGGAGAGCATGCAAGATCATAAACAACATAGAGATAACATAAGATAATATTTAGTACATTAACTCAATCATAACACCAATATTCATCGGATCCCAACAAACACAACATGTAGAATTACATAACGGTGATCTCGATCATGTAAGGCAGCTCACGAGATCTAAACATGAAGCACATGGTGGAGAAGACAACCATCTAGCTACTACTATGGACCCATAGTCCAAGGTAGACTACTCACTCATCACGCCAGAGGCAAGCATGGCGATGAAGAAGACCTCCGGTGGCGATTCCCCTCTCCAGCAGGGTGCCGGGAAGAGCTTCTGGACGGCGGCGGCGGATCGCGATGTGTTCTGGAAAAGTGATCGGGTATTTAGGTTTTTCCCGTCTGGGAGTCTTTATAGGCGAAGGGGCGGTGTCAAAGGTGGACCAGGGGGCCCTCACCACCAGGGGGCGCGGGCCAGCCCTAGGCCGCGCCGCCCTGTGGTGTAGGCACCATGTGGCCCCTCTCCATCTCCTCTTCGGTTTTCTGGAAGCTCCGTGAAATATCTGGACGTCTGGTTTTTGTTTCATCCAATTCCAAGAATATTTCCTGTGTAACTTTTCTGAAACACAAAAACAGCAGAAAATAGGGAACTGACACTGTGGCATCTCGTTAATAGGTTAGTTCTGGAAAATGCATAAAAATGCCACGAAGTGTAATGAAACACTAAACAAATGTTATAAAAACAAGCATTGAGCATCAAAAATTATGGATACGTTGGAGACGTATCAGCATCCCCAAGCTTAACTACTGCTCGTCCTCGAGTAGGTAAGTGATAACAAAAGAAATAATTTTTGAGGTGACATGCACCTACACAATCTTGATCATCTATGTAAGCGTTGTGCGCTGGGATCAAAAGAACTTAAAACATGGGCATGAAAGATATAATCTTGATAGAAGAAACATAGCAATCATGTTATAACATGAAAATGAACACAAACAAAAGATCATGAAAATGAAACAATGAAATTCAAACGTGTGTTCAAATCATAAGGAAAAACATACAAATGGTTTTCAGCTTGTCCTTCATGAGACAGCAAAACATAAATGCATAGGACACCTTCAAGTTTAAGAGGGCGACTAGATACAAATAAATTGAGAACAAGTGAAACCAACAGTATGAATTAATCAATGAAAACTTTGGGACAATGTACATTATACTCAAAATGACAACTATGCTCTCTTAATGGTGCATAAAGGTAGAAGGTGGTGACTCAACATAAAAGTAAAAGAAAGTCCCTTCGCGGAGGGAAGCAGTGATTGCAAGTTTTATAAACCCTTAAAAATTATGGTACTTACCGGCTTTGAGCTCTCATTGCCCCCATCATAAGCATCTTGAATGGTTAAAGTTAATGCGAGTACACTTATGCTGCATATGCTTGACAAATCATAAGTTGAAAACCTCGTGTCCCGTGAAATATGAATACCCAAACCTCATGCTACTTTACTTAGAGTCCCAAGCAAGCTCTTGTCATTGTAAGTATACACGTATCACTGAGAACCGCCAATGGGGTACCTCCATGCCCGATGACATGGAACAAGCCCACATCAAAATGATAGGATAAACAGACAATGAACACCTCGGCATCTCTTTTATTTACCATTGGTATAGCTTTTTATTATGAGATGCGTCGTCGAATGTTCACTATGGGCATGCTGTAAATTTCCACCATGAATTATGCATGGCTTAGATTAGCGGCCCAGGTGTTTCTCTAACACGTATACAAACTCCATGATCCCGCAAGATTCCCAATTCATTTCACACCGCGAGTATCCATAAACAAAAGATCGCGATATCAACTCAAATGAAAGATAGTGCAATGTTGAAAGCTTGCCCCATGACGGCATGGCTGGGCTAATTTCCAACTTACAACTTGCAAGCATAACAACTCAACATAAGAGACCACAATGTCAAAATTTTAAAGCGAGAAAAGTAAAGTGTGCCATCCGGTTCGTGAGAGCTTTACTGACCAATTTTCGCATAACACCAAAAAAGTTTAATTTGAAGGATAGATAAAAATAAGTCAGATGTACTTTGGAATAGTAAATTGCTAATAGGTATGTATGGTGGACACTTTGGAACAACTTGGTTTTTAGGAGTTGGATGCACGAGTAGAGCTCATACTCAGTACAAAATGAGGGCTAGCAAAAGACTGGGAGCGACCAACTAAGAGAGCAATAACGGCCATAATCATGCAAAGCGACAAAGTGACATTAAAAGAAGCATAAGATGGCATCAAAAGTCAAAAACTAAATGATCATAGAGGCTTATGGTGACTTTGTATGAGTCTAACATGTGTGAGCATGCGCCAAGTCAACCCAAATAAAGCATCAAAGGAGAAAACCAAAATAATGCTTCCAAATAATTAAAACAACGCATGATTTTTTCAAAGGCTCATTAAGCAATCTCGGTCATTTGAGACAAGTCATGCTACAGAATAACCACTAAGCATACTATCAAAAAGACATCAAGCACGACATGCAAAAGCCTAGGCCGCAGTCTACACAAGCTCCTTCTTGTACCACTTTTTTGCATAAAGCTTTTTCTCTTTTCCAACACCATTCAAACTTTTTATAAACAACTCTTTTGATGAAAACCAATATGGACCAGAGGCAAAAATACACCTTGATGAAAAGATAGAACAATATCTGAACACATATCAAGGTGAAAATCGAAAGCTAAACGTAGTTCTAGAAAAAGAGAACACTCGTTAAAATTATAAGAATGAAAAATGGAGTGTTCTTGGCAAATGAAAAGCAAGGCAACTTCTCCAAAAGAAATTTGTTGGGGTCCAACCATTTATTGAAGAAAACAAAACTAAACAAAAATGAAAACTAAAACAACTAACGCTCCAAGAAAAATGCATAATGCATGAAGCAATAAAAATATAGTGCGTTGAAAGGTGACCTGATTTTTGCCGATGAAGAAGAGGTGCCTCGGGGGCATCCCCAAGCTTTGACGCTTGTACTTCTTGGATATTTGTTGGGGTTCTGGGCATCCCCAAGCTTGAGCTTTTGTCCATTGTTCAACTCATCTCATCATTCTCCAATCCCTACACTTGAAAACTTCCTTTATACAAAACTAAACACAAGTCTATTAACAACATTAGTGTAAGCATAACATTGAATCAACCCCTTTTTTGCTTCAGGTTTCAACCTAAAACCACCAAATATAAAGAATATACTACTGTAGCAACTTCCCCAAAAGTTCCGTGATCAAAAGAACTCAAAAAGAAAGCTATAAAGCGGCAAACACAAATATTGGCAGAAATCTTTAAAAACAGAACAGCTGACAAAGGTCGAATTTTTAGAGGGTTTTCTGTTGCTCAAATCAAAAAGTGTTCAACTAATGAAAGTTTGGATATAACCTGGGGCATATGCACAAGAAATCTCAGGTCCAAAAGATATACAGAGAATTTTCACGAATTTTTACGGTGCAGCACCGAAAACTGTTTCAGGACAGCAACATCCCCAAATCTTACCTCGCTCAAATTAGAGGCTTCTCTTGGCACAACAACGAAATAAAAAGGATAAGGAGAGGTTATTACAGTAGTACTAACTTCCAAGACTCAAATAAAAGAAAACAAACTGAATGTAAAAATATTGGGTTATCTCCCAAGAGTGCTTTTCTTTAACGCCTTTGAGCTAGGCGCAGAAAGTGCGAATCAAATAATATCAAGTGATGAAGCATTAAGATCAATTATTTCCTCAAGATCACCACTTACCACACTAGGCACTTTAGAGGTTCCCGAAGATGATTCAACCTGCAAGTCACTCTTAGTTGAACTAAATGTCTTACCAATCTTAAAAACATGCTGCGGTTTAGGCACAGACACCTTGGGAACATACATAAATTTTTGCTCTTTTCCACCAAAAGCTTTCTCCTTCTTAAACTTAAGAGAAGAGAAAATTGAACTTAAAGTTTCCATGGACTCCTCTAGTTTCCCAATCCTAAGGTTTTGACTATCAAGAGTAGTGCTAGCCTCTAAAACAGTGATTCTCTTACCGATACTCTCTATCAATTCATTAACACGGCTAGCATCATCAAGGATATTTCGCAAACTTTTTTCTAAAGAGCTAAGCTTTTCTAAAACTTCCTTCAAAGTGACCTCAGTTTTAACAACATGAATAGGTGGTACCCCCACTAAACTTTCAATTAAATTGCATGCTTCAAGAGCGGGAGTATCCAGAAAATTACCTCCTGCAAGAGTATCAAGAACATACCTATATACCAACTAGTTATACCAACATAAAAAATTATAAGGAGGATCATGGTAGAATGCTTCTTTGTACACCTATGATGAGAATTGCTAATATGGTACCAAGCATCTTTCAAGCTTTCTCCCCCTTGTTGCTTAAAAGTACGAACTTCAACTTCAGGATTACTCATTCTAACAAGACTATAAGCAAGTAAATAGAAGCAACTATAAAGGAAACTAAGTTTTGTGTGTTTTTGATAAAACGATGCAAGTAAAAATAAAGTAAAGCAAAACTTAAACAAAGTAAAGGATGTGCGTGTGAAACTCCCCTTGCAGAAGTCTTCTTTCCTCCCCGGCAACGGCGCCAGAAAACTTGTTGATGGCGCGGTGATGATGGTGTGAAAGCTTCTTCTTTAATACACGGCAACGGCGACAGAAAACTTCTGGAGCCAAGTTGACGTGGGAATGTGTAGTAAATGACCGGCCAGTTGGAAAACCCCAAGAGAAGGTTTTGATGAATATAGCAGCAAGTTTTCCCTCAGTTATGAAACCAAGGTTATCAATCCAGTAGGAGGATGAATACAACTGAAGGTGATGCCCACTAGCTGTGTGATGCTCTAACAAGGGCGCCGTTAACGATAACTTGTTAGCGCGTCTTCAACCAGTAGCAACGTGGAACCTGCACACAACACAACCAAATACTTTGTTCCCAACTTACGATGAGGTTGTCAATCTCACCGGTTTGCTTGAAACAAAGGGTATGAGCGTATCGAGTGGAAAGTGATAATAGTATGCGAGTAAAGTAAATAGTGCAAGTAAAGTAAACATGTGATAGCAATATAAAGGAAATAGGACCGGGGTCCACAGTTCACTAGCGGTGTCTCTCCATAAGATAAAATAACACATGCTGGGTAAACAAATTACAGTTGGGCAATTGATAGAATAAAGACAACGTGCATGTCGAGAGGATCACTATGAGATTTACTCTGGGCATTACAACAAGATACATAGACCGCCATCCAACTGCATCTATAACTAATAATCCACTTGTGGTGAATCAATCTGAGAACTCCACAAGTATTAAGTTGCGAACAACAGATAATTGCATTAAGCAAAGTGTGTAATGTAAACAAAGCATATTCCCTCGAGCATATGAATGTTGTTTTCCCCCTAGTAGCAACAACACATCTACAACCTTAGAGGTTTCTGTCACTCCCCCAGATTAAATAGAGACATGACCCACTATCGAGCATAAATACCCCCTCTTGGAGTCACTAGCAACTACTCGGCCAAGATAGCTACTAACAACGGAGAGCATGCTAGATCATAAACAATATAGAGATAACATAAGATAATATTCAGTACATCAACTCAATCATAACACCAATATTCATCGGATCCCAACAAACACAACATGTAGAATTACATAACAGTGATCTCGATCATGTAAGGCAGCTCACGAGATCTAAACATGAAGCACATGGTGGAGAAGACAACCATCTAGCTACTGCTATGGACCTATAGTCCAAGGTAGACTACTCACTCATCGCGCCAGAGGCAAGCATGGCGATGAAGAAGACCTCCGGTGGCGATTCCCCTCTCCGGCAGGGTGCCGGGAAGAGCTTCTGGACCCTCCCGATCTTCAGGTCGACGGCGGCGGCGGATCGCGATGTGTTCTAGAAAAGTGATCGGGTATTTAGGTTTTTCCCGTCGGGGGGTCTTTATAGGCGAAGGGGCGGCGTCAGAGGTGGACCAGGGGGCCCTCACCACCAGGGGCGCAGGCCAGCCCTAGGCCGCGCCGCCCTGTGGTGTGGGCGCCCTGTGGCCCCTCTCCGTCTCCTCTTCGGTCTTCTGGAAGCTCTGTGATATATCTGGACGTCTGGTTTTTGTTTCGTCCAATTTCGAGAATATTTCCTGTGTAACTTTTCTGAAACACAAAAACAGCAGAAAACAGGGAACTGGCACTGTGGCATCTCGTTAATAGGTTAGTTACGGAAAATGCATAAAAATGCCACAAAGTGTAATGAAACACTAAACAAATGGTGTAAAAACAAGTATGGAGCATCAAAAATTATGGATACATTGGAGACGTATCAGGAGTCTCGCACTCACATTCTTTACTTTGATTTTGTTTTGCTTTATTTTATTTTTGCTTGCATCTTTTTATCAAAAACACAAAAAAATTAGCTTCTTTAGTAGTTGTTATATCTTTACTTTTAGTTCATTATGTTGTTCCCTAAGTATGCTTTGGAGGAGCTCTCGGTAGGTAGTGGTTTAATTATTGGAAAAGGTAACATTGAGGAGTTCTTTAATCATATTAGTATGCATAAAGATGTTGAGGATAAATCTTTGGCTGAGCTTGCTCCTAGTTATGAAGTTGCTACTGCTTATTTAGTTCACATGTTGGAGGCTCTGAAAAGAAATATTTTATTTTGGAGACTTTGCGTAGAGAATTTAGAGATGTTGTTATTGAAGCTAGGAAAGTTTTTGAGCATTTTAATATGCTTGGCTCACCTATTAATGCCGTTGGTACAAACAATGAAGAAACCCAAGTATCAATACCTAGCAAACTCTTGGGATTGCATGAAGCTTTGGAAAATAATTTTGATTGGATTTGTCCTGAAAATCTTTTTAGTGAATTGAGTGAACCAAAGCGTGATCACGAGGGGTCTTCAAAAACTTATGTGGATGCAATACAATGTCTTGTTGAAAAGACTTCTGCAATTGATCTTAATGCCTCATTTGAAAATACTTGATTTGCACCTTTCTGCGCCTAGCTCAAAGGCGTTAAAGAAAAGCACTCTTGGGAGATAACCCAATGTTTTACTTTCAGTTATTTTTATTTTATTTGAGTCTTGGAAGTTATTACTACTGTAATGACCTCTCCTTATCATTTTTATTTCGTTGTTGTGCCAAGAGAAACCTCTAATTTGAGTGAGGTAAGATTTGGGGAAGTTGCTGTCCTGAAATAGATTTCGGTGCTGCACCGTAAACATTCGTGAAAATTCTCAGAATATATTTTCGACTTGCAATTTCTTGTGCATATGCCCCAAGTTATATCCAAACTTTCATTAGTTTTGCAATTTTTGATTTGAGCAACAGAAAACCCTCAAAAAAATCAACATTTGTCAGTTGTTCTGTTTTGACAGATTTCTGCCACTATTTGTGTTTGCCTATCGATCGCTTTCTTTTTCAGTTCTTTTGATCACAAAACTTTTGGGGAAGTTGCTACAGTAGTATATGCTTTATATGTGGTTGTTTTGAGTTGAAATCTGAACCAAAAAGGGTTGATTCATTATTATGCTTACACTAACGTTGCTAATAGAATTGTGTTGAGTTTTGTATAAAGGAAGTTTTCAAGTGTAGGGATTGGAGAATGATGAGATGAGGTGAAGAATGGACAAAAGCTCAAGCTTGGGGATGCCCACGCACCCCAAGAAATATCCAAGAGGTACAAGCGTCAAAGCTTGGGGATGCCCCGAGGCACCCCTAATTCATCGGCAAAAATTAGGTCACCTTTCAAGACACTATATTTTTATTGCTTCATGCACTATGCGTTTTTCTTGGAGCGTCTTTACTTTAGTTTTCAGTTTTCTTTTGTTTTGTTTGCTACAATAAATGGTTGGACCCCAACAAATTTCTTTTGGAGAAGATTTACCTCATTTTTCATTTGCCAAGAACACTCCATTTTTCACTCTTATCGTTCAACAAGTGTTCTCTTTTTCTACTACTGCGTTTAGCTTTCTTTTTCACCTTGATTTTTGTTCAGATCTTGTTATATCTTTGCATCAAAGTCTATTTTGACCTCTGGTCCATGTTGGTTTTCATCAAAAGAGTTGTTTTAAAAAGGTTCGAATGGTGTTGGAAAAGAGAAGAAGTTTCATGCAAAAAAGTGGTACAAAAAGGAGCTTGTTTAGACTGCGGCTTAGGCTTTTGCATGTCGTGCTTGATGTCTTTTTGATAGTATGCTTAGTGATTTTTGCTGTAGCATGACTTGTCTCAAATGACTAAGATTGCTTAATGAGTGATGTCTACGCACTTCTATTCTTGTAGACACTTGTTGGGCCTCCAAGTGCAGAGGTTTGTAGAACAGCAGCAAGTTTCCCTTAAGTGGATCACCCAAGGTTTATCGAACTCAGGGAGATTAGAGGTCAAAGCTATCCCTCTCAAGCAACCCTGCAATTACAATACAGAAAGTCTCTTGTGTCCCCAACACACCCAATACACTTGTCAGATGTATAGGTGCACTAGTTCAGCGAAGAGATAGTGAAATACAAGCGGTATAGATGATTATAAGTAGCAAATGTGACTTGAAGTAAATATCGCTGCGAGCAAACAAGTAACAAAACAGGAAGTAAACGATATGCAATGCTTGGAAACAAGTCCTAGGGATCATACTTTCACTAGTGGACACACTCCCAACAATATAATATGATTGAACAAATAAACAACTTCTCTCCACTATGGTACTCTGAATTACTCTCCTAATGAACAACACTAATCATTGTGTAGTGGCTACAGAAGCACCCCTTAAAGTTCATCAAGTACTTGACAAACACCACTCATAGAGACATCCAAATCAGATCACAACTCAAGATAGATATCATTGCAACTTAGACCAAGTACTAACACGGTGCACACACTATCAACATTACACCATGAAAGGAGGAATAGATCACTTCAATACTATCATAGTAATAATTACTCTCATAATCCACAAGAGATCACAATCATAGCCTAAACCAAGTACCACCATGATGCACGCACTGTCACCGTTACACCATGGCAGGAGGAATAGATTACTTTAATAACATCAATGGAGTACACTATAATAATTAAGCATAGAAGTAGCATAATATCTGAATAATAACATCTACTTGTTCAACATGATACAAAGCTCACGATCACATAAAGATCACATCATGGGAGAGAGAGGTGAACCACATAGCTACCGGTAGAGCCCTCAGCCCCGAGGATGAACTACTCCCTCCTCATCATAGGAGACAGCAAGGTTGATGGAGATGGCGGTGAGGTCGATGGAGACGGCGGAGACGGCGATGGAGACCGATGGAGATGGCTCCGGGGGCACTTCCCCGTCCCAGCAGGGTGCCGGAATAGAGACTTCTGTCCCCCGAAATTCGTCGGTGGCGGCGGCGGAACTGCGGAACTGTTCTGGAAATTTCGCCGACTCCCCTAGGGTTTTCCGTCCCGAGGCTTTATATAGGCGAAGGGGCATCGTGAGGGGTGGGACCAGGCGCCCTCACGCATGGCTGGCGCGGCCAGGGGCCTGGCCGCGCCACCCCTGCATGTGGGGCCCCTGTGGCCCACCTCCTACTCCTCTTCGGATCTCTGGAAGCTTCCGGGTAAAATAAGACTTCAGGATGAGGTTTCGCCCAATTCCGAGAATATTTCCTGTGTATCACTTCTAAAACACAAAAACAGCAGAAAACAGGGAACTGGCACTGTGGCACTTGTTAATAGGTTAGTTCCGGAAAATGCATAAAAATGCCACGAAGTGTAACGAAACACAAGGCAAATGGTGTAAAAACAAGCATGGAGCATCAAAAATTATGGATACGTTGGAGACGTATCAGCATCCCCAAGCTTAACTCCTGCTCGTCCTCGAGTAGGTAAGTGATAACAAAAGAAATAATTTTTGAGGTGACATGCACCTACACAATCTTGATCATATATGTAAGCATTGTGAGCTGGGATCATAAGAACTTAAAACATGGGCATGAAAGATATAATCTTGACAATATAAACTTAGCAACCATGTTATAACATGAAAATGAACACAAACAAAAGATCATGAAAATGAAACAATGAAAGTCAAACGTGTGTTCAAATCATAAGGAAAAACATACAAATGGTTCTCAGCTTGTCCTTCATGGAGAGCAAAACATAAATGCATAGGACACCTTCAAGTTTAAGAGGGCGACTAGATACAAATAATTTGAGAACAAGTGAAACCATAGTCATGAATCAATCAATGAAACTTTGGGACAATGCACATTATACTTAGAATGACAACTATGCTCTCTTAATGGTGCATAAAGATAGATGGTGGTGACTCAACATAAAAGTAAAAGAAAGGCCCTTCGCAGAGGGAAGCAGTGATTAAACATGTGCTAGAGCTTTTCATTTGTAAAACAGAGAGATAAAAATTGGTTTTGAGAGGTGGTTGCTTTTGTCAACGACTGGCAATGGGGTTCTTACTATCTTCCGTACAAAAATGAAGCAAGTTTTTGAGAGAGAGATTGGCACTTTTGTGCTCTTTTATAAAGCTTGGCACTCCTCCCCACCTTTTTTTCTTTCACAAACCATGGCTAACTGATTCCATCGGGTGCCCACCACCATTCACATTCCATGGAGGAGTGCCTTTTTTTCTTTTCTTTTTTTCTTTTTTTTCTTTTTGGAATAAGCAATATGGAAGATAGCAAATCCGACCACTACGTCCCCATGAGCTGAAAATAGTGTCACAAAACGAGAAGTGTTTTGAAGGTTTTTTGAAAGGTAGCACATGAAAATTTACTTGGAATGGCTTACAAATACCATGCATAGGAATTTATAGTGGACACAATGGCAAACTTGGTTTTTGGGAGTTGGATGCACGAGTAGAGCTCATACTCAGTACAAAATGAGGGCTAGCAAAAGACTGGGAGCGACCAACTAAGAGAGCAATAACGGCCATAATCATGCAAAGCGACAAAGCAACATTAAAAGAAGCATAAGATGACATCAAAAGTCAAAAACTAAATGATCATAGAGGCTATTGGCGACTTTGTAAGAGTCTAACATGTGTGAGCATGCGCCAAGTCAACCCAAATAAAGCATCAAGGAGAAAACCAAAATAATGCTTCCATACAATAAAAACAACGCATGATTTTTTTCAAAGGCTCATTAAGCAATCTCAGTTATTTGAGACAAGTCATGCTACAGCAGAACCACTAAGCATACTATCAAAAAGACATCAAGCATGACATGAAAAAGCCTAAGCCGCAGTCTACACAAGCTCCTTCTTGTACCACTTTTTTGCATAAAGCTTTTTCTCTTTTCCAACACCATTAAAACCTTTTTGAGGAAACTCTTTTGAGGAAAACCAACATAGACCAGAGGTCCAAATACACCTTGATGCGAAGATAAAACAAGATCTGAACAAAAATCAAGGCGAAAAATGCAAGCTAAACGCAGTAGCAGAAAAAGAGAACACTCGTTGAACGATAAGAGTGAAAAACAGAGTGTTCTTGGCAAATGAAAAACAAGTTCATCTCCTCCAAAAGAAACATGATGTGATCTAACCATTTATTGCAGCAAACAAAACAAAGTAAAACAAAAACAAAAACAACTGACGCTCCAAGAAAAACGCATAGTGCATGAAGCAATAAAAATATAGTGTTTTGAAAGGTGACCTGATTTTTGCTGATGAAGAAGGGGTGCCTCGGGGGCATCCCCAAGCTTTGACGCTTGTACTTCTTGGATATTTCTTGGGGTGATGCATGGGCATCCCCAAGCTTGAGCTTTTGTCCATTCCTCAACTCATCTCATCATTCTCCAATCCCTACACTTGAAAACTTCCTTCATACAAAACTAAACACAATTCTATTAGCAACATTAGTGTAAGCATAACATATAATCAACCTCTTTTTGCTTCAGGTTTCAACTCAAAACCACCACATATATAGTAGATACTACTGTAGCAACCTCCCCAAAAGTTCCGTGATCAAAAGAACTCAAAAGGAAGCGATAAAGTGGCAAACACAAATATTGGCAGAAATCTGTCAAAACTGAACAGCTGACAAAGGTCGAATTTTTGAGGGATTTTCTGTTGCTCAAATCAAAAAGTGTTAAACTAACAAAAGTTTGGATATAACCTGGGGCATATGCACAAGAAATCGCAGGTCCAAAAGATAAATAGAGAATTTATACGAAGTTTTACGGTGCAGCACCGAAAACAGTTTCAGGACAGCAACATCCCCAAATCTTTACCTCACTCAAATTAGAGGCTTCTCTTGGCACAAAAACGAAATAAACAAGATAAGGAGCGGTTATTACAGTAGTAATAACTTCCAAGACTCAAATAAAAGAAAAAGTACTGAAAATAAAAACATTGGGTTATCTCCCAAGAGTGCTTTTCTTTAACGCCTTTGAGCTAGGCGCAGTAATTTGCAAGGATGCTCATGTGGGCGCCATATAAGAGCTTGAGGCAAAGGCGCCATATAGGAACTTAAAGCAATAGAGAGCATCAAAAATCAGATGTGAAAGACATTTATATCTGAACCACTTCCTATGCATAGGAATCTTGTAAGAAAATAAATCAACGAGGCACATAGTAGCAAGCATGGATAGATAAAACAAGTGCCACTTCAAGATTTGCAACATAAAGAGGGGAAACTTAATATTGTTGAGATCCATCAAACCATGTTTCCCTCTCTCATAATAACTTTCAGTAGCATCATGAATAGAACTAACAATATAACTATCACATAAAGCATCCCTATCATGAGCTACATGCATAAAAGAATTAATACTCACCACAGGAACAATAGTAGTAGGAGCAAATTCAACAGAATAATTATTCTCATCACCATAATCATCATAAATAGGAGGCATATTGTAATCATAACTATTTTTCTCCTCAAAATTAGGTGAACTGAAAATATTATACTGATCATCATAGCCATCATAAACTAGAGGTTCAGTATCATCACAAGCTAGAGAACTACTATGTCGCAAAGCATATTCATCAAACATATCATCATAGCAAACATTCTCCACTAAAGCTGGGGAACTAAAAATATCATGCTTAACAAAACCAGCTTCCCCAAGCTTAGACTTTTCTATAGCATTATCAACAACGGTGTTCAAAGCATTCATACTAACAACACTATTAGCATGCAAATTAAGCTCCAAAGGTTTTTCAATTTTCTCTTCAAACACTTCATATCTAAACTCAGGAAAAAGACTACAGAACTCTTTGTTTTCCATGAAGCCTAACTAGTGAAAATAAAAACAAGAAACAAAAAGATGTAATTGCAGAATCTAAAGGAAATAACTTCGAGCACTCACCAGCAACTAAAATACTTAGTAGCCACAGAATGTGAGTACCTTTTACCTTACCTCCCCAGCAACGGCGCCAGAAAAGAGCTTGATGTCTACGCACTTCTATTCTTGTAGACACTTGTTGGGCCTCCAAGTGCAGAGGTTTGTAGAACAGCAGCAAGTTTCCCTTAAGTGGATCACCCAAGGTTTATCGAACTCAGGGAGGTTAGAGGTCAAAGCTATCCCTCTCAAGCAACCCTGCAATTACGATACAGAAAGTCTCTTGTGTCCCCAACACACCCAATACACTTGTCAGATGTATAGGTGCACTAGTTCGGCGAAGAGATAGTGAAATACAAGCGGTATAGATGATTATAAGTAGCAAATGTGACTTGAAGTAAATATCGCTGCGAGCAAACAAGTAACAAAACAGGAAGTAAACGGTATGCAATGCTTGGAAACAAGGCCTAGGGATCAGACTTTCACTAGTGGACACACTCCCAACAATATAACATGATTGAACAAATAAACAACTTCTCTCCACTATGGTACTCTGAATTACTCTCCTATTGAACAACACTAATCATTGTGTAGTGGCTACAGAAGCACCCCTTAAAGTTCATCAAGTACTTGACAAACACCACTCATAGAGACATCCAAATCAGATCACAACTCAAGATAGATATCATTGCAACTTAGACCAAGTACTAACACGGTGCACACACTGTCAACATTACACCATGAAAGGAGGAATAGATCACTTCAATACTATCATAGTAATAATTACTCTCATAATCCACAAGAGATCACAATCATAGCCTAAACCAAGTACCACCACGATGCACGCACTGTCACCGTTACACCATGGCAGGAGGAATAGATTACTTTAATAACATCACTAGAGTACACTATAATAATTAAGCATAGGAGTAGCATAATATCTGAATAATAACATCTACTTGTTCAACATGATACAAAGCTCACGATCACATAAAGATCACATCATGGGAGAGAGAGGTGAACCACATAGCTACCGGTAGAGCCCTCAGCCCCGGGGATGAACTACTCCCTCCTCATCATAGGAGACGGCAAGGTTGATGGAGATGGCGGTGAGGTCGATGGAGACGGCGGAGACGGCGATGGAGACCGATGGAGATGGCTCCGGGGGCACTTCCCCGTCCCGGCAGGGTGCCGGAACAGAGACTTCTGTAGCCCGAAATTCGTCGATGGTGGCGGCGGAGCTGCGGAACTGCTTCTGGAAAATTGCCGACTCCCTTAGGGTTTTCCGTCCCGAGGCTTTATATAGGCGAAGGGGCGTCGTGAGGGGTGGGACCAGGCGCCCTCACGCATGGCTGGCGCGGCCAGGGGCCTGGCCGCGCCACCCCTGCATGTGGGGCCCCTGTGGCCCACCTCCTACTCCTCTTCGGATCTCTGGAAGCTTCCGGGTAAAATAAGACTTCAGGATGAGGTTTCGTCCAATTCCGAGAATATTTCCTGTGTATCACTTCTGAAACACAAAAACAGCAGAAAATAGGGAACTGGCACTGTGGCACTTGTTAATAGGTTAGTTCCGGAAAATGCATAAAAACGCCACGAAGTGTAACGAAACACAAGGCAAATGGTGTAAAAACAAGCATGGAGCATCAAAAATTATGGATACGTTGGAGACGTATCAATGAGCCATTGAATAAATCATGCATTGTTTTTATTATATGGGAGCATTATTGTGGTTTTCTCCTTTGATGCTTTAATTGGGTTGACTTGGCGCATGCTTACACCATGTTGACTACAAAATAAGTCACCTATAGCCTCTGATCATTTGGTTTTTGACTTGTGATACCACTTTATGCTTCTCTTAAAGATGTTTTGTCGCTATGCATGATTATGGCCGTTATTGCTCTCTTAGTTGGTCGCTCCTAGTCTTTTGCTAGCCCTCATTTTGTACTGATTATGAGCTCTACTCGTGCATCCAACTCCTAAAAATCAAGTTATTCCAATGTGTCCACTATAAATTCCTATGCATGGTATTTGCAAGCCATTCCAAGTAAATTTTCATGTGCTACCTTTCAAAAAACCTTCAAAACACTTCTCATTTTGTGACACTGTTTTCAGCTCATGTGGATGTAGTGGTCGGATTTGCTATCTTCCATATTGCTAAATTCCAAAAAGAAAAAAAAAGAGAAAAAGAAAAGAAAAAAGGCACTCCTCCATGGTATGTGAATGTTGGTGAGCACCCGATGGAATCGGTTAGCCATGGTTTGTGAAAGAAAAAAAAGGTGGGAAGGAGTGCCAAGCTTTATAAAAGAGCACCAAAGTGCCAATCTCTCTCTCAAAAACTTGCTTCATTTTTGTATGGAAGATAGTAAGAACCCCATTGCCAGTCATTGACAAAAACAACCACCTCTCAAAACCCAATTTTTATCTCTCTGTTTTACAAATGAAAAGCTCTAGCACATGTTTAATCACTACTTCCCTCTGCGAAGGACCTTTATTTTACTTTTATGTTGAGTCTCCACCCTCTACCTTTATGCACCGTCTAAGAGAGCATAGTTGTCATTCCGAGTTTAATGTGCATAGTCCCAAAGTTTTTCATTGATTGATTC
This sequence comes from Dactylis glomerata, assembly GCA_007115705.1. NCBI lineage: Eukaryota > Viridiplantae > Streptophyta > Magnoliopsida > Poales > Poaceae > Dactylis > Dactylis glomerata. Next base: position 9,976,521 of record QXEO01000546.1, read on the forward strand.
ATGATTATGGTTTTGCTTGTTCTTAAATTATTTGTATCTAGTCGCCCTCTTAAACTTGAAGGTGTCCTATGCATTTATGTTTTGCTACTCCATGAGGGACAAGCTGAAAACCAATGTTTTTCCATATGGTTGAAACACACACATGACTTTCATTGTTTCATTTTTCATGATCTTTCGTTTGTGTTCTTTTTCATGTTATAACATGGTTGCTAAGTTTCTTCTATTGAAATTATGTCTTTCATGCCTATGTTTTAAGTTCTTTGATCCCAGCAATCAATGCTTACTTAGATGATCAAGATTGTGATGCTGCATGTCACCTCAAAAATTATTCTTTGTTATCACTTACCTACTCGAGGACGAGCAGGAGTTAAGCTTGGGGATGCTTGATACGTCTCAAACATATCGATAATTTTTAATGCTCCATGCTTGTTCTTACACCATTTTCTTAGTGTTTTGTTACACTTCATGACGTTTTTATGCATTTTCCAGAACTAACCTATTAACAAGATGCCACAGTGCCAGTTCCCTATTTTCTAGTGTTTTTGTGTCTCTCAGGTAATCATAAAGGTGTCTCTTAGGTAATTAGAAAGTACTTGTTGGGTTGCATGTATCAAGATGGAATTTGTCCCTCCCGAGTTAGAGAGATATACTTCGGGCCCACTCGGTAATCGATATCAACACCGCTTGCAAGCACGTGGTTAAGGAGTTAATCACAAAGTGATATCGGATTACGGAATGAGTAAAGTACTTGCTGTGAACGAGATTGAACTAGGTATGTCGATACCGACGATCGAATCTCGGGCAAGTAAAATATCGCGAGATGAAGGGAATACATATACGGGATTAATTGAATCCTGGCATCGTGGTTCATCCGATATGATCATCGATTAATATGTGGGAGTCAATATGGGTTTCCAGATCCCGCTATTGATTATTGATAGAAGATCATGTCTGCATATTCTCGAACCCGTAGGGTCACACACTTAACGTGCATCGACGCTAGGATAGAATGGATAATTGGTTATTGAGTTTTTCGTTCTGAGTCTTGGATGAGATCCCGGACATCACGAGAGGTTCCGAAATGGTCTGGAGAATAAGATTCATATAATGGAAAGCAGTTTTTGGGTTTCAGAAAAGTTCTAGACTTTTTTCGGTAGAGTACCGGAATGTTCTAGAAAGTTCCGGAGGGCTCCATGGTGGGGCCCACATGCCCTAAAGGATCCACCGGCTTGACTTGGAGGCCAAGGCAAAGGAAACTTAGGGGGCAAGTTTTCTCCCTGGGGCCACCGGCTTGACTTGGAGGCCAAGGCAAAGGAAACTTAGGGGGCAAGTTTTCTCCCTGGGGCCACCGGCTTTCTTATGGGCCAAGGCAAAGGAAACTTAGGGGGCAAGTTTTCTCCCTGGGGCCACCGGCTTGACTTGGAGGCTAAGGCAGCCCCCTTGGCCCCCCCTTGACCTATTTAAAGGGGAGGGGAGGGCTGGGGCGAAGAGACCTCAAACCCGAGCCACCGGCCCAACAGCTGCCCTCCACATCTCTCTCTCGCTACTGCACGTAGGCGAAGCCCTGCTGCAGAAATTCTCCACCATAAGCACCACGCCGTCGTGCTGCTGATCCAATCTATCTCTCCACCATACTTGCTGGACCAAGGAGGGAGGAGACGTCAATGTGCCGTACGTGTGCATCTCTCGGAGGCGCCGCCACTTGCGGTGTTGGATCGGATCGGATCGCGGGGAGGAGATGGCTAGTACGACTACATCATCCACGTTCTGTTGAACGTTTCCGCTGTGCGATTTCTTCAAGGGTATCAAGATCTCATCTATCTCTCTCCTTGATTATATCTCCTAGATTAGATCTTGGCTTTCTTGTTCGCATCCGTAGGAAATTTTTTGATTTACTATGCTGCGAAACCCTTCAGTGGTATCAGAGCTAGATCTATGCGTAGATGTGTTTCACGAGAAGAACGCAACATGCTTGTTGCGGGCGTTGATGTTTTCTGTTGCAAACCTCTATGTTGTGTATTTCTTATGGCGCGGCATAGTGAGATCGAAGCGGTCCAGGCCAACTTTACGCGACCTCGTTCGCGAGACCGGCTCCGCACTTGACGTGTGGCTTGTTCCACACATGTGGCTGGTGGATGCCAGTTTCTCTCACTATAGTAGTCATGAGATTTACAACGGATGTTAGCAACCATAATATCACCGTTGTGGCTTTTCGTAGGTAAGAATCGTTCTTAACTTGTTACTCCCATAAGCCACGTAAAACATGCAACAACAAAGTAGAGGCGTCTAACTTGTTTTTGCAGGGAGTGTTTTGTGATATGGTATGGCCACAAGATGTGATGTGATATATGTGATGTATGCGATGATCATGTTTTGTAATATTTCACGACTTGCATGTCGATGAGTTCACAACCGGCAGGAGCCATATGGTTGTCTTTATAATTGTGTATGACCTGCGTGTTAACTTCTTATACGCCATGTAATAGCTTTACTTTATCGCTAAGTAGTTAGCAATAGTTGTAGTTGCTATTCGTGGTGGAGGCAATCATGGTGGAGTGATGGAGATCATGCCGGCGCGCACAAGATGGAGATCATTGCGCGGAGATTGGCTATACCATGTCACATAAAATTATATGCATGTGATGTTTATCCTTTTATGTATCTTATTATGCTTTGATCGCGACGGTAGCATTATAAGATGATTCCTCACTTAAAGATCAAGATAAAATTGTGTTCTCCCCTCGTATGCGCCGTTGTGAAAGTTCGTCGTGTTCAAGCATCTCGTGATGATCGGGTGCTATAAACTCTACGTTCACATACAACGGGTGCAAGCCAGTATTTGCACATGCGGAGATACTTGGGTTAAACTTGACGAGCCTAGCATGTACAGACATGGCCTCGGAACACACGGACCGAAAGGTCAAGCATGAGTCACTTGGATGATATGATCAACATGTTGATGTTCACCATTAAAGCTACATCATTCACGTGATGATCGGTCTCAGTGTAGTGAATTTGGATCATGTTTCACTAAACAACTTTGAGGGATGTTGAATTTAGTGGGAGTTCATCTAGTAATTTGATTAACTTGAACTAATTATCATGAACTAAATCTTAGTGTATTTGCATAAGTCGTTGTAGTCTTTGGCACTGTTTCCCACCGACACTTAGCTCAATTGAGTTAAAAGAACTATAGAATTTTGGATAATCACTATACGGACTAGTACCGTTTAGTTAGAATGTCAAGAGTAAGGATTAAGTCTTATTGCAAACTTTAGCAAACCTCTCTTGCTCCATGCGATTTAATAAGTTGTATTAATCTAAGAGCAATGATTCAAGTTTAGCATCTAAGATCATGTTTGCCTCCATGAGAAATTGATCTTCAAAATTGTTTGAGAATCAAAGTGATCTTGGTGCTGAAAGAATTGTTTCAGAAACTAGCAAGAAGTGAAGGATATTTGATATCTAAAACTTTGATTGTTTGCGAAATGATTAAGTATAATTTAGTATAAGAACATATGCTCATATTATATGAATATATGCGAAGATTGAAGACGCTAGGCGTCCCGATCACCCAAAAGTTTGGGAAACTAATATTATACTTGCATTCATCCTTATAAGCTATAGTAGTTTCATCATGAAAAGTTGTCATGATAAGATGAATAAAAGGGTATTGGCTAAATTGTTTTTGCTATACCAAAAGATACTAAAATTGGAATCTAGAAGAACACCAATTATATGATGATGGTGATCCACTTCAAAGTGTAAATTCCAGGGTCATTAGTATTTGACTAACATCCTTTGGACTATGTGTCAAATGATTGACGCCACTATTGATGTCGATAGATTCTTCAAAAAGGAGAGGAAACGCGAAATAGGATCTGCAAAAGTATTTGGTAGAAAAGGAAAAGACTGGAATTGTCCAGCTTAGGTATATAAATGATATACATGTTATAGATGAATTCTTTGCTCGTTAACAATGTAATTCTTGGGTATTCGATACTGATTTGTTGGTATGAAATGTCATACAAAGCAACACAATGCAAGAAGTACAATGGCCTAAGTAACTAGTAAAAGAATATGGTAATGATGCATGTCGAGATACAAATAAAAGTGTTATTGTGCTTCTCGTCGACATCAAACCTAGCCTTCAAGATATTTCATGAACTTAATAATTGTTATCTTATTCTGGTATTATGAGAATAATTGTTGTTCATGTTATTATCAACTTCCATAATCGATGGATAGATTATTATAAATCTTGTTGGTGAAATAGACATTTATAACACTGGTGCTAAAGGTCGCAAGACAAAACGAATTTCACTTATATATGACACCACCGTTTAAGTCATATTGGAAACAAAACATGAAAGAAATTCTATATTGATAGATTTTTGAGTCATTTGATTTTGAATTGATTGACGCTTGTGAGACTTTTCCTAAAGATGATTAAACTTCGTTCATGGGCCATGGACAGAACAAGCGACTAACTTAATGGAGATCATACATGTTGATGTATGTAGTCCATGGTGTGAAGTCGATCATGGTGTATTTTCTATTTCATCAATGACTCAAATAGATGTATTGTATATCTACTTGATGAGATAGAAGTATGAAATAATTGAAATTGTTCAATTTATGAAGTGGAAATTATTGTAACAAGAAAAATTCAAGTTTTTATGATTGGATCATAAAGAAGAATATTTGAGTTACAAGTTTAGCAAGCATCTAAGAGTTAGAGGAATTGTTCCACAAACTTGCATCGTGATAAACACCATAGGAGTATGGAGTTTTCGATGGATGTAATCAAACCTTGTTTGACATGGTTAGAGCAATGATTATATAAAACTACCAATATAATTTGTGGATTATGCTTTAGAGACTACCGCTTTTCACTGAATAGAGCACCATCATAATCCGCTAAAATGACACCGTACAAGTTATAGTTGTCTTTTCTTCAATTTTGGTATGCATGACATAAGTAAAATGTTTACAACCAAAATCGAATTAGTAAGTCTTTGTAGGTTATCCCAAAGAATGTCGATGGGTGTTTCTTCTGCCATAAACCCAATTAAAAGTGATTGTCACTGAAAGAAGTGAACTTCTTATGAAGGAGTTTTTCGCAAAAGGTTTAAGTGGGAGGAAGATAGAACTTGATGAGGTTATTGAATCTGAGCAAGATGATCAGAGTAGCACAGCACCAGAAAATATTCTGGAAGCGGCAACTGCATTCATAGCTCACGCGTCTACAATATGTTGTAGTCACAACATCGAAGTTCCTATTTAATGAAGTTGGTCATAATCAAATAGCAAGATTTGAGGACGAGATATTATTAGATAATAGTAACCAACAATATACAAAGAAGCGGTGATGGGCCCTGACTTCGTCATATGAATTATTCTAGCAACAATTACATATTGAGATATGATAGTTGAATAAACAAAACAACGTTCCTCTACCGGAATGCACACCAAGGACGTGTACCTGACACGACCCAATGGGTTTTGTTGATTCAAAGGTTGCTAGATATGTATGCAAACTTCTATGGTAGAAGTAAGCATAGCGAAGTTGGAATCTTCAATGATGAAAATGTTAAAGTGTTAATTTTATCAAGATATTTGAAGATGCTTGTATTTACAAGAAAGTAAGTGGGAGCGCTGAGACATATTTCCAATACTTTATGTAGATGACATATCGATCATTGGAAATTATGTGTTTTTCTTGATATTTGTTAAGATTTCATTGAAATTGGATTTTGATGAAAGACTTAGGCAAAACCAGGATATTAAGCATCAATGTCTATGCAGATAGATTGAGGCTCTAATATAGTTTTGCCAGAGTACATAGATGAAATATTGAATTTGTTCAATATGGAAACAATAAGAACGGTTCTTGTTGCATGGAGAGGTTGAAGCAAGAATCAAGCGTTTTGACACTTGATGAGTGAAACCGGAGGAATGATTTTATCAGTCTTGTATACCATGATATGTACATCCAGATATGTCCGATGCTCTAAAAGGTTACGAGCATTCATATGATGATCGCTGGACAATAGTAAAGATATTCTTAAGTACTTTAGAAGAATTAAGAATATATTCTGTATGCGAAAGTGACAAATAGTTCATTGCAATGTGTTGCATTGACTTTGTCACACATACAGGTAAAATTTTATCTCAATTTTAGGCTATTTGTTTCAAGTTATAAGGTGGCACAATAAGATGGAAGAAAGTTCCATGATAACTTGGATGAGTTTCAATGTTAACATTGTGGCGGACACTGCAACGAGGGCTAAGTATATAATCGCTTTAAAAGCGACAAGAGAACTAGGTGTAGTTCCAAGTGTGCTAGTACCATGTAGTTCTATTGTACGACAATAGTGACAACATAGTCTTGGCAAAGAAACAAAGGTTTCATCAGAAGACCAAGTTTATACGATGCCATCTCATACAAGATGAGTAATGCATGCTGACGCAAAAGAATATGCAAATACAAACGGACCTGAAAGTGTCAGACCCGTAGATAAGGTTTTACCACGTGCAACGCGTATGAATAACACCGAAATGCCATAGGTGTTAAAGGCGCAAGTATGACTAGATTATTGACTCTAGTGCAAGTGGGAGACTGAAGGAAATATGCCCTAGAGGCAATAATAATATTGTTATTATCATATTTCTTGTTCATGATAATGTTTATATTCCATGCTAGAATTGTATTAAGCGGAAACTTTAATACTTGTGTGGTTTATGAACAACGTTGTGTCCCTAGTACGCCTCTATGGACTAGCTCATTGATTAATGATGGTTAAGGTTTTCTAACCATAGACATGAGTTGTCAATTAATAATGAGATCGTATCATTAGGAGAATGATATGTTGGACAGACCCAAATAAAGCAGAGCAATTAGATCGTGTCATCGTGTTCATCTTTGTGAAGCTTTTTCCTATGTCAATTATTATATTCCTTAGACCATGAGATAATACAACTCCCTGGTATCGGAAGAAAGCTTTGAGGTCATCAAACGTCATCCTATGAGAGGGTGATCATAAAGGTGTCCCTCAGGTAATCAGAAAGTACTTGTTGGGTTGCATGTATCGAGATAGAATTTGTCCCTCCCGAGTTGGAGAGATATACTTCGGGCCCACTCGGTAATCGATATCAACATCGCTTGCAAGCACGTGGTTAAGGAGTTAATCACAAAGTGATATCGGATTACGGAATGAGTAAAGTATTTGCTGTGAACAAGATTTAACTAGGTATGTCGATACCGACGATCGAATCTCGGGCAAGTAAAATATCACGAGACGAAGGGAATACATATACGGGATTAATTGAATCCTGGCATCGTGGTTCATCCGATATGATCATCGATGAATATGTGGGAGTCAATATGGGTTTCCAGATCCCGCTATTGATTATTGATAGAAGATCATGTCTGCATATTCTCGAACCCGTAGGGTCACACACTTAATGTGCATCGACGCTAGGATAGAATGGATAATTGGTTATTGAGTTTTTCGTTCGGAGTCTTGGATGAGATCCCGGACATCACGAGAGGTTCCGGAATGGTCCGGAGAATAAGATTCATATAATGGAAAGTAGTTTTTGGGTTTCAGAAAAGTTCTAGACTTTTTTCGATAGAGTACCGGAATGTTCTAGAAAGTTCCGGAGGGCTCCATGGTGGGACCCACATGCCCCAAAGGTTCCACCGGCTTGACTTGGAGGCCAAGGCAAAGGAAACTTAGGGGGCAAGTTTTCTCCCTGGGGCCACCGGCTTGACTTGGAGGCCAAGGCAAAGGAAACTTAGGGGGCAAGTTTTCTCCCTGGGGCCACCGGCTTTCTTATGGGCCAAGGCAAAGGAAACTTAGGGGGCAAGTTTTCTCCTTGGGGCCACCGGCTTGACTTGGAGGCTAAGGCAGCCCCCTTGGCCGCCCCCCTTGACCTATTTAAAGGGGAGGGGAGGGCTGGGGCGGAGAGACCTCAAACCCGAGCCACCGGCCCAACAGCTGCCCTCCACATCTCTCTCTCGCGACTGCACGTAGGCGAAGCCCTGCTGCAGAAATTCTCCACCATAAGCACCACGCCGTCGTGCTGCTGATCCAATCTATCTCTCCACCATACTTGCTGGACCAAGGAGGGAGGAGACGTCAATGTGCCGTACGTGTGCATCTCTCGGAGGCTCCGCCACTTACGGCGTTGGATCGGATCGGATCGCGGGGAGGAGATGGCTAGTACGACTACATCATCCACGTTCTGTTGAACGTTTCCGCTGTGCAATTTCTTCAAGGGTATGAAGATCTCATCTTTCTCTCTCGATGATTACATCTCCTAGATTAGATCTTGGCTTTCTGGTTCGGATCCGTAGGAATTTTTTTGATTTACTATGCTGCAAAACCCTTCAAGCATAGCCATAATAGCATCAATCTTATCACTCAAGGAAGAGGTTTCCTTAACATAATTTACCTTCTTACCTTGTAGAGCTCTCTTGGTGTGCCATTCGGAGTAATTTACCATCATATTGTCAAGAAGCTTTGTTGCGGCGCCCAAGGTAAGGGACATAAAAGTGCCTCCAGCAGCTGAAGCAAGTAGGTTCCTTGAAGAAAAATTTAGTCCTGCATAAAAAGTTTGAACAATCATCCAAGTAGTCAGTCCATGAGTGGGACAATTCTTTATCATAGATTTCATTCTTTCCCAAGCTTGAGCAACGTGTTCATTATCAAACTGACTAAACTTCATAATATTGCTACGCAAAGATATAATCTTAGCAGGAGGATAGTATCTACCAATAAAAGCATCCTTACACTTAGCCCATGAATCAATACTATTCTTAGTCAAAGACAGCAACCAATCCTTAGGTTTTCCTCTCAAAGAAAAAGGAAACAACTTAAGCTTAACAATATCACTTTCAACATCCTTATATTTCTGCATCTCACATAGCTCAACAAAATTGTTGAGATGAGCTGCAGCATCATCAGTACTAGCACCAGAAAATTGCTCTTTCATAACAAGGTTCAACAAAGCAGGCTTAATCTCATAAAAATTTGCAGCAGGAGCAGGTGGCGCAATAGGAGTGCAGATAAAATCACTATTGTTCGTGCTAGTAAAGTCACACAACTTGGTGTTTTCAGGAGTAGCCATTTTAGCAAAATTAAAAGTAGACAAGTAAAAAAAAACTACCAAGGATTCTATTTTTTTTGGGTTTTTTCATAAAATGATGCAAGTAAAAATAAATAAAGCAAAAGCAAAACTTAAAACAAAGTAAAGGATGTGCGTGCGAAAAACTCCCCCCGCAGAAGTCTTCCACTTCCTCCCCGGCAACGGCGCCAGAAAACTTGCTTGATGTGTGGTAGATAACCAGCCCGTTGGGAACCCCAAGAGGAAGGTGTGATGAATATAGCAGCAAGATTTTCCCTCAGTTAAGAAACCAAGGTTTATCATTCAGGAGAGGAGCAAACAAATGACTGAAGGTGATGCTTGCTAGCTTGCGACGGCTCAGAACAATTTATAGGGCGCCTCGTCCAAGCTTTGCTTGCTAGCTACAACGCGGAACCTGCACACAACACAACCAAATACTTTGTTCCCAACTTACGATAAGGTTGTCAATCTCACCGGTTTGCTGTAAACAAAGGAATGAGCGTATCGAGTGGAAAGTGATAATAGTATGCAAGTAAAGTAAATAGTGCGAGTAAAGTAAACATGTGATTGCAATATAAAGGAAATAGGACCGGGGTCCACAGTTCACTAGCGGTGTGTCTCCATAAGATAAATAATACAAGCTGGGTAAACAAATTATAGTTGGGCAATTGATAGAATAAAGATAACGTCCATATGATGAGAGGATCACTATGAGATTTACTCTGGGCATTACAACAAAATACATACACCGCCATCCAACTGCATCTATGACTAATAATCCACTCACGGGGATATCATCCGAACACCCCATGAGTATTAAGTTGCGAACAACAGATAATTGCATTAAGCAAAGTGTGTAATGTAAACAAAGCATATGCCCTTGAGCATATGAATGTTGTTTTCCCCCTAGTAGCAACAGCACATCTACAACCTTAGAGGTTTCTGTCACTCCCCCAGATTAAATAGAGGCATGAACCCACTATCGAGCATAAATACCACCTCTTGGAGTTACTAGCAACAACTCGGCCAAGATAGCTACTAACAACGGAGAGCATGCAAGATCATAAACAACATAGAGATAACAAAAGATAAATTTCAGTACTTCAACTCAAGCATAACACCAATATTCATCGGATCCCAACAAACCAAACATGTAGAATTACATAACGGTGATCTCAATCATGTAGGGCAGCTCATGAGATCTAAACATGAAGCACATGGTGGAGAAGACAACCATCTAGCTACTGCTATGGACCCATATTCCAAGGTAGACTACTCACTCATCGCTCCGGAGGCAAGCATGGCGATGAAGAAGATCTCTGGTGGCGATTCCCCTCTCCGGCAGGGTGCCGGGAAGAGCTTCTAGACCCTCCCGATCTTCGGGTCGACGGCAGCGGCGGATCGCGATGTGTTCTGGAAAATTGATCGGGTACTTAGGTTTTTCTCGTCGGGGGGTCTTTATAGGCGAAGGGGCATCGTCAGAAGTGGACCGAGGTGGTCTCACACATAGGGGGCGCGGCCAGGCCCTGGGCCGCGCCGCCCTGGTGTGAGGGCACCTCATGGCCCCACTCCGTCTCCTCTTCGATTCTCTAGAAGCTTCGGTAAAATTCTAGGCGACTGGCTTTGGTTTCATCCAATTCCGAGAATATTTCCTGTGTAACTTTTCTGAAACACAAAAATAGCAGAAAACAGGGAACTGGCACTGTGGCGACTTGTTAGTAGGTTAGTTCCAGAAAATGCATAAAAGTGCCACAAAGTGTAATGAAACATTAGGCAAATGGTGTAAAAACAAGCATGGAGCATCAAAAATTATGGATACGTTGGAGACGTATCACGGAGCCGAAAGATGGACCTCCAAAGCAGAAAATGGGGTTCGATACCCAAAATGACTCGCAAAGGGTCACAAAACAGGCAATGTGGAGGATAGAATTTGGGGTGAGCTGGTGAAGCTGCACACCGTAAAAATAAAGAAGCCCATGAAGGAATTCGTGAGCAGGAAGAGAGAGTCCGCGAAGAAGGAAAGCGAGAAACATCACCCGGAAGCCGCTCGAGGGCTTGGGGATCCGCTCGGTGGTGGGGAAGACAATGGAATCCTTGTCGGAAACGAGACCGTCCGCTTTGGCCTTGTCCAACTCTTTCTGCGTGAGAGTAGAGGGCACCCAGCTCGTTGAGGAGTTCGCTTTACCCTTGGTCATCTTGGTCTTCGCCGCCAGGTGCTTCACACGCATCTACGAATCTGCGCTTGGGGGCTATGCAAGAGAAGAACAGGGCGCAGAGATTGACAATGGTGGTGGTGGCAGAGACAAAGAACTGGTAAACAGTACAAATCCCCACTCTCCCCTAATATACCTTCTCAGTGAAGGAACAAGGGCTCACACATGGCGCAAGGAGAGGAAGCGGTAGCCCACTAACGGGCAGAGGAAATACAAAATTACCGCGCTACCCACGAAACGGTTCGCGCTCAGTTTATGTGACGAATAGGGAAATTTGGCCACTGACATCATGAAGAAGATACAAGACCAACGGTATACTCGACAGATGCGTATACTCGACAAATATTGAATATAGCGATTTGTGATGACAAGGAAGTAGAGAAAAACGATTGGCGCTGACAATACAGGAGTCAATTTTGTAGACTATATCCGAAAATCATTCGACTATAGCCTTGGGGGCTACTACCATCGGGAGCGCTGAGCGCGCCCCCAATGATATTATTATTAAATTATTTCGAGTTGACGTATAAAGAAGGAGCACATTATATTAGAGCCTATACTCGAAAAAATAAATTTTCGACTATAGCCTCGGGGGCTACTCCCTTCGGGAGCGCTGGGCACGCACCTGATACGTCCAATTTGCATCACTATTTTGTATCATAATTTACTGTTATTCATTGATATATTTCATATTTAGATATGATACTTATGTTATTTCCTTTGCTTTCACATGTTTGATGATCATCGGAGGAGTTGCTGCCGGAGTCAGGATTCTGCTGGAAAAAGGACCATCAAGAGACCATATTTTGAAGATCAGGAAAATTCCAGAAAAATACCCAGAAATTATATTTTCCCAGAAGACTCAGGAAGCCAGAAGGAGGAGTCGAGAGGAGCCAGGGGGGCCCACACGCCAGGGTTGCGCGGCCAGCCCCCTGGCCGCACCAGCCCTGTGTGAGGGAGCCCTGGCCCACTTCTGGTCTCGCCCCTCCGTGTACTTCATCGTCCCCGAAAACCTAAGTCAAGGGGGGCTCAGAGTTAGACACCGCTGCCTCTGCGGGGCGGAAAACACCAGAGAGAGAAAAGCTCTCCGGCAGGCAGAAATCTGCCAGGGAAATTCCTTCCCAGAGAGGGGAGATCGTCGCCATCGTCATCACCATCGCACCGGACTTCATCGGGATCATCATCATCATCATCTCCATCACCAGCACCTTCATCTCCACCATCACCACGCCATCCCGCTGTAACATGTTGAGTTGGATCTTGTTATATTCATAGGGGAAACTTTCCCGGTGTTGATTACTCTTGTAGTTGATGCTATTGAGTGGAACCATTGAATTAAGGTTTATGTTCAGATTGTTATTTACCATTATTTCACCTCTGATCATGATCCATATGATGTCTTGTGAGTAGTTCGTTTAGTTCTTGAGGACATGGGAGAAGTCAAGATGTTAGTAGTGAATTATTGTTGAGAAATATTTAATGGTTTGATATTGTTGTGGTGCTATTTCACTAGTGGTGTCATGTGAACGTCGACTACATGATACTTCACCATTTATGGGCCTAGTGAGATGCATTGTGTATTTGGCTACCGATTGTGGGGTTGCTGGAGTGACAGAAACCTAAACCCCCGTTGGGAAACCATTGCACCAGGGAGCGTAGGATCTTAGAGTTTAAGGTTGTGGTTAGATTTATCTTAATTACTTTCTTGTATTTGCGGATGCTTGCAAGGGGTATAATCACAAGTGTGTATTTATCCTAGTAAGGGTAGTGCGCTAGCACAGGTTCACCCCCATAATACCTATCAAACCAATAAATACTATTGGCTCTATGAAGCGAAAGCTCTTGACAGAAACTCCTGTGTGTCCTCGAGAACATTTGGTTATTATAAGTACACAACCGGCTTGTCCTTTGCTGAAGAAAGGATTGGGCCACTTGCTGCAATTGTTACTATTATCTTTTATTTACTCGCACTTTATTTACTCATATTACCAAATACCCCTGAAAACCTGTTTGCTAGTATTTACAGTGATTCCTTGATCAAAACTGCTCATCAACACCTTCTGCTCCTCGTTGGGTTCGACACTCTTATTTATCGAAAGTACTACGATACACCCCCTATACTTGTGGGTCATCAGCACCCGATGATGTTTATTCATGAGCAAGAAAGGTGAAGAAAGAATTCGTATATGACTTTACTCCCATCGGGAGCGAGGTTTTTATAAATCATGGTTATCTAACCCAAATATTTTGCGTTGGATTAGTCAAACAAGGCTGCGACATATGATTCTTGAGTTGCGTCATCGCGACAAAACTCGAATGCCGTGATTTATCACGAAGGTAAGACCCCGGGATCCGTCCTATGTGGCCCGGTATACGCACATGGATGCGCTCTGCTGGTATGTATCCGTGTCTACGACGCGAAGAAAATCCTGGTGGACGCACTGGGTACCCTGAGAACCACTGGGATTCATTCTTTGTAAGTCCTAAATGCGACAAAAGAATGGATTTGACCGGTTTCCCGAATTCAAGTCCAAGGGGATTGAATTTGAAGTAGGTGACAAGTATCTGTTCCGACAGTTAACTGGCCTCCTGATCCGTCAGAGTTGTCAGGCTTGATTCATCAAAACCCCTTGCAAAGTACTATAAAACCAAGTCGAAGGCCTGAAGGCACGAAGAAGTCGAAGAATTGATCAAGTCGAAGATTTAAAGATTAGAGATTCGACCCGAATCTGCAATTCTGGTAGAATCTCAGGGGCTACTGACAAGGGTATAGATAATAGAGCCCGTTAGTTGAGTACCCCTGAGGCCCGTTAAGCTAGGCCCAATTGTAATACTAGTCGAAATACAAGTTCTTACCGTATGTCGATATTGTAATCTGTATCGGACCCTACCCGATCCTCGAGACCTAGCCACCTATATATAGGGGCCAGGAGGGGACGGTGTAGGCCAGATTGAAAGCAAGCCAGGTTTTTCACCCACATTTACTTTCATAGCCACCTTGTTTAACTGATTTTACCTTCGAGTTCATCCGACGCCCTATCTCCCCGATCCTAAGTCCTTCATCTAGGACATTTGTCGAGTTAACCCCTCCTCACTACCAGAGAGGGGAATCGCCACCAGAGGTCTTCTTCATCGCCATGCTTGCCTCCAGCGCGATGAGTCAGTAGTCTACCTTGGACTATGGGTCCATAGCAGTAGCTGGATGGTTGTCTTCTCCACCATGTGCTTCATGTTTAGATCTTGTGAGCTGCCCTACATGATCGAGATCATCTTTATGTAATTCTATATGTTGTGTTTGTTGGGATCCGATAAATATTGGTGTTATGTTAAGTTGATGTTCTGAATTTTATCTGATGTTATCTCTATGTTGTTTATGATCTTGCATGCTCTCCGTTGTTAGTAGCTATCTTGGCCAAGTAGATACTAGTGACTCCAAGAGGGGGTATTTATGCTCGATAGTTGGGTTCATGCCTCTATTTAATCTGGGGGAGTGACAGAAACCTCTAAGGTTGTAGATGTGCTGTTGCCACTAGGGAGAAAACAATAATCTTGTGTCTAAGAACATTCGCTTTGTTTACATTACATACTTTGCTTAATGCAATTATCTGTTGTTCGCAACTTAATACTCAAGGGGTCCTCGGATGATTCCCCGCGAGTGGATTATTAGTCATAGATGCAGTTGGATGGCGGTCTATGTATTTTGTTGTAATGCCCAGAGTAAATCTCATAGTGATCCTCATGACATATGCACGTTATCTTTATTCTATTAATTGGCCAACTGTAATTTGTTTACCCAGCTTGTCGTTATTTATCTTATGGAGAGACACCACTAGTGAACTGTGGACCCCGGTCCAATTTCCTTTATATTGCTATTACCGTTTACTTTTACTCGTACGTATTGTTTACTTTCTCACATACTACTATTGCTTTCCACTCGATACGCTCAATCCTTTGTTTACAGCAAACCGGTGAGATTGACAACCTCATCATAAGTTGGGAGGAAAGTTCTTGGTTGTGTTGTGTGCAGGTTCCACGTTGCTGCTGGTGCAAAGCAAAGCCCTAGACGAGGCGCCTTATAAATTGTCCAGAGCTATTGCGAAGCTAGCAGGCATCACCTTCTGAAGTTTGGATTTTTTCTACTGGTTCGATAAACCTCGGTTTCTTACTAAGGGAAGACTTGCTACTGTGCTCATCATACCTTCCTCTTGGGGTTCCCAACTGGGTGGTCATCTGCCCGCATCAAAAAGCTTTAACTACTTCCAATAAAATATGAGAATCAATACTATATAAATTACTTAATTGCTCAAAAATATCAGAAGCATAAAAGTTCTTCACACAATCATATCCATAATCTATGGTGATAATATTACCTTTGTCAAGATCCCAAATACATGTGTTTTCCCTTATCAGATCAAGCAATTCCGAAGCATCTTCAATGCATCTATGAGTGAAACTTCCTTCGGATGAATTATCCAAAAAGTCCTTTGAAATGAAGGGATTCTCACATAAAAAAATTATCAAGATAATGATGTGAGATAAGCCATGACAAGGATTCTTGCGAGGCACTTTTTCAGCCTCCCCCAAGCTTGAGTAATACTTTCTGCTAGATGAGGCCAGAAGTTATCAATGTGTCCTCTATCACAATAAGCTTCAATTGGAGGATAATATTTGAGATAGCAAGACTTCCTCATATCTTTCCAGTCCAGATGATATTCTTCATTTATAGAGCAAAACCAAACTCGAGCATCACCATCAAGAGATAAATATAAAAGTTTCCTTTTTACCTCATCTTCAGAAATTTCAGCTAGTTTAAATAGCGTGTATGTATCTTTAATAAGTTGCAAATGATCCAAAGCAGACCTACTCCCTTCACCTGAAAAACTTCTCAAAAGATCAAAAACAGCACCCATAGGAATTTGATATTCTTTCTATGGCTCAGCAGATTTAGTGGCCACATACGTAAAAGGGTACATATATCTTATAAGATAAATCTTCATATAATAAACTCCAGAAGTATCCATAATTTTAGCAGTAATCAGAACAGTAAACAGTAAAAGCAGCTTCCTTACCAAACCGACTTACCAGTAGCGCTGCGCTTCCCGACAATGGCGCCAGAAAAGTATCTTGATAACTCCCAAGTGGAGGAGATCAATTGTAGTACCTTTCGATATAGAAAAGGTTGTTGAACCCACGAGGAGCTGAAGGTATTCGTTAGCAAGTTTAATAGGAAATAATAATAATAAAGGTATTTTGGGGTTTTTGGGTATAAGCATGCAAGGAATAAATACTAAAAATGTAATTGCAATAAAGCAAATGCTCTTTTCAGACAAAGCCCAATCCTCTATTCAGCAAGAGGACAAGCTCAAGTGTATTCAATAAGCGATAAATGTTCCCAGAGGCGGCATAGATTTACTTAGCATACATATTTCTAGGAGAATATGAACGAGTATCTTGTCAAGTTTTATTCTCATCAGACAGAGTGAAAATTAGGTGTAGTTATAATATCACTATGCTACAAACCCCTAATAATTCTTCGTAAGGTCTCTCTCATGATCCTTAGGGATACATTAAGACATAAATTGTCCAACCATTGCATAAAGCTCTAAGGTCCCCAATCTAGAACCACCCTAAAAATAACGCCGATTCCAAGAAATAGGTTTCTGTCTTTCCCTCCTTTCTCATTCTCATTATTACTCTAAGGTGCCGTCCTATGAGCCCATATAGGTGAAGTAATATGCAGTCGATGTTCGCACATTACCATCACAGAACTACATAAAAGATCAAAACTTAACCAAATACTCCACGCATATTATATAGAAATCATAGCCAATTCATCCTATGCCCCCAGGAACAACGGGAACTACTCACAAGTGATGACATGATCATGATCAGTGGCATATGATATACAACACAATCTGAAAGTATAACTTCACCATAAAATAATGACAAGTTGCCAAGCACAAACATGCACACAACACTTAAACATTATCCAAGGTTCAATCTACCACAGACTATGAGGGGGATGACGTCGAATATCGAGGTGGAGATGGTGCTGATGTTAGGGATGATGAAGATGGTGTTGTAGATGTGATGGAGATTCTCCCCCTACACCAAGGAGAAGTTTGTGGTGACGATGGCGGCGATTTCCCTCCGGCAGCAGCAGCAGATTAGCCCTTCCGGAGGTGGAAGAAGGGTTCTGCCTCCGCCGCCGGCTTAGAAAATTAGGGTGTCTCCCTTCTGTCGAAATGAAGGTGTACATAAGATGATGGAGACGAGACGACGATCAAGGGCCAAACGGGCCATGATGGTGTGGTCGGCAAGGTGGGCCATGCCACCCATGCATGTATGGGCCTCGTGGCTCCTCTTGTGTGCTACGACCTCTCCAGATGCTTCTCGTGGTAAAATATTGACCCTGTAAAAATCTCCGATCAAATTGAGGTCCAGAAGGTCCCTGAAACAGTAAAATACGAAAACATGACATTTTCAGTCTCCCAGAAATTAAATGTTGAGGAAGAGACTTTGTAGGAAAGTCTCAGAAATCATCTAAAAATGCATGAATAATGTATGAATGATGCAAATAAAAATATAAACTAGTCCTATATGATGTAAATATAATGAAGCAAAATGCACGTTTCACCGGGCAGCGACAACAGGTTAAAACAACCTCCAGGCCAATATGCCAAGACGGATGCCCCACCCAAGTGGTTTTGTCCCCGGCGGTGCGGTGCTTGTCTGTGTTGCGAGTTGCAGAAGCAAATGGAGCTGGATTCAATTGTGTTTTATTTTCTTTCTCTAGTTCCTTTTGGGCTAAAAGTGTGGACTTGTTTGTATTTTTTGTCTTTCTTGCAGTCCTCTTTCTATTTGTGCCACCACCATATATTGAAAGCTTCTAGTGTTGGGGTTCAATGCAAATAACAAAAAAATTATTTGTCTACGCAACCCAAAATACCCAAAATCTATCTATTAGTAATGTTGTAATGGTAAATTAGTGTTTCGGTGACACTTGATGACCGAACACGGGGATTACGCTCCCGCACAAGCGTTGATGATGAGGCCGACGTAGCCGACCTCAAGGTCGTTGAAGAACTTGGCGCAACGACTCCGACATCGCAACAAAGCAGCACCTCCGCATACTCACACACGTATGGTGATCAAGACGACCCCCGGAATCTCCGTACTAGCCGAGATGGCGGAAGTAGACGGCTTTGGATGAGATCCGGAAACTCCACAGCATGACGGCGTGCAGCGGCGGTGTAGTCTCGCTCTCCTTCGAGAGGCCACGTGGGAGAGAGGAGAGATGGAGGTGGAGAGGGAGGCACACTAAGGGAGAGAGGAGAGCTCCACGGCTTGTGGAATTGTGTGTTCTCCATCTCTCATGGGGCCCCCTTTATATAGTGGGGAAGGGGTGCACCTTGCCCCTCCCCCAAGGCACCTAGGGCGGCCGCCAAGGGAGGAGGAGCCAAGGGCGGCGGTGGCTAGGGTCGCTGTTGAGGTCGCTTCGAGTTGATCTTTTCTTAGTAGATCCTGGCTATGCTTGTTGTGCTTAAAAAAAAAGATTATCGCTCTGCAGTCTGCATTCCAAACTGGCTCGGCCATGTAATAGGGATGTCACCTTTTCTATGTATGGAAGCTGTTGCAAGAGCATGCAAGATGAGTATCGAGAGAGGGTAGGCAGAAACATCGTGGAGGGCTACACAGCCGTGTTTGGCAGCATGCATAAATATCGGAATCGCACTTACCGACTAATATTGACCGGTGTACTTATTACACTTACTGACTACGAGTATATATATTGACCGGTATGTCACATTTACTGCCCGGCCACGTGACTAATATTGACCGCTACGTCACATTTTGTGTTTACAAAGCTTGGTTTTTTGTTGAATTGTAACCATGGAAGCATGTATTTTATCAAGACGCGTGCAACTGAATTCTTTGACATTAGTGGGAATATACCTAACACACCATTTGTGAAGTTCCATGTAATTGGCCCTATGAAAAACTGACACTAGTAGAAAACAGGCCTAATATCCAGGATGAATTTGAGCTTTAGTCCCGGTTGTGTTTTGATCCGGGACTAATGCTCACATTAGTCCCGGTTCAAAAGGCTATGTGGGCCAGAAATCTTTAATCCCGGTTCAAATGGAACCTTTAGTCTCGGTTGGAGATACGAACCGGGACTAAAGGGTTAGTGACCTTTAGTCCCGGTTGGTATTTCCAACCGGGACTAAAGCCCCACCCTTTAGTCCCGGTTGGTGTTACCAACCCGGACTAAAGGGTCTCCCCCAATTTTCCTCTCATGCCTACCCCCCCCCCCCCGCGTAGAAAAAACGTCTAAAAAAAATAAACGAAAATGATAAAAACTTCAAATTTCAAAATCCTTTGACATGCATGTACCTCATGCAACTAACTTTTATGGAAAATTTGAAATTTTGAATTTTGAATTTTTTTGCAAAAAAAGGTTGTTCCAAATTAAAACGGCTCTAACTTTTGCATACGGACTCGAAAAAAAACGTATAATATATGAAAAATTATCTACACAAAACGGCTCTACACAAATTCTACTTTCTCAAAATTCCAAAGGGAAATATGAAAGCAGGAAGATTTTAGTTTTTGTTAGAAAAATGAGAAAAAAATGATTTTTTGAAGGATTCAAAATTTTGAAGTTTTTAGATTATTTTGGAATTTTTTAAGATTTTTGAATTTTTTGTTTTTTTTTTGAATATTTTGAATTTTAAAATTAATAATTAAATTTTGCGTAAAGATTATTTGAAATTCATTGATGCTTATTATTACTTAATCATTATTACTTATTTTTGAAATTATTTGGAACTCAAAAAAGTAAAATGATATGTTATCAAAGTCTAAGGGGTTAATACAATTCATAGCATAGTATTATCTAGAAGTCGCGAGCGCAGTCTTGGAAGCTAGTAGGGAAGGAATAGAGAAGTTAAGCGTGCTAAGGGTGGAGTAGTGTAAGGATGGGTGACCGGCCGGGAAGTGGGACCACGAGTATATACTTTGACATGACATAGGGGTGGTGATTAGAGATTAGAGGGAAAACTGTCAAACAAATCAAAAATCCAAAAATAGGAAAATTCAAAAAAAATTGAAATAATCTGAAACTTTTTTCAAAAATATTTGAAAATAACAAAATAACCTTTAGTCCCAGTTGGTGTTACCAACCGGGACTAAAGGGTTCTCTAGCCCACAACACTCAGGGCGGCCACGTGGAGGGTCTTTAGTCCCGGGTTGTGGCACAACCGGGACTAAAGAGGGGGACTTTTAGTCCCGATTGGTTAGTCCCGGTTGCTACAACCGGGACTAAAGGCCTTTATCAACCGGGACTAAAAGCCATTTTTCTACTAGTGTGATGATTTTCTGTCGTCGGTCCTGCTCTTGGTGCTAGCTAAAAGAGTACCTAAAAAGAAAATCATAAAAGTAGAGGACTAATAATGCTACCAAGATCACTGGACCTAAGACAGTGTAGCATGCATGCATTACTACATAATCAAGCCATAGTACTAGCTAGATATAATGGTCGTTGAACGAACGAGAGCACTAACTGCCGCCGTGCTAATCACGTCCTCTGAACAGTACATTATGCAGATATTATATATGTGTCCCTGGACCCTGGTGAGGTAAAATAAAGAGTGTCCTCCCCTCCCTGGCCAGAAAAGAAGAACACGTAAGCAATGGTAGCAAGCATGGGGGGCACGATGTTGTATGTCGCTGTAGCAGCTGCCGCGTTGCTGATGCTGCTAATTCTTATGTCTTGTTAGGAACCAGAACTTTGATACTTAATGAGAATGTTGTGTCATTCAGATTTCAGTCTGCTAAGACGACTTTGTACGAGATTTTCGTGTCTGACCGGTGGATCAGTCCAGCCGTATGCAGTCCCTTTCTGTTTTGGATGAGTATATTTGCTATTGGTAGTATTCAGTTTCCTTGTGGTCTGTCAAGTTCTTATACAAGTACATTTTTCTTTGTGGTCCGGCGTCATATTTTTATCCATGTGTACTCCTTTTTTTTTTTTTTTGCTTATGTGCACTACTTGTTTCAAAACTAGTGTCTTTGCGCACTTGTGCAGGAGCCTCTGACAGTGTTGTGTCGATGTGCAGGAGCTTGGCACTGATCGTTGAGCTTCAGTCGTACGCGAAAAACTTCATCTATCACCCGCTGTCGCATCGACTGCCTAACCTCGAGCGTACTGCATAGTTGGCCACATTAGATAACTCTTTTGATCATGTTTCCCCAAGCATAGTTCGGCTGGCGGGTCAACTCATAAGATAAGACCTAAATTGTCACATACACTTTTAAATCTCTACTAATAATCTTGCTACAGGTATGATGGCGGTCGCAAGTACACTTTCAATCCACCTAAAATACGCTTTCCTCCCACCTAGCCGGAAGTTTTTCTCTACGAACAAAACAAAACCGTCCGCCAACCGCATATACAAGCCCAAAGCGAGCATACCTAATACAGCTCCGGTTTCTACGTATCAGTTTTGGTCTCCGGGCCTCCCTCTGAAAAAGAGTCTCAGCCCTAACGAGTTGCAGTGTGTAAACGCACATATATACACATCACGATTGATATCCATAGACCGAGTAGCGAATCAATCCACTTTTGTGAGGATTTCGTCGACGATCCGATCAAGACTGAAGTTTGTGGTGGCGTGTACCTGCCAGCAACCTTGCCGAGAACTCGAGCCCATCCAAGGATACGTCTGCAAGATCCTCGACTCAAAGGCGCCGAGGTACACGCCATGGTCCAGAAGGACAGGTGGCTTTTGCCAAGATGAGAGACAATTTTAAGTAGATCAGAGACAAACCGTCAGGGTACACGCGAATGAGGAGAACAACGATCTGAAGCGGGGACCAGGGGTACCGAGTGCAGTTCGCACGGATGAAGTTCAGGGCTACAAAGCATGGAAGCACATCGTCCATCATGCCTCCACGAGCAGCACTGCTGCGAAGAAGAGGGATGAGACGGTCGGATTGATCAAGCCTTGATTCTGCATTATGCAAGTTCTAATGAGTGTTCGGACAAATTGATTACTAAGACAGTTTATACTATGTTTGCCGGGTGCCTACAAATTTTTACAATTTCGGTCAGTTCTGTAGAAAATCAATCCATACTTGATACTTCCGTAGCAACACTCGCATGCGCCTCTCTGTTAATGGCAGACGACATAGGCGCTTTCCGGCGGCCCAACGTCGCCGGCGCCAGAGTCGCACGGGCATGCGGGGGAGGAGGGGAGGGAGGCGGAGCTGTTTTAGGATGCACGATGGAGGGATCGTTGACAACCTCAGCGCCGTCAGTGCCATGGCGCAAGGGCGAGGCTGCAGCGACGGTTTTCACTGTCGTCATCGAGGCAGCAGGGCGACACGCGTATGAAGACGAAGCCGGAGAAAGTTTCAGAGAGAGAGAGATAGTGTGTGTGTGTGTGTTTGAGCGCCTCAGCTGCTACACGTGAGAGATTGATATGAGATATATTAGATAGAGAGATTGGTGCGGCTCTGTGCCCTTTTCTGTTGTTGCAATATGTCTGAATTGTGCTGATGATTGCTGCTGTTACTGATTGCTTAGCTTGCTGCTGTGTTTTTTTCTTCTAATCTCGTTGACTGCTAGCTGCTGATAATGCTATTGCTAGGATGGACGATTGTGCCTTCATGGAATGACATGAATTGTTATGTGCATCAAGAAAGGTTATGTTTTATCTAAAATTTGTGTTTGAAAGAGCGAGGGAGATATTTGGTAGCTGTAAGAAAGTAACATAATATATGAGTGGAAAATATAGTTATATTTGCCCCTTCCATCAGAATATTGGTGCTAACCGAAGAGGATTTTCTAGAGCTCTCCATATGGTAATTCTTTTATAGAGCTCCCTATATAAACACATAGAGATCCAAATTTGCCGCTTCCACTGGAATTGCTACAAGGGGTGTCAAGAATGAAACGCCACGGCACCACACGGACAAGTTCCGCATGAGATGGTTAGGGATTTTGAACATTATCTTCAGTTGAGACATTGTCGCGGAGGCGTGGACGAAGCACATGATGATGCAATGACCATAGATGACGTACACCGAATGAACCATCTACCAAACCATTAAAGTGTCCCTCTCCGTAGCGCATGAGTGTGTCGTCAATGATAAAGTTTGGAAGTTTAAGGTTTTGTCATGGCAACACACAGCTAACAAAGCATAATTATTTTGCTAAATACATGGTTGATCACTTGTCTACCCGTAGCAACGCACGGGTATTGTGCTAGTGATCAGTAAAGTTCTTTGCAACAAGTTAGTACCATAGAGTAACTGGTTTGTCAAAAAGCAAGTTAAACTCACTAGGCTTGTGCAACTTTTCCTCGTTTGTGCGTTTTTCTCAATCTTTTTTTATGCAGAAAGGTCCATGCATGCGGGTCACGTCCGGTCAAAGCGGGCAAACAGCGAAGCGCGGAAGGATGTAGGCACAGAAGATGCAGCGAAGCAAAAGCAAGCACCATTTCTATGCAAGTTCACTGCAGCACGTTAGCCACTGTCCTGGCTACACTGTAGCGACGGATCTCGACCCTTCATTCAAAATTCGAGAGCCGCGATTCGCTCGACGTGGCCGGCCGGAGCAGCGCCTACGTTCTCCCTCCATGCCGTGTGCGTGGGCTACCAGTCCGTGCGGCAGCCTTCGCCTGCACACGTGTCGACGGCTGAGAGGCGCGCTGCGAGGAGTCTGGGTGGACCTGGTCTTCGTTCGGTCCACGAGCCAGTTCACAGTGATGGAGAACGCGGAGTCCTGTGCACCAACACCGGGATCATCCACTCTGCCGCGCCCTCGTCCTCTTCGCCAGATCAACCGGGTACAGTACTTGACGAGACCACAGCAGCAAGCGGCAAGCGAAAACCCTCCCCAGTCCCCAAATTCTCTTTTTTTTCTTTTGAGAATGCCTCACCTCCGGGAAGCTTCCGGCCGGGGGAAACGAGCCACGGCGGCGCCGTTCATCTACTGCGGCGCCTCTGAGGACGGCGTCCCCGGTACGCACGCGCGTGGAGCCCTCGCTTCCCGTCCCGGCCTCCAGTCCCGATTGCTCCCCTCTCCCTGGCCTCTGAATGCGTTTCTGACGAATGGCGGTGTGTGTGTGTGTGCAGGGGAGAAGGCTCTCGCGAAGGCGGCCATGGAGGGCGACCTCCGCCGCGTCAAAGGTACTCCCTTTCTCCTCTCTTCTAGCTCGTGCGTGGCTGCGTGGGTTGTGTTCGCGGGGGGCAGGAGGTTTGTTCACGCAGGCTGCGTTGCCCCGATTACAGTAGGGAAAATTTAGCTGAGCCCGTCTGTACCAGCATCTCCTGTCGTTTCATTCATTTATTTTCACCGGGATTTGTGGGTTCGAGAGGTCATCTGCGTACTGGTATGTGTGCGAGATTCTGTTTTCTTGATGCCAAGGTTGTTTGATTTGGTCGGATGCTATATACTCATTGTTCCATTTAGAAACATTGCCCTTGGATTGGTAGATGGCTAAGCTATTCTATCTAGTCACCTTTTCTAGAATAGATCTAATGCGTATTCTCTCCAGCAATTCGGTTGAGCACGCGGGATCAGAATAATTCGGATGAGCAGTATGTTTGTGTTAATTTAGTCACTGTATAAATGTGGCATCTTTTAATGATAGGATCAAAGACTCTTTACATCCAGATTTCCAATATGTCAAGTACCCTATATTGGGACAAGGATCCCCTGACGTAGCTCATACTGACATTGGGCCGCTGGCATGTGGACCCGCCAGACGTAGGTCCCGCATTGTCAGCCTCCTGCACGTCATCCTGCCGAACGTCAGAGGAGCCATGTCCCCTATATTGATAAGTTGCTTTCACTATGTTACCGTGTCCAGCATTGCACACATGGTTCCTTCTTTCACTATTTTTGTCTTAATTAGTCAGTGTATAAATCTGATATCTTTCAGTCATGGGATCCGATTCTCTTTACATCCTAATTTGCAATATTGTCAGAAGCTCTAATTTGATAAGTTTCTTTCACTATGTTGCTGTGTCCAGCATTGCACACATGGCTCCTTCTTTGTTTATGCTTTTGCTCTTGATAATTTGGCTATTCACTGCTGTAAAACGTGATGATGTGTTTCTTTGAGGGAAGCTCTTGTGAAGTGCCTTACCAAAGGGAAGGGCGGCCCAAAGGCGATATTTTCTCTGAACACGGATGGAATTAGTGTGTTGCATGCCGCGTCATGCCGGGGCCAGCTGGAGGTTTGTAAGTATTTGGTGGAGGAGCTAGGGGGAGATGTGAATGCTCCTGGATGTGGACCTGTAGTTCTAGGTCGTTCTCTATCTCTTTCTTGATTTTTTTTACATTGGTGGCTGCATGTCAATGTTTATTTGATGCGCTTTTTGTTACAGGGGCGACGCCGTTTATGACGGCTTGTCAGTCTGGTGATGTTCCTACCGTCAGATATTTCCTTGATCGTGGTGGTGATCTAATGAAAACAGACGACAAAGGGCGCACAGTTCTCCACCATGCTGCGTCTACAGGTGCTACACCTGACACGCATAGTCACACTTAATTTCTGTAACTGGGTCATCTGTACTAGTAATTATTTACTCTACTACGATCAATTTGTCCAATGTTTTGGCTACATGACTCACACAATCATCTATTTAACCACAGGAGCTTGCAAGGTAACAGAGTTCCTGCTTTCACAAGGAGTGCCAGTCGACATAGACTGTGGCCGTGGAACCCCACTCTATATGGCTGCTACAAATGAGCAAGATAAGACGGTGAAGATTTTACTGGACCACAAGGCAGATGTATGTGACCTCTACTATCTCCTTTTTCTCTTTTGACTAAGATTTACATTGGACAGATAGGTTTTAGTGCGCAAACTAATTTAAATGATGTGGGAAAATATGCCTTAAAACTGGGGGGCTGTTGCTTCTATTGAAACATCCTTATGTTGCACTACATAATCGTTGCTAATTTATGACATTCAGTTAATATCAGGAAGTGTGTTTGATTTGGTGGAGCAACCCATTCCTAAACCACAATCGTGTTTGGTCAGGATTAGGATTTGATGGTCCACTCACAATCAGATCCCTCGAATCACTAAACACACACACACACACACACCAGTAAAATAGTAGATTATATGATGGCATCCTTTTTTACCAGTATATCCTTGTTTATCTCAATAGAATTCCTGACTTATCCATGCCACTGGTGCCACATGCGTTTTTTAATGAATAACATAGTGCCTTGCTTTCAGCCTAACTTCATTATTAGTGGTATTGGAAGTCCCCTGCTCAGTGCTCTTATTTACCGTTCATTGAAGTGCATGAAGCTACTCATTAAGGTGAGTATTATCTTGATTATTAATCATTGATATGCTATGATTTTGCCTACTCAGCACCATGAACATTCTATTGCATAATCCTTTTTACAGGCTGGTGCCGATGTTAATTCCAAGGGTGCCATGATGAATCCTTTGTTACTTGCTACGATGCATGGAGGTTACACCAACTACATTAAGTTGTTACTGAAGGCTGGAGCAGATCCTAATATTCCCGATGATGTATGTTCTGTATATTTTCTAGATTTTTCCTGGCCTGTTAAACCTTCTGGTGATACTCTTATTATATTCAACTCCTTTGATTAAGGTGGGGAGCTATTTAGCAATGAGTTTAGTTTGCTTTGTGTCGTTTACTATGCTAATTCAAAAGTTAACTTGTGCCTAATTTAGCTAAAAAAAACTTGTGCCTAGTAACGTTGTGTCTGAACTTTTAGGAAATAGTCTTGCCATTAAAGAAAGAACCTATAAGGGCTCCTCCTGAAATATTAATTCGCCTCACAGAATTTGAAATCTCGTGGATTGGGTGACTGCACTGCACATTCATGACTGGAATGAACATGCTACATGACTTATTATTTTCTATTAATCATCAAAATTGTGTTCCTATGAAAGGACCATGCCCATTCTGTTCCAGTATATGTGTGTCATTATTCTAACAATGTTGCTTGTATCCAACAGTACCCAACATATATCAATATTTTCCTTTTAAAAAGAATAAATGTATATCGGAGCTTAACTTAACAGTTTACGAGATGCTGAGATCTTGCTATTTACAATTCTGGGTATGCAGCAGAATTTCTCAAATGTACTCATGCAGTAAACACTAAAATAAATGGCCTTTTCTTAGCTTACTTTTGCTGTTCTTTCTCCTGTTGGCAACTTGGCATACTGTTTTCATTCTTTTAATCCAGTAACCTGTTTATGTTGATGCTACCATCAGTCAAAAGGATGAACTAAAACAAATCATATGTACAGCTCCTTGTTTTTATCTATATGTTACATGGGGACTCAAGCATGATGCCACTCTAAATTCTGTGGTATATCAATCTCAACTTTTTCTGAAATGTCTCTCTTAGAAACCTTGCATGTTGGCAGTTTGATTTGCTTAGAAAATATTTAAATACTTTCTGGGTACATCTTTGTTGAATCAATTAATAAATTATTTGTATATCCTGGTCTCTGCTGCAATCTTAAAATTTTCTACATTGATTGTATGTTACTTAATTTACAATCTTTTTATAATATTCTAAACAGTTGGTGAGGGTAGATGAGATACTGAGATGTCACTATGAGTATGTACCATTCTGGATAGCAGCATTTATCCAATGTACTCAAGAAATAAAAACTGAAATAAAATTTCTTTTCTTAGCTTAATTCATGTGGTTCTTCATTCCAATTGCTGGTATTCTATCCTTAAAATAGTTGATAAATAAGAAGATCTTGATTTTCCTGACAATGTTATAATTTTCTACAACATAGTATGTTATGCACTGGTCAGGTTCTATTGTTATAATCTCTTTGGTTTCCTTATTTAATGATGTCGTGAATTCTTCAAAGAAATGACATTTTATTCTTTACTCTTGTTGCCCAGTTGGGTAGGTTGCCAATAGAGTATGCTGCATTACGCGATTGCTGGGAAGAGGTTGAAATGTTGTTTCCCTTGACTACCCGAATTCCAAATGCCCCAGTCTGGAGTATTGAGGGAGTGATTTCTCATGCGAAGACTCAAAATAAAAAGCCAATGGTATGTTATTGTTTGTTCTTATGCTGTTTTTATATTGTATATTGCTTCAAAACTAAGCCATTGTTTTTCTTCAGTCAAATTTGTCAATTCAGTTTAACTGAAAGCTGTTTTTACTATATGCATGACATGTCATCTACAGTAAGAGCATCACGACTTATTTATAAGAGTTTTCTTCGGTGTCCAACTTGTGAATGTCATGTTAAAATAATTTGTTTAAGTGCTGACTAGCTGAGAACAAACTAAGAACTGTAATTTAGAATGGTGACGAATCAGAGATAATATCTAGCCCTGACCTAATAAGAAAAGCTGCCCAGCTATGGACATGATGAAGACATGAACTCATGTGTGGTAAGATAAGGCAACTGACGTAATCTTTGCAAAACGACATTTGCATGTTGATTGTAAGGCAGTCTCCTTTCTAGAACAGTCATTAACTTATCATTGTGTGGAGTATTGGTGCAAATCTCGTAATGCTATATAATAGTTAGATTTTCTCCTACAGGAATTTTACCTAGTAACTATAGACAGTTGCACATGAGTCCCTTTAAGTCCTCGACTTTTGAGTTTGGTCATTAAAATTGGCACAGGCAGGCGCACAGCTGATCTGTGAACCAATGATAATATTCAGCCTTACATTGGTTCGGAAATTCCTAGGACTAGACCAGATTTTGGAGTTTACGCTTCTAGACCAGTGAAGTATTTCTATATTTGAAGCAGCATTTGCATTATGCGTTGCAGCATAAGCATGTGAAAGAGCTAGCCATCTAGATATCAATCTGTGAACCATACGGAACACGAAGTTGCTGAATTTCTTTTGTGATAGAAATTTCAAATTTATTTATCATATTAAATGATGATTAAGTCAAAATATTGTATTTGTGTTCCTTCTACTTATTCTGTAGGAGCAACAACACCTTGAAAGAAGAAATGCTTTGATCAAGTCACAGGCTGATACGGCATTCAAGCAGAAGGAGTATAAGATGGCAAAAGAGTGTTATGGCTTGGTAAACCTCTTGCACTTTATCTTTGATGGTTGCTATTTTTTTGTTGTAAATAGGTAACCAATTGGAGAGCATTTTTTCTAACTAGGTTTTCTATTTTCTACTCTAATTTACATTATTAACTACTTAGGATATCTATCCATTTTCCAAATATAAAATTGAGCCTTGATTGGGAGAGAAAAAAAAAGTAAATTGATAATGAACAGTGTGACAATGATTCCATTACCTCCATATATTTTGAATAAAGTTTCATGTATGCTGCCATGAATATATTTGACGAAAGACCAACTTAAATTATGATTAGGTCTGACCAAGGGCCATCTAAAATAAATATGATCTGAAGACACTACACAATAAGAATGTTCTAAAATTAATGCATCTTACTATTTGGGGAAGAATGAAATAAATTGTATCATGGAGTCCATTTAGGGGGCAACAAGGAATTAACAAAATCAGTGGTTCTCTCGATCAATATGATTGTATATATGAAATAACAAATGGGTCACAAGTAAATACTAGAACGTGTTCATACTTCTGTATAGATGTATTGCTAGTTAATTTGCCATGTATGAAGCAAAAAATGGGACTTAACATGACACGTGATCTGTCACTGCTTGGTACTGATCTTATCTGATGGAGATTAATATGCATGGTAAGCATATATTTGACTTCACTTAAGAAACTTATGGCATCATCTGTCCATGTTAAAAAGATGACTTCAACAAACTTCGTTGATGTCTTTCATCTCCAGAATCTATGAGAAGTTGTTTTTTCCTTCTCGAATAATATGATCTTTCATATGGTTGTCTACTGTATTGGTTAATACTATTTATCTGATGACTGATGATTGATGACCGAATATGCAAATTTTCAAGCCAATCAATTTAGTAACAGAATGTCTTATATAATCCAATCAATTTTCAAGCCATTCTGCTGTACTACTTATTAGTAAAGTGTCTAGATAGTTTTTTACCTGCTTGCATGCGTGAAAGGATTGTTCATATAGAAATTTAGGTATGTTATATTTTTAGTTGAGAATGATATTTGCATGATCTCTCGTGTTTGACCGCAGGCAATACTTCATGGAGAGAGTGCAACACTGTATGCAAACAGGAGTCTTTGTAAGCTGATCTTGGGCGATGGTGATGGTGCTTTGTCAGATGCTCTCAGATCCAGAATGCTGCAACCTAATTGGGCAAAAGCTTGCTACCGTCAAGCTCAAGCTCACATCCTACTCAAGGTGCGTCCAGCTTGCCAGTGTCTTCAGTTATTTCATATTGATCTTATAGTCTGGTCACGTTCCTTGATTTGCTCTGCACTCCCAGGAGTATAAACAAGCCTGTGATGCCCTCGAAGATGCACAGAAAATGAATCCTGGCAATGCCGAGATTGAGAGTGAATTACGGTAACCTACTCTCTTCTGCTTATCTCTTTCAAGTTTCTTCCAAATACTAGTATGATTTTTATTTGCTTATGTGCTGTTGGTGTGAGTCCTTCGACACCTCTGAAGAACTTCTTTTGATTCTTATGTTCCACTTGTGTCTTGGTAAAGAGGAATGATGTATTTGAGTTACATATAGATGAATTTTGTTTTTTTTTTCAAAATGGGGGAGCCCCAGCCTCTGCATCAAAATAATACATACGGCCTTCTTTTATTTTTTATTTCAATTAAGATGAATTTTGTTGGAGCTGACATTCTATCTGGTTGAATTCCTGCAGGAAAGCTAGGGAACTTATGAAGAATCCTCCTGCCGATGATGAGCAGTGAGCCGTGTGCGTGCAAATTGGACTGCAGACTGCAAATGTGTTTGAGTTTTCACTGAAGTAGAGCTACCTGGAACTTCTAATCCTTATGTTCCGTTAGGAACCAAATTTCTGAAACTTAATGACAATCTTGCTTGCATCTTCAGACTGCTAAGACGACTTTGTATGAGATTTTCTTGTCTGGCCCGTGTGTCGTACCAGCTGTATATGCAGTCCCTTCTCTTTTGGATGAGTATATTTGCAATTGGAAGTGTATTCAGTTTCTGTGTGGTCTGTCAAGTTCTTACACAAGTACATATTACTATATTTTTGTGTCCGGGGATTTAATTTTCATGGAGTGGTTTCACCATAATAATTACTATTGGCAAGGCAAGGGGTGGGCCAAGTTGGAACGGGCTCTTCACGTGCAAACTGAAACTACTGCGTATACGAGCATACGAACGATCAAACGCGTGACGGTGGAAGGAATGGGCGAAACAGGAAACCTTCAGACGGGAACTGGCGGTGGCCGTGCGAGCGGCACGACAAAAGTGGGTGAGGGGTGGGGGAATGTCTTGGGGTCGCTTCCACCTAGACCCGGGACAGACAGGAGGGGCGCGTGGCGCGCTGTCTGGGCTGACATAGACATGTATGGATAATGCTGTCTGTTTAGGTCGAACCGTTAGGCCGACTCCTTTATCCATGTAGATGCGTTCAGATGCGCGTTGTTCGTTTGAGTCGGCACGCTGGAGATGTCCTAAAGAAAGATAAAGATGTAGGAGAGAGAGGCCTGGAGGGGGAGGTTTTCGCATGCAGGTGTGGGCTCAGAAATCGTACTGTGGTTTTTTGTTTGATGTAGATTGGACGGTGAGGATGATCTTAATAACATATGTTAAACGTGTTTTATGACCTATCGTCATCACCAGCTTCTATTTTAATTTAATAGTAAAAAAAAGATAACACCAAGAATCAAGACAAAGCACTAAGAGTATGAGCAAATAACAAATAAATTTGTACTCGTGTTCAACATACAACCAAAAGGAAATCGCTCAACTGTCAGTAAATATCAGAAATCGAGTTACTGCTAAACATGATCTGCTGGGAGGACCGACAGGCCGTGTCTCTAAGTTGCTTGACAATCGTTTCACTGGTGGAAAAAGGGCCTATGGTCCCGGTTCATTTGGGCCATTGGTCCCGGTTGCCGAACCGGGATCCATTACTCGGGACCAATGCCGGTCCCGGTTCCAGCACGAACCGGGACCGATAGGTCTCCACGTGGACGCGCTGCGGGGCGAGGGGGCCTGAGTCATTGGTCCCGGTTCGTAGGACGAGCCGGGATCGTTGATCCAGGGTTTTTTTTCCCATTTAGGGTTCAGGGTTTTATTTGGTGTGTTTTGTATTCAATTTAATGGTATTATATATATACATCAATAATGAAGGAACCACACTATATATATATATTACACATCATGGTCACGAATATATTATTCACCGTCTCATCCGTCGTGCTTGGTCGCTATTACAATCGGTAACTCACACAAATTTGATTTTACATCTTCTTTTTTACACTTCACCCTTCTAAATGAACCGG
Source organism: Dactylis glomerata (assembly GCA_007115705.1). Taxonomy (NCBI): domain Eukaryota; kingdom Viridiplantae; phylum Streptophyta; class Magnoliopsida; order Poales; family Poaceae; genus Dactylis; species Dactylis glomerata. The sequence continues at coordinate 10,009,292 of QXEO01000546.1, forward strand.
GTAATAGTATTCTCCTTTCGGATCTATGACTTGTTCTAATAAGAAACCGGAAATTTCCTCTTGAATTGCTTGCACGCGTTCCCGTGGTAGAAGACCGTCCCGCATCCGTTCGATCTAATTTAAAGAAAGGGATCAATATATATGAATGAAACTAAACACAGTTGATGGTAATAAAATAATGTTGAGATTATTGTTTATCGTACTTCAAGTTTTTTGATGTTTCGGTCTGCACCCTTCTCTTTGGTCGTCTGGCGAATGAACTCGCAGACATAGTATCCACATAAGTTATTTCCAGCTTCTTGCCTCAAGCACTTTACGAGAACGGAGTTCAATCAAAATAAGAATCAAGCATGATAATTGTATTGAAACTAGAATCAAAGAGATACGTGGATCTAGCAAGTAGTACTTACATTCAATGGTTTAAATGTAAGCTCTGGCTTCCAAACACCCCTAGTGTTGGCGGTGAACCGTTTCCAAGCCTTCTGGAGGCATTCCTGCATGTTCACCCAATTTCCTAAAGGTGTGTGTTTTGAGTCCATGACTTTGACTACTCCTTCGTCAACACTAATGATTAACAGAATAAAGTGGAAGCTGCACAGACATAATGAGTCAAATAGCTTAACATCGAGTAAAGCGAAAACAAAATGTGTACAAGACAGTAACACTCACTCGAAGTTGTAAGGAAATAGTATTTCCCTTCTGTTGCTGAAATACTTCAACGATTGTACCAAGTTATCCTCTGTCTCTTTGGGTTTTTTTTTGAGAGTATCTTCATGAACGAAATTGCAGTCAACGAACCCAAGGTCAAAGATTCCTCCTCGGTCGCATTCGAGAATCTTCATTCTGCATATATAATTAGTATAATGATGAGTAAGATTATACAAGCAACGAATGAGCTGAGCTAGAAAGACTTAATAATACTTACAGGCAATAGGCACTGACAATAGTTTTGTCGAGGGCGTCTTGTTGGTAAAACTGAAATAATTCTAGAAATTCCATCAGTAAGAAGCCATCTCCATGACCGTAATAGTGGTGTTTATATCCAGCATAGATCCAGTTTGTGGATTCAGCACAGGCTTGTATGTACCAGTTATGCAATCTCCGCATTTTTGTTGGTAGATCTTTGACTAACTCGGGTTTGACGAGAGGATCCCCGTACCGGTATTTGTACGCTATTTGCTGGTACCCCTCGAACTCATCTAGACGGCTCATGTACTCAGCAATAGACAGTCCATATAACTTGGCCTTTTCTCCGTAGAGTTGAATAAACTCCGGATCAATGTTCGGATCATGCCGCTCCTGGGCTCTCCACTCATTGGTATCGTACACTTTGAGCGGTTCGATCGATTGATTTTTCTGTTGTCCGAGCTGGGCAACTTCTTTCCCGACTCTCCGCTCTTTTGCCTCAGCTGACTTGGTAATAGAGCGATTATAGTCAGGTGTGAGCGCTATGGGTTGGTGAAGCTGAATCTTAAGCGCGGCTGCTTTGGCTTTATCTTCTGCGGTGACCGGGAAGATCAATGGCTCCGTCGGCTTTGGATTTTTCTTGTTAGCCATGTCAGTCTTCCACTGTTGATAATGGGCATCTGCGGCCGTAGCAATTTCCTCATTTGTCTTCTCGTAAGGAAGCTTCTTCATATTCTGATGAGGTACTCTTGGGAGGGGCGATAGCTTACGTTTCGGTGATCGGAACGTGCTCTTGCTGCTGCTGGTGGTGCTGCCCCTCTTAGTATACTTCCGCTTTAGTCTCTGAGGCTCAGGGGACAGAGACGGCTGACGCGGCGGCGGAGACGGCTGAGGCGGCGGTGGAGACAGCTGCGGTGAGTGGTGAGGCGGTGAAGGCGACGGTTGCGCTGGAAAATGGTGAGGTGGCGGCGAAGGTGGACTGCTGCTATGAGGAGTGGGTGGCCTTGGCGGGACATAATTTGGAAGCACGATGTGCTCCTTTGGCCATACAATAGTCCCCCCTTTGGCTTCTCCTAGTTCAGTCAGGTCCCTATCTTCCCCTGCAGGGTGGTCCAGCTTCAGCTCCTCAAAATCTTGCTTGACATCATCCACCGTGACGACAGCGTACCCTTTTGGAATCGGTCTGCAATGCCAAGTTCCGTTAGGCGCAGTTGGTACGGCACCTTTAGCTCACAAGCTGTGCTCTCCGTGATATCATCCACTGGGTAGCGTTTAGGAGGAGCCATCGTCAGTGCATCATCATCACCATCGTGGAGCTGGGTGGAAGCGACGCTACTTTTCTTATTTGATAGGGCGTCGATACCATCGAATGCAACTTATGGTTTGGCTTAAGTATTGACGGCCTTTATCAGTATGCTTGTTGTATGGGTCTTTGATACGTTGCTGGTCCTCCCGTGCTTCTGGTGTATCTTTTGTCTTCCCATACACGCCTAGGAAGCCTAGCAGGTTCACGCAAAGATTCTTCGTCACGTGCATCACATCGATTGAAGAACGGACCTCTAGGTCTTTCCAATACTCAAGCTCCCAAAATATAGATTTCTTCTTCCACATGGCCGTGTGTCCGGTAATGGGGTCTTTCGGAACAGATTGACCGCCAGAACCCTTTCCAAATATTACTTCTAGGTCCTTCACCATACCAAATACATCAGCACCTTTAGGGAGCTTAGGCTTCTTCCGGTGATCTGCCTCACCGTTGAAATGCTTGCCTTTTTTTCTTACTTGATGATTGGTCGGAAGAAATTTACGACACTCCAGGTACACAACCTTCTTACATTTATCCAAATATGTACCTTTAGTCTTATCTAAACAGTGCGTGCATGCATTGTATCCCTTGTTTGACTGTCCTGAAATATTACTAAGAGCAGGCCAATCATTGATGGTTACGAACAGCAACGCTCGTAGGTCAAATGGCTCCTGTTTGTGTTCATCCCACACCTTTACACCTGGTTCTGCCCACAGCTGCAATAGTTCATCGACTAATGGCCTTAGATACACATCAATGTCGTTGCCGGGTTGCTTCGGTCCTTGGATGAGCACTGACATCATAATGAACTTCCGCTTCATGCACAACCAAGGAGGAAGGTTGTAGATACATAGAGTCACGGGCCAAGTGCTGTGACTGCAGCTCTGCTCCCCAAAAGGATTCATGCCGTCTGTACTTAGACCAAACCATAAGTTCCTCGCATCACCTGCAAAGTTTGAGTACTTTCTCTCGATGTTTCTCCACTGCGACCCATCGGCGGGGTGTCTCAGTTTCCCGTCTTTCTTACGCTCTTCTTTGTGCCATCGCAACAACCTAGCATGCTCTTTGTTTCTGAACAGACGTTTCAACCGTGGTATTATAGGAGCATACCACATAACCTTAGCAGGAACCTTCTTCCTGGGGGGCTCGTCATCACCCTCAACATCACCAGGGTCATCTTGTCTGATCTTGTACCGACATGCAGTGCATACCGGACATTTATCCATATTCTCATACTTCTCACCACGGTATAAGATACAGTCATTAATGCATGCATGTATCTTCTCCACATCTAATCCTAGAGGGCAGATAGTCTTCTTTGCTTCGTACGTTGTCTCGGGCAGCTCATTATCCTTTGGAAGCTTTGGCTTTATTATTTTCAGTAACTTCTCAAATCCCTTGTCAGATAAACCAGCCTCTGCCTTCCATTTCAGCAATTCAAGTGTGGTACCGAGCTTTGTGCTGCCATCTTCGCAATTTGGATATAATAACTTTTTGTGATCGTTTTGCATGGCCTCCAACTTCAGCTTCTCCCTTTCTGTATCGCATTGTTGCTTTGCATCAGAAATGACCCGATCAAGACCATCACCGGGCTCATCCGATGCCCGTTGTTCTTCTTCATTGCCGCCTCCCTCTTCTTCATTGTCTTCCATTGCAGTATCACCGTATTCTTCAGGATAGCTGTCATCATCCTCTTCTTCATTTTCTTCTAGCCTAACCCCTCTTTCTCCGTGCATGGCCCAACAATAATATCCGGGCATGAAACCTCTCCGAAGCAGATGGCTTTGAAGGATTCTCGGGGCAGAGTGCTCCGTCAAATTTCGACAGTCGATGCAGGGACAAGGCATAAAATTATCCACTTTGTTTGCCTTAGCCACATCGATAAATTTATGCAGGCCTGCAATAAAATCAGAATCGCGTCGGTCGCCGTACATCCATCGCATCCGCGCATCGATCTGCGTTATAATAATTAACTATTATAATAACATCATGAATAGTGAAATGACCACCCACATGGACACATATGCAAGATTTTTATATCAGTTACAGATGAAGAAGATAAGGTTGCTAACCTCGGCGGAGGATACCGTGTTGTGCGAACTTAAATGTGGCATGGACATTTCGTCGAACACCTTGTGTGCAATCAAAGGAAAAAAAAGCTAGCACCCACACCACACACACAATCCAGCAAATTTTTGTGGCAAAGGGCAAAGGGCTGGGTATCAATTTATAGCCAGAGGAGGGTCTTTGATCCCGGTTCATGCCATGAACCGGGACTAATGACCCGCATAGAGGCACGTGTCATGCTGGGGAGGCCTTGGTCCCGGTTAATGCCACAAACCGAGACCGATACCCCGAAATGAACCGGGACTAATCTCCAGGCGGCATGGACCGGGACCAATAAGTGTCATTGGTCCCCAATGGCCAGCCGAACCGGGACAGATGACATTTGGGTGCTGGACCAAAGACCCTTTTTCTACTAGTGTTTCTTGCTCAGGTTTGTCCGTTGGAAAAGTGCCTCCTATCGGAGAAGGCTGTGGAACCAATGCCTCGCAACGTTCGCATGGCCCGTCGTAGTCTTTGATAAGAACCATCTTCAAGTTTGGAGCTCGATCCATGACAGCACGAATAAACAAGATATGTTGCTGCAGGCCGGGCCTAAAGCCAACAAACTGGAGTACTTTCAATTGCCACTTACTAGATCTTGAGAACAGAGGCATCTCCCATGAAGGTTTCACTCTCTGCTTACCGAAAGTTCGTACTCGTCCTTGGATGTTCATATACCTGTGTGAAGCATAAACACCTAATTAAAGAAGGTATAGTAGGGTTCCTAACACTTACTTTTAAGACAACGAGAACATATGTTCCTTTCCTTCTGGTTGTATCCAAAGCTGTCAATATAAAAGTAAATAATGACACTGTTTGCATGTATGTAGAGAAATTATGTGCTGACCAAGTTAGTACATTCTCTGACAAATCAGATGCTTCCTGGCAATTGAAAATAAAAGCAAACATCTGGATAAAGATGACACAGGTAAAACTAGCATTATATTATTATACCCCTAGTCCATATCCAGCTTGTATTACTTCAAAATTCACGCAATTTATTCTTAATCATATATTAGTTAGAAGCACATTCCCAATATACCATCTATTATAGAAATATGCGAAGTGCATGAAAAGAATATCAATTTACCTTTTCTCCTTCGAAGTTTATTGTCAAAGTGTTCAAATTTGTCGTTCCATGAAGTACCTCCGCCAAACTAAAACCTATTTGACGTGGAGTTGCCGGATTTAAGAGGCACAATTCCGTAAGAGCTGTGACAATACCAAAATGCAAGGGGGCATGGAAATAAAACCAACCCTCCCAACACAGCCACTCTAGTTTTGGAAGGCAGAGAACCTCAAGTCTCTTCCAGCAAGGAAAGTAAAGTTCAAGAATTCTGAGTTTTGAATTCGGTGCATTGATCTGCCATACCGAATAGTCCCCAGTATCACAATTGTCAATACTAAGGTGTTGCAGTTCCCTGCAGCAGTCAAACAGGAAGTGATGTATATCCAATTTAGCAAAGCGCGCATTATGCAGATGGAGCCTTGTTAGGCAACCAAGCACGCTAGGATAGGCGCTCAAAAATCCATGGACCCTCCGAGCCTGCCTTCGCATATCCTTATTTTCGCAGTCGTGAGGGGCCTTCTCATCAACAATCGCAATGTGCAGCTCTTTTACCATCTCCCTGATTATAGCATCACTAACCAGCAACCCAATGTCACGTGAGCGATTGCCGGTCATGTATACCTTAAGGGATAGTCTCGCAATGGTTTGTTTGCTGCCGCGGCAAGCCAGGAAACTCCTGGTGGCTTTGGCTAGAGACGCCATTGCTCGACCCATTTTTTTTTTTAGATAAAGGGCTTTTATTACTGAGTTCAGCAATTACAACCCGGCCTCTGCATAACAAGATGCACACAGCCGTCCAGCAGTTCATGGTTCAAAAATAAAGGCAAAATATATATCGTTGCGAGCAATTGTAAATCGCCTAAGTAACTGGAGCAGGACCAATCCTCAGATTATGCGGCCACCCATGTGGGGAAAAAATATCCCTCGCCGTAGCCTCCAGTCGTGTACAGACCTCCGTAAACAGGTCTCTGTTCTCCAGCCGCTGAAGAGGTGACCACAAACGGAGCGTAGCGGTACATCTGTAAATAACCTGCAGAATCGACCCATGTGTTGTTGTGCCTCAACGGGGTCTGTGCATGGAGCAGGCAGAAAATCCCTGACATGAAGATTAAGCTCAGAGAGCAACCAAGGCAAGTCAGTCCACCGCTTCGACAGCAAACTGGTCCTCGCTGCCATGGCAAGGTCGACCTTCGCCAAGATAGACAATAGAATGTCATCAGTCAGCTCAGAGAGCCTGTCTTCATCCTCTGCTTTCTGCAACAGAAACAGATGGTCCATTATGCAATTATTAGCGAGTCCTAAGAAGATGTAGCGCAAAGCAAAAAAGAATTATCGCATCATCTCCAGCAAGAATGCTGTATCAAGGCATGCACAAACCAAGGTGCTTATATGAGCTGTTTGTATTTTTCTTCTTTTCGACTACCGAAGTTGCCCGTCTATTTCATCCTCTAAATCCCTAATCCCGGCAGGAAGTTGCCCGACTATCTTCCCGGCCATTCTTTACACTCATGAACCCAAGTTCATGTCAGAGCTAATTAATACCATTGGGCCACCCATGGGCAACAGACAACAATGTTCACTAGTATTCCAACGTCAAGCTGTACTCCCAACTACAGTTTTAAATCGTGGTTTTGACATGGTGTCACCATGGTGTTTTAACAATAGAATATACAAAAAATATATGAACATATACAATCAAGATAAATCTTACTACAAGGCAATCATTCTAAATAATATTAATAGATGATGAAATGAACAGCCATAACACAATGTCCCATCACATCAAGTGACTTTTTGAGTAAGTACGAATGTTTACTTATTGAAAAAGAAGATTCTAATATTATAATCAATGTATTTTTACAGTATTTTATCACAGTATTTTGTGCTCACATCCTATATAAAGTAGCAGAGTGATCACAAGGTATAGCTTCAGCCACTTGTATAGCAGAGTATTGGCTCTTGGGTTTAAAGCGTAGAGATTACATTAGTTATCCAATAGTTTAAAGCATATTTTGGGTTTATTTCCAGAATTATGATAATATTTAGAGTAAAGTATACTATTTGTAGTGTAATCTTCATAAATTTTGAACCCAGGGAAACTATTGAAGTTATGTTGTTCATGTAAACTGTAGAAAACTTACTTGGCTGAGCACATTATTTGAATCCATGGGGAAATAATCCGATGAACTCGGAATATAATACCGACGACCCTGGTTCGTGGTCGGTAACTCGGTATCCGGAACGGGATCAACAAGAATCAAGGGAAACTGCAAGAATAAAGGAAATTGAAAGGGAAACATCGGCTGCACCGTCCGTCCTGGTTAAGTAGCTGGCACGCGTGTCGATACCGCGTCCGACCCGGGTTCGTGGTCGGAGTCCGGATCGACAAGGATCGAGGGCCGGAACGAACACGGCGAACCCTAGCGAAGGCAGAAGCACATCCGGCCGGCGACCTGTTTCGAAAGTATTTCTCCTCCGCTCCACTGACGTTAATTTTTCTATGGCTTGGATTAATGGGGACCTAATTCGTGTCTTCTTCTTTCTCGCTCGGATGCATAGTCCACCCAGTGTCACATCTGTTTCCCTCTCGCAGGAATTAAGTGTCCTTTCTTAAGGTACTCCTCCGTTTCCTCCCCTAGCCCTCTGCTCTGCTGGTTATGCATACTCCAATCCATCCAATTTGTCTGCCAACCACTCAAAGCTATTTGCGATTAATCATTATTTGTTCGAATTTTGGTTCTTCCTAGTTCAGGCCGCCTGGGAAGATGCCGGCGACGACGCTCACCCACAGAGATCGCGACGCCTCATCGTAAAGCCTTGGCTTCCCTCTCACTCCGTGTTTCTCTTTTCACTCTCCCTAGCTAGCTACTCGTACACATTATGTATGGTGTAATTTAATCGTATCATGCATGCTGATATTTCAACTTTTAGGACCTTATTATCGATTGGGATTGCCTGCTACCTCTACTGGGAGATTCGGCCGTTCGAGTAAATCCGGTCAGGGTGTCTGGAGTGAACTGAGTGAACCAGTTGTTTCAAGATCGTCGCAGAGTGTTGTTTCGATTGCTTCATTCATTGGTTGGTGATTGTACTGCTAATGATCTTCTGCATTACTGTAGTCTTTAATCGTCGCTAGTTATGGGTGCCAGTATGATTCCTAGATACAGTACCATGTTACTCGAACACACAGGCATATGCATCCAAACTTCATGCGCGAATGGTACAAGTTTCCTGACTTGTGCAAGTTTGGGTCCATGTACTGCTGAAGGAAAGATCAGTGACAATGTGATGGTAAATTCCTCTACATCATTCCTCCAGCAAGGGTTTCCCGTGTCTGCGTAAGGCCGTTGCTGCTCTCCGCCTTGATGAGGCGGTTCCGGACGCTATCTCCCTGCCCCTCCTCCTCAAGGACCTCGCGGTGCCTTGTGGTGTGGATCCTGCCGCTCTCGACGCTGCGGCTTTTGTGTCTCGCTCTGCTCCATGAGTTCCCTTGGGGACCTGAGGCTGCTCTCCCATGCGTCTCTTACGTGGGCCGTGAGTCCAATAGCCTCATCATGCCGCTGTGCCGGCCCTAGCTGCTGCAAGTTCTTGGTTACCACCTGCGTGTGGTTTAGGTTAGAACCGAGTCTCTTTTTCATTCTTAGCAAGCCCCCCGGTGGCTCCTATAATGGCCTTAAGCCTATTTCCCTTTCAATGAAACTTGTGCTAGGTTTTTTCGGTTATGTTGGTGCCTCCATGTTCACCAAATGCAGTTTAAATCCTTCCTTATAGATTCCTTGGAACATCCGTGGCCTGGGTGACGACCACAAATGTACTCTAACTTACGCAGACATTCTTGACGCGCGCCCGCAAATCGTCGCCCTACAAGAAACTAAACTCTCCTCTATCTCTCCCACTAAGGGTCTAAGGCAGCCTCCTTCTTGCCCCCTACCCTCCGATCTTTTTGCACAATCAACGCAATAGGGTCTGCGGGCGGGGTCCTCACGGCCTGGGATCAAAATTTCTTCTCTCTCACAAGTTCTTTTGCGACGGATCATGTTCTCTCAACTGACCTCTCTCTTTCCTCCTCGATTCGCATCTCCAACATTTACGCTCCTTGCGACCACGCTTCTAAGGCTGCCTTTCTTGAGAGCCTTACTGCTCATCAGCCTAGTGACGACATCCCTTGGGTACTCTGTGGTGACTTCAATCTATGCAGAGATACTACCGACCGTAACAACGACAATCTTAACCGATTCGAAGCTTCGATGTTCAATGACTGCATTAACTCCCTGTGCCTTATCGATCTTCCTCTCCGTGATCGTCTCTATACTTGGTCTAACCGCAGAGACTCTCCTACGCTTGTTAGACTAGATAGAGTTCTAATTAATAATGCTTGGAACTCTTCCTTCCCTTCGTCTTCCCTATCCTCCCTTACCCGCGATACTTCCGATCATGTCCCGCTTCTTGCAACTATCTCGTCTGACATCCCCCGCTCTACCATTTTCCGGTATGACCGTTCCTGGGCCATTCATGGGAGATTCCGTGCCTCCATCCGCGCTGCTTGGACTTTGACATCCAGAAGTGACGCTACCTCTAGGCTCGTCTCGCGACTTCGCCTTTACCGTTCCGCTTGCAAGAGGTGGACTAAGACCACGTCCCATGCCTCCCAGCGGGAGACCAACACCCGTATAGTTATCAACATTCTCGATCTGGTCGAGGAAATCTGCCCTCTCACCCACACGAAAAGCTGCCTTCGATCGCTCACCATCGAGGCTCTCCACAACTCTATCAAAGAATGTTGGATCTATTGGAAAACCCGCGCAAAAGTGAAATTTGCCATCTCCGGTGACGAGAACACCGGGTATTTTCATGCCCTTGCGTCCTGCAGGAAACGTCGCAACACTATTCCTGTCCTTGATCAGGACGGCATAACTTTCTCAGATCACCCTGCCAAGGCGCGAATCCTCCATGATTTTTTTAGAAATCTCCTTGGCGCCACCTCGGAGTGCTCCTGGAACTTCAACCTTAGCGACCTCTACCCCAACGCCAATGTCCTCCTTGCCTCCCTCGTTGATCCTTTTTTTCCTTGAGCGACTTCAAGACTGCCCTTCATGACATGAACAAAAACGCCAGTCCTGGTCCGGATGGCTTTGGTCCGAGCTTCTTCCCACCTTCTGGGATACAGTCTCTCCCGATGTGTGCGAAGTCTTCGCTAGTTTTTTTGATCACAGTATTGATCTAACTCGTATCAACCATGCCTTCCTTGTGCTTCTCCCAAAATTTGAGTCCGCTAGAACCCCTGGCGATTTTCGACCTATCTTTCTCCAGGCTGTATCCTCATACTAATCACCAAAGTACTTACCTCTCGCCTCCAATCTTCCATTCATGCCTTGGTTGACCCGGATCAAACCGGCTTCCTCTCCGGTCGTCGCATCTCCGAGAACATTGTCTATGCTGCCGATCTTGTTCGCTGCTGCCATCTTAGAAAAGCCCCCACTATTGTCTTTAAAATTGACTTCAGGAAAGCTTTTGACTCTGTTAACTGGATCAGCCTTCTTGCCATCCTCCGCTTGCGTGGCTTCCCTGCACGTTGGTGTACTTGGATTCAGTCTATTCTCGACACTGTCCATACGTCGGTGGTCCTAAACGGAGTTCCTGGCCCTTGGATCAAATGTAAAAACGGTCTTTGCCAAGGGGACGCTCTTTCTCCCTACCTCTTTATTATTGTTGCCGACGTTCTTCAGTGCATGATTCGATGTGCCTCCTCCACGGGTTCCCTCGTGCACCCTATGGATCACTCTCTTCCTTGTCATGTGTTGCAATACGCTGATGATACTCTCATCCTCTGCCATGCTGACCTTGTCAATGCTGCCGCCCTAAAACGTATCTTGGACAATTTTGTTGCCGCTACGGGGCTTGCCATCAACTTCCATAAATCTTGCTTCGTCCCTATGAATGTCCCATCTAATGTGGCTACCTCCATCTCGTCTATCCTGGCCTGCTCTATCTCGACTTTCCCCCAGCCTTACCTCAGACTCCCCTGTCTCCCACAAAGCTCTCGACTTCGGCCTATACCTCTCCTCTCTCCTCCTTCGATAGGAGATTATCTGGGTGGAGTGCTATGCTCCTCTCCTCCAGTGGGCATCTTGTCCTCTGCAATGCAGTCTTAAATAACCTTGCTACCTATTTTATGTGCTCTTTTCTTTTTCCACCTGGAGTGATTGATGCTATTGACAAGAGAAGGTGCGCCTTCTTTTGACGGGCAAGGATACTTGCTTCGATGTGCGCTGCCTTATTGCTTGGGACAAGGTTTGTTTACCTATGCAGGAAGGTGGATTCGGGGTCCGTGACCTTCAATGACAAAACACCGCCCTTCTAATGAACTTCATCCACAAACTCCACCAACCGGAAGAGCTTCCTTGGAAAAATTGGTTCCTCAGTACCACTCGTCAAGACTTAGGTCACATTTCTTCCACCCCCACCTTCCTTGAGAGGATTGTTTCCCACTACTTACCGCTCTACCGCTCCCTCACCCGCTGCTCCATTCACAACGGAGTCCACATTTCATTTTGGTTTGACCACTGGACCCCCGAAGGGGCACTATACACTCTCTTCCTTGCTCTTTTCTCTCACTGCACTCACCCCCATATTTTTATCCACACCGCCAAAACCCATGGCATTCCTCTGCGACCTCGGCTCTCGGCTACCGCCGCCTTGGAGCTGACCACCGTTCAGTCCATGCTTGCGAGCCTCGCGCTCGACCACCTCACAGACACCCGTGCTATGGCATGGGGGGATGACGACCGGATCTCCTCCCGTGCTATCTATCGTCTGCTGGCTACTGGAGGCCGCCTGGACTCCTCGATGATCACCTGCTGGGGGACTCGCCTCCCTACAAAAATAAAGATTTTCTGCTACCTGATGGATATCGACCGCATTAGCTCCCGGGTGAACCTGCTTGCCAAAGGTTGTGGCACCTCTAACGCTTGTGCTACCTGCTCCTGTCCCGAAGACGGCGGGCACATCTTCTTCGGGTGCTTAGTGGCAGCTGAGGTCTGGCGTTGGCTCAGCGTCGGTCCCCCCGGATACCTCCATTTGGGACATCCACTGCCCGATCGCTCTCCCACCCCAGGTTTGGTGCCTTGCTACCGCTGCGATTCTCTGGAGTCTTTGGAAAGCAAGGAACGACATCGTGTTCGACAACAAGCCCTCATCGGTGCCTATGATCCTTCGACGTGCTACCGAAGATGTTGCCCTTTGGAATCTCTACTGATCGCTGCTACTTTCTCCAGTTTGCTACTTGAAGTTGTTCCCGTTATGTAATCTTTGTATTCACTTTGGAAACATTTTTTCTCTTCCCAACCTCCTCTATATGCTTCGGTTTGTAAGAACTTGATGTGGATGACTGACCCTTTTTGGGGCCTTTCGAGTTATATAACAAACGGTGGGGAATCCTCTTCCCCCCGTCATTCTCGAAAAAAAGTTTATTTATACTAAACTCTGCTGTTAGTCATACAGTACAACTCTCATGCAGATTAAAGTACGCCTTCCACATGATCAGATTGTCAATGGGAAGATAGAGCATGAGAGTGTATAAATTGATTATGTTGTTGTCAACATTGAGCATGTTGCTGGTTTTCATGCCACACATCTCGATCATGACATGCAGTTAGGCCTTACAAAAAAAGTGGTAGCTGTGTGGCGCCATTTCAGTTCAGGTTTATTAATGGCCACTGGTGGGGTAGAGCTTGGCTCTCCAGCTGTTGAACCCTTTGAGATTATGTTAAGTACATGCCAAATCTACCCACAAAAAAAGTGCATGCCAAATCAATACGGTGAGCTATCAATGCCACACTCGCTTTCCTACAATGTTCAGATAAAAGCTTAATAAGAATGACTTTAAGGATAATTCGTTTGGGTTCAAAATATATTGGTAAGGCTAGCGTAATTTCCTAATGGTATATAGTAACCTATATTTTGTATCTATTAGTAAGTATCAAAACTAAGATTTTAATAATTATGGACTTCCTACTTATGAAGAGGTTCGAATGCATGAATTTATATTTATCACTTTTTTCTATTGACATGGAAATTCCTTAGGGTCATTCCAAGGTCATTAGTAGTGATTTTATTAGTTCTATGCCTTGGGCGCTTAGAGACATTTCTCATATATCTCAAGAAAGATTTACTTAATAAAGATTAAGTTTTGAATACACTTTAATAAGTGAGTGTTGATAACTAGCTAATGTTCTTTGTTTCAATTATAAGAATTGTTGTTTGAACACAATCCTTGGATTTTTGAGACGGGCCATGATTCTAAGATTTGCTTATGATAACAAGGTGATGCATAAGTTGGAGTTGATGTTTATGGATTAAGTTTCAAATGGATGAATGAAGAATACATGGTTTGACAAGATCATATTACTCTCATTGAGAAGATAGTGATTACTACTAAAATGTGACTAGTGTGATATAGGTTCTATCCTACATAGAAATATAGGGTTTAGGCTTGTGATCCCCACTACCCATGTGAAGTTACTTGGCCTAATGGAAAATTTGTATAATACAAATTTTTCATAAATGGCCTTCATAAGAATGGTTTTAATGTTCTTGTGTTATATATCTCACCTAGAGTTAAGGCAACTCTTCCAATCAAGTTGGCATTGAGTCGACATTTCCACTTCTAAGTTACTTAATTAAATCCCAAGGCTCTAATCCAAGAGATGATAGTACCACTTGACTAGATATAGCTTTCTCCCTTCTAATAATTGGACTCCATAGATTAGGATATAGGAGAATAGAATAGATCATGACTTAAGAATAAGACTTGTGTTGACTTCCTCTAGCATGAGTTCAAGAATTAGGGTTTAAAGAATACCATGATGATCATGTTATGAATAGATTGGATACAAAAATGGTGCATTGACAACTTAATTGATCCTCACATTGATCCCACTTTACTATTGTCAACCTCCTCTACCCAAAACAATGATTTTAGCAAAGATCACATTAAAGTTTATTGCACTCCATTTCATGATCTACTTTAATTCCATCTACTAAAGTGAAACTTGAATCACTTTGATAGGTTTTAATTGAAAGCGCAAAAGTTTCTCAATATTCTATGCATGAATGCATCGCACATATCTGATTCCTCTCTATTTCTTGTCTCTAAATCTTGGGAAGTTACAGCCTCTCCCCCTTAAACTAAGCTTCATCCTTGAAGTTTGACCACTCTCATGTTTAGTATAAACTATAATATGTTGATATCCACTGTCATGTATAGGTATCTCTTGTCCATAATTCTTCTTGAATTCTCCTTTGTCTGAGTCTGAAACAACAATCACTTTAATCATTCCTATGATCTCTTCCCATACTATACCTTCTTGGTCATTCTACATGAAGTCTCTGACATATATTTCAGCTTTTATGTTCTACTGATCATCTAGGTTAGTGTTTCCTCGCTTGGTCATCGGCTTTCTTCCTTAGAACTAGTTATGATTTGGAAAATTTTAGTAACATAAGGTTTACATACCCTAGTTCTACCTCCAAAGTAATGGTGCTTAATAATTCTTTTATAACCTAATTAATCCTTATGGTTAACTTCTTAAGAATGGATTAGACTCATTTAGTCTGTCCAATCATGGGTTTCTTCTCCATAGGCCTTCTAAACTCTACTCCAATCTCCAATTTTGATACTTCAAATTCATTCCGTACTCTCTCCCTTAGGATTTTCCTAATGGTTTCTAAAATCCTTGTCTTTTAACCATTTGGACTCCATGGTTAGGATATTGGTCTCGGTCTAGTTTACCACTATATATACCTTTCTAAGGTCTCACGAAGAAATATATGTGTACCCACACAATTTTGGATATTCGGTGTGGTTCCTCCGACTATCAGATTATAAAGTAGAAGCAATTCAAGGTTTTATTTGTAAGAAATCCACTATTTGGTCCTTGAATGTGGTTCTTTGGGTGACTTCTATTGAATTTCCATTTCCATAATAACTAATGATCTAATTCTTCTTCTCCAAATTCCCTATTCTCTTATTCCCATGTTTCTTATGTGCTAAACTACTCCTTCATTTGTGGCTAAATAAGTGTTTCTAGTTATCTTTCCTTCAAAATATCATTGATGTTTGCTTCTGTTGGGCTTCCGTCTTCTGGTGATTCTTTATCTATGTCCTGATGGCCATAGGAAATCATCTCTCCCTCTCACAAATCCTTTAACTATCTAGATCTATATCATCGAGTAAAAACTCGATAATGCAACATGCACTTGCATATCAAAGTCAAATTTCATGTATGGATCTAGTCAATCAATAAAATTCAAGAAAATCCCAAATTTGTGCATGCAACATACATCATCATAAGACCGTAAGATAGTAGTTGAGTAAAACATCTTTAAAATTTAGGCTTAGATGTGTATTTTATAGCACCAAATAATATAGGTTTATATCGTGATACAAAGCACGTATTGGCATACTACTATTTATCTCAACATTTACCCCAGCTGCCTATTTGCAATCAGACGGAGTCGTTATGGCTGATCTACAGTGCTTTTAGGACTACTGCCTTCCGTTCCATTGAAGACTAATCTCACATATCTCTCAATATTTTAGCATAGCTACTCTAAGTATATAACTCTTCCATGTATAATTCCTATAAATCCATTTACTGCTATAAAGTTTCTTAACTATGATTTGATAAATCTACCCGACTGTAGATTATGTACTTGACCTATTTGCCATGAATTGGAACACTTCACACCATTATCCTTGAACACCTTTCCTCTCGGCGGGCTATTACTTGTTATAGAAGCCTACTCCGTCATGTAAAGATTCTCATGTGAATCTAACATGATCTATGTTCTATTGGTACCTTTTACTTGTGTGTGATATTCTTGGGGTAGCTCACATACTCTACTAAACATAGGGTTCTACTACTTCATACAATTTCACTTCACCATTTAACATAATCCATTCTACACCTTCGGATGACTCTAGACAACTCATGACTTACATTGGTACAGTTCTTCCAATAGGATAGTTTCCATTTGGTTGTATCCTCTCTTTGGACTACCATCTATTGTATAACAATTATGATCTACTACCATCCATTGTGTGAGGCTCTAATAATGTCCTACTATTTGGTATGGAACAAGATGACTACCTTCACTTAAGAAAAACTGACAAGAAAGTTTGACTCAAATGTGTTAGAAATATTTTTTTATTGAACATCCATCTTAATTCACGAGAAGAATTGGTTTAGATAAGATGGCTTCATATAGTCACTATCCAACCTACAAGTCTCCTTTTAAAGAATTTTAATTCTTGCATCAAAGCATTTGCTCTCATAATAGCTACAGTGACCCCGCATACCACTATATATGTAGTGCGCAAGTCGTTGACATAACACCAATTTAAAATATGAACACACGACAAATATTTAGGTTTTTAAAAATAGATAAAGGAAAAGAAAAAACAAAAATAGAAAAAAGTAGGAGTGCAAGGCTAGCAGCACAAATCTCTAATATATTAGACAAATTACATAGGTGGCTAGTCCCTTTTTTCTACCGAAACAACAGGACTCGGCTGTGAGTTTTATTGATCATTAACAAGCATTACATCGAGTTTTATTGATCATTAACAAACATTACATCGTTTATAAGATGGTTCAAAAGGAAACTAGAAGGCTCATCGTCCTAATTACATGAAACCTATAACTAGAGATCAGATGTCATAATATTGATTGTAAGAATAGTAAGCTCTGCAAGAAACAGGGTCACGCCCAGTCAAAGCCAGCAAGTCGCGTTTGCGTGGGAGGGCAAGCAGTCAGTGCATACTGCAGCCTTCGTCGCGTCCTTTCTACACACGTGTCCACGGCTTACAGGCGCGCTGCTGCATCCACGCCCGAGCACGAGCAGCGCTCTGTTCTGTTCCGCAGTTCTGCACCGCGCTAGCGCTACTCTGTCCTCTACCCATCTTCCTCCGCCAAGATCCTCGCTCGCCCGTGGGCTTCGTCAAGCGGGTGACCCGACGGCTGGACGTGCTCCGAGGCCTGGCTCGCAAACCACCCCCACCGCAGTCCGTCCGGTGCACCAACGCCAGGCTCTTCCACTCTGCAGCGGCAGCGCCCTCCTCGCCAACGCAGGCGGCAGCCCAAAACCCCTGCTTCCTCCGCGGCGTGCAGGGTTCCCGTGCTCTCGGTTCCGCCGCCTCAGTCCCAGACGAGCGGGAACCCGGGGGCCGGGACATGGACCCGCCGTTCCTCTACCACTCCTCCGGCGACGGCGTCACAGGTACGCGCGTCCAGCCCTCGCTTTCTGTCCCGGCGGCCTCCCGATTGCTCCCCACTCTCTCCCTGGCTGCGTTGCTAACTTAATTTTGGCGTCCGCGCGCCCGTGTCTGCTGCAGGTGAGAAGGCTCTCATGAAGGCGGCCATGGACGGCAACCTCGGCCGCCTCAAAGGTACACCCTTTTCCTCTTCTCCGGCATCCTTTTCCCCACTTCGGGGTTCGATCGGTCCTGTCCAGTATACTACTGCGACGCTGCTTACTAGTACTAGTTTGTGCGTGTGCTGTATTCGCGGGGTTGGAGCTCCTTGTTCTCAGAAGGCTGCATTGCTCCGCTTATCATCTAATTGCCGGCGGTAGCAATCGGAAGCACTAGTGCTGCAGTACGTGATTGCAGGGAAGAGGTTGAAATGTTGCTTCCTGTGACTACCCCAATTCCAAATGCCCCAGACTGGAGTATTGAAGGAGTAATTTCTCATGCGAAAAGCGAAGCTAAAAAGCCAATAGTACGTTATTTTCTGTTCTCATGCTGTTTTTATACTGAATTTTTCTTGAAAACTACGCCATTGTTTTCTTCTTCAGTCAAATATGCCCATTCAGTGTAACAGCAAGCTGAGACTACATCTATAAATCTATAATGAGAGAATCACGACTTATTGATAACAGTTTTTTAGATGTCCAGCTTTTTTTAAGGTCATTTAAGAAAGAAGTTATTTTAGTGTTCAGTGTAACTGCAAGCTGACACTACATCTATAGGTAAAATGGGAGAATCAGGACTTCTTGATAACAGTTTTTTTTATGTCCAGCTTTTTTAAGGTCATTTAAGAAAGAAGTTATTTTAGTGCTGATTAGCTGAGAAGAAACTACGAACTGTAATTTAGAAGGGCAGTGTGATGAAGAAGCAATATATCTGGCCCTGGTCTAATAAAGAGGCTGCCCACCATTAGCATCATGACGACATGTACCCATGTGTTGTATGCATTATCAATTCGGTAATAGAACATAACATGAATAACCCTGGATGGCTGGATTGCAATGAATAGAAATCATTGGCGAAAAAATATTTGCCGCTTCCAAAGTTGAAAATTATGAGCACTTTTACACTTGATAAGGTAAACTCTAACGATAAGGCAATGTCTCTACTTTGCAAAATTATTTTGCATTTAAGTTGTATGGCAGTATCAGTTCTACTAACTGCCATTAAGTTATCACTTGTAGAACGCTCACGCAAATCTCGTAATGCTATATACTCCGTAGTAGTTAGATGCTCTCTGGTACAGGCATTTTATCTAATAACTATAGGCAGCTGCACAGGAGTCCCTTTAAAACCTCGACTTTTGGGTTTGATCAAAATAAAATCTGGCATCCTTATTCTCTGGACCAGTGAAACATTCAGCCATACACCTATCTGGAAACTACGAGGGCTAGATCATAATTTGGAATTTGAGCAACGGCAAAATTTATTTATCATAGTAAATGATGATTACTTCTAACATTCAAATATTTTATTCGTATTTCTTCTACTTATTGTGTAGGAGCAACGGCACATGGAAAGAAGAAATGCTTTGTTCAAGTCACAGGCTGATACGGCATTCAGGCAAAAGGAGTATAAGCTTGCATTGCAGTGCTATGATATGGTAAACTTCTTGCACATTATCTACGATGCGTAATAGGGAACCAATTGGAGATATGTAACTGATTTTTAATGTAAAATGTGAAATTTTATTTGCAAAAAAAGCATTAAAAAATTAGTACTTCCTCCAGTTCAGGAGTGTATGACACTTCTGGCCATTGACATGGTCTCCACAATTCCACCACCAATTTCTTTGTGCAATGTATGTATAACGACCAACAACATGATAATATACTGAAAGTACTTCTCTACACAAATATATGCATATGATTTCAACCCAATCTAAATATCTAAAATAATATTGGTGGTCAAATTTTGACTTTAGACGTGTCTAAAGCGTCACTTTTCTATGTATCGGAGCCACTCGGTGTTGTGTTTTGTGTGTGACCAATACCCAAATCGATGTGGTAGAAACTTGGCCAAGGCTGTCAATGCTGAACCTCAGCCTATATATCCGCAGGGCTGAACTCGGCCACTGGGGGCCCACCTACCCGACGGACCCCCGAAATTCATCGCCAGATCAAAGCCCTGGTTGGGCGGTGGATTACAATCCTCAACCATAATGGCTTGTATCAGCTCTAAACAGCAGGCTCGAGATATGGTTGCCTAACACTGAACCAAGCCCAAGAGCCACAAATAGAAACCGTACAGAGACACAGCTTTGGTATCAGACAACACGCTCATCATCGATGCCGAGGATGCAGATATTGTTGTGGCGGAAATGTTAGGAAGCCAGCACATGGAAGAACCTGGTTTCTTTCTTCTCGGTTAAATATGAATCTTTCATGTTAGTGTCCATTCTTTCTGTCTGATAATTGATCATACGTATCAAATGGTTAGACTGAAGGCCGATTGACCATACATGTAAAATGAATAGCCCAATCAGTCAAGTAATAGAATGTCTTCCATAATTCCATTCTGCTGTTCTACTGAGTAGTAAGATTTTTAGATGGTTTTCTACCTGCTTGCATGCCCGAATCCTGTGAATGAGCGTTAAAATATAGGGCATGTATCATCATTTTAGTTGAGAATAATATGTTATTGACCTGTCATGTTTGACCATAGGCAATAGCCCATGGAGAGAGTGCAACACTATATGCAAACAGGAGTCTTTGTAAGCTGCTCATGGGCGATGGTGATGGTGCTTTGTCAGATGCTCTCAAGTGCAGAATGCTGCGACCTAAGTGGGCAAAAGCTTGCTTCCGTCAAGCTGCAGCTCACATGCTACTCAAGGTGCTTCTAGCTTGCCAGTGTGTTCAGTTATCTCATATTGATCTTATAGTCTGGTCACGTTCCTTGATTTACTCTGCATCCCCAGGAATATAAACAAGCCTGTGATGCTCTCGAAGATGCACAAAAATTGGATCCTGGGAATGCTGAGATTGAGAGTGAATTACGGTAACCTAATCTCTTCTGCTTATCTCTTTCGTTTCCGAGTTTCTTTCAAATGCTAGTATGATTTTAGGTGGCTTATGCGCCGTCAGTGTAAGTCCTTTCACAAGTTCTTATGTACCAGACGTGCCTCCGGAAAGAGGAATCACGTACTTATTGAGTGAGGAAGTTTTGGAAGAGCTGACATTTCCATTCCATCCGGTTGAATTCCTGCAGGAAAGCTAGGGAACTCATGAAAAATCCTCCCGGCTATGGTGAGCACTGAGGAGGGGCATGCGCATTGGACTGCAGGCTGCAACATGTTTCAGTTTTCGCTGAAGTAGGACTAGTAGGAACTTCTAATATCCTACTGTTTTGATAGGAACCGAAACTTCAGGCAGGGGTATGTCCCTTCTCTAAAAAAATCATGCGTATCTTGCGTCTGCAGGCTAGACAACTCTGAAATATTCTTGTCTGACAGTGGATTGTACCGGGCAGTATGCAATTTCTTTTTCTATAGACGAGTATGTTTGCAGTTCTAATTATTGAACAAACGGATTAAAATGCAACATCAACGTTGTCTGAAGTCACGCCCTCTGGGGGGCAATACTAGCGCCGCCACAAGCCCACAACTGCTCCTAGGTGGCTGCTCATCAGCCATCGCTGCCGCCGACCAACTATCATAGGTGGAAGGCAGCTGGATGGAGGCGATGGGCAGCTCATCAACGTAGTTGAGGCGAATGTTGGGAGTGTTTTGGTGTTGGAGTTATACTATGTCTACTAGTAGTACGTTGGCACGATGCAATTAATGTTCAAAGTTAAAAACAATAGAAAGATTAGACATGAATTAAAAAAAGTAGCATGTGATCTCTTGAAAAATCAAACTAAAGAATTGTTTTTTTTTTGAAACTTTCATATTGTGACAATCACCCAATTCCTGGTTTTTATGCATATACCATACAAAATTAAGCTTTTTATTAAAGAAAAACGTTTTTTTATGGATGCAAACCGTGAAAGGGCCAAACTTCTACAGTCTACACAGTAAGTTGAGGTTACTCAATTGTTAGACAAACTCATTTATTTTGGACCATAGGATTAAATTTCATCAATAGTTGAAATTGCTTCTCAGGATTCAAATTTTCAAAAGAGATAAACTATGAAGGAGTATAGATATATGTTTTTTTATATATTTCTTTGTTGTTGGAACGTTTGTTCATATTTGCTACCTATACATGTATTATATATTTTAATCTTTGGCCTTATAAGAATATGAGTTGCTATTCTCCTAACATGGTGTTAGAGCTAGAGTTTTTTCCCGGAGCCTGCACACACAACTCATCCTTTTTTGTATTCAATCTGAGATTTTTATTTCAATTTCCTCTGCATTTACCTTTATTTCATCCATCGCCATACTGCATCTTCTTCCCAAATTTTGGCGGCCTTTCTTTCGGCTCCCTGTCACTGTCGATGTCGGCCCGTTGCTATGTTGCCACCGGGGCTATGGGATCCTGCAACTTGACCTCGCATGTATCGGCTGCTGATACATGTAAAATATATTCATAATTTTTAAATTTATTATGTCATATTTAAACTCATTTGCATCATTTTACCATATATTTTTATTTTTTTGAGATTTTCATCAAGTCCCTTTGTTTTGGTTATAATGTCGCAGTGTATTTAGACTTTCAAAGGGACATAGACCCTAAATTTTTTGACAATTTAAAATTTTATTTTCAGGGTAAAGGAAACATATGCACTCGGAATCAAAAGTGTATTTCCGCAGCGTCCACGCATTACCAATTTAAAGTGCAATCATGATAAACTAATTATACATGTAAGATTAACATAAAAAGCAAGCTAATACTCCCTTCTTGCCATAATATAATTCATATAAGATTTTTTAAAGACAAACATACCACACGAAGATATATATATATATCGTCATGAACCGAATTGTATCAATTTTTATTCTACATAAATACTGATATAACTTACATCATTTGACTTTCTGATAAACTTACATACATAACTTATGCCTTTGGTCCTATCCCTATTCTATCCCCCGCCGCAAGCGGCGCAACAAGTCATCCAGTGTTTGTTAAGCCTAAAATATGACCAACTAGCTAGGGAAAACCCGTGGAATTTTTTATATTAGGGCATCTCCAGCGACCCGATGCAAATGGAACGCTGGTGTCCCTTTATGTTCAAACAGACATGAGGACACCAGTGACCCAGCCCAACGGCCCGAGCTATCCGCAGCGACATCCATTGCCCAAATTTAGGCCCAGAATGTGTTGCCCCGGACATGCAATGAAAAGCGATCGTACCCCATATATATCCATAGGCCCTGCTCGCCAGTGGCACACAACTATTTCCTCTCTCGCTAGTGCGCCAAAAATTCGGCAACGCTCCCAAAGCCCTAGACCACGTGATGGAGGACGCCGTCGTCCTGGATCTCACTACTCCCGCCCCCACCTCCACTCCCACAGCCGGTGGCTGCGGCATAGCAAAGGCATAGGCCCCGAAAAAGGAGTTGGCAGTAGAGGATAGGATGGACAAGACCAGGAAACGCGACTCCTACTGGCTCGTTGTGAAAGAAAGGAAGGCCAACGTAGAGCGGCCGCTACTGCCAAGGAGTAGGCCGAGCTTGTCTTGGCCTTGCAGGCCAAGGTCAACATCGTGATATTCACCACCCAAGCTGTTGTGCAGGCCGCTCTCTTGATCAAGGGCGTTGTTTGCCCTGATTCGTGGGGGCACACTGATGACCCACAAGTATAGGGGGTGTATCGTAGTACTTTTGATAAATAAGAGTGTCAAACCCAACGAGGAGCAGAAGGTGTTGACAAGCGGTTTTGATCAAGGATTCACTGTAAATACTAGCAAACGGGTTTTCAAGGGTATTTGGTAATGCAAATAAATAAAGTACGAGTAAATAAAAGACAATAATAGTAATTGCTGCAAGTGGCCCAGTCCTTTCTAGAGCAAAGGACAAGCCGGTTGTATAACTTATGATTATCAAACGTTCCTGAGGACACACGAGAGTTTCTGTCGAGAGCTTTCGCTTCATGCTGCTAAGTAATCTTCATTGGTTTGATAAGTGTTATGGGGGTGAACCTGTGCTAGCGTACTACCCTTACTAGGACTAATACACACTTGTGATTATACCTCTTGCAAGCATCCGCAAATACAAGAAAGTAATTAAGATAAATCTAACCACATCCTTAAACTCTGAGATCCCACGCTCCCTGGTGCAATGGTTTCCTAACGGGGGTTTAGGTTTCTGTCGCTCCGGTAACCCCACAATTAGTAGCCAAATACACAATGCATTCCACTAGGCCCATAAAGGTGAAGTATCATGTAGTCGACGTTCACATGACACCACTAGTAGAATAACACCACAACATATAAATATCAAACCATTAAATATTACTCAACATAGTTTCACTACTAACATCTCGACTTCTCCCATGTCCTCAAGAACTAAATGAACTACTCATAAGACATCATATGGATCATGATCAGAGGTGAAATAATGGTAAATAACAATCTGAACATAAACCTTAATTCAACGGTTCCACTCAATAGCATCAACTATAAGAGTAATCAACACCGGGAAAGTTTCGCCTAAGAATTTGACAAGATTCAACCCAAGATGTTACAGCGGGATGGCGTGGTGATGATGGAGATGGAGGTGCTAGTGATGATGATGATGATCCCTATGAAGTCCAGCGCGATGGTGATTTCCGCCCCACATAAGGAATTTTCCCGGCAGATTTCTGCCTGCCGGAGTGCTTTTCCCTCTCGGTGTTGTTCGCCCCGCAGATGCGGTGGTGTCTATCTCTGAGCTCCCCCCTTTAACTTATGTTTTCGAGGACGACAATATATGCGAGAGAGCGATGCCAGAAGTGGGCCAGGGTGGCCTCACCCCAGGGTGGCGCGGCCAGGGGCTAGCCCACGCCACCTAGTGGTGTAGGCCCCCTGCTGCTCCTTTCGCCCTCTCCTTCTGGCTACTTTCGTCTTCTGGTAATATATGAATTTCTGTATATTTTCCTGGAATTGTTGATCTTCAGAAATATGGTGTCTTGACGGTCCTTTTTCCAGCAGAATCCTGACTCCGGCAGCAAGTTCTCCATTAATCATCAAACATGCAAAAACAACGGAAACAACATAAGTATCACCTCTAAATATAAAATATATCAATGAATAACAGTAAATTATGATATAAAATAGTGATGCAAAATGGACGTATCAACCCCCCAAGCTTAGACCTCGCTTGTCCCCAAGCGAAACTGTACTTGGTAAACATGACCACAGGTTTATGGAGTGAAGTGTCGATAAACAAAATATGGACAAGAAGCATCACATTTACCAAGGCACAAGTCATAATAGACAGCAACTTCCCTTCATATAACTAGACTTGCAATAAGCAAAGGGAATCACAACAAAGATGCACAAGGTAAATCACGATTGGTGATGGCAAACTTTTGTTCTTGGTCAGAGAACAATCAACAGACTGTACTTATTTTTTTTGAACGGAGCCTTTCATAACAGAGCTAATATAGCAAAAGTCACATGCTCAGCGAAACAAACCCTTTATAGTCATAGATAGCTTTCAAAGATATATTCTTTCAGATAAAAGCATCGTACAAAACAAAGGAAGACAGGAAACATGATCGAGCAAATCAACATATGGATGAATGAAACATAACAACTCAAATGCTTGCTTGAGATAGAGGGGAATAGGTCGACTCAACATAAAATTAAAAGATAGGCCCTTCGCAGAGGGAAGCAGGGATTAAACATGTGCTAGAGCTTTTCGTTTGTAAAACAGAGATAAAAGTTGGTTTTGAGAGGTGGTTGTCTTTGTCAATGACTAGCAACGGAGTTCTTGCCATCTTCCATACTAAACAAGTGAGAGCGGTTCCGAGATGTTGATTAATTGGCACAATTGTGCTCTTTTATAGCTTGGCACTCCTCCCCACTTTTCCTTTCTCAAACCATGGCTAACCGATTCCATCGGGTGCCCACCAACTTTCACATACCATGGAGGAGTGCCTTTTTCTTTTCTTTTCTTTCTTTTTTTAGATTACAATGGTCTGACCAGCTCCCTTGCAAAATTAGTGACGAGCAGATGAAGCATGCAAGTCGAGGGGTACTTAATTTAGTATGGAAGATGACAAACTCAACCACTACATCCTCATGAGCTAAAAACAGTAGCACAAAATAAGAAGTAGTTGAAGGTTTTTAAAAGGTAGCACATGAAAATTTACTTGGAATGGCTTGAAATACCATGCATAGGAATTTATAGTGGACTCTCTAGAAGTAACTTGGTTTTTGGGGATTGGATGCACGAGAAGTATTCCCTCTCAGTACAGGTTTTTGGCTAGCAAGGCTGGGTAGCAAGCATAGGAGTTGCATGAAACAAACAAACATATATGTGATAGAAAACAATCATGCAAACTTTCTTGAAAGTACAAACAATTTTAACTTGAGAATACTAATGCTTATGAGCTAATCATGAAGGAAAACTGAAATTATGTATCTACAAACACTTCCTTCTTTTTCTACTCAAAACCTCAAAGTATTGTTGCTACTGACCAAGCTAAGTTTGCCAAAACCAACTAGATTTACTCATGCTCCTGAAGTGATACCAATACTAATCAGTAAGACTAATCATATAAGAAAGATTGCAAACTAAAATAAAGTGTGTAGAAAGTAAATGATAAGACTTCTCATTAATATTTCATAATCGCAACTCACACCAAGGGATACATCGATAACCAACTAAAGGAGGATACTTCCACACTGCAAACTATTCTATAAGATAACTTCTCTATTCATGATATGACTCTACTTGAAAAGTAAATGGGTAAAAGGGGTAATGATATGATACCGCGGCACTCCCCCAAGCTTGGAACAAGCCAAGGGGATGCCAATACCAATGACGAATTACTCCTTCGGTGGCGGTGGCGAGTCTTTAATAAGCTTCTCAATAAGTTCCTTCAAATCATCAATCTTGTAGGTGAGATTACGAATCAAATCCGAATTGTGCTCAATCTGGCTCATGAACATGTCGGTCTGCGAATCCCAACTATGGGAGTTATTTCCCCAACCTTCTTTGCTCTCTGAACTCTCTTTCTCTGCACGGTTAGAACGATCTATATCCCAACTAGAGGGTAATTTTGCTTTAGGCACCCTTTGGAATTGATGTTCATGTATGAGAGTATGGAAGGGGTTGTTGCCTGAAGAAGATGTCCTTGGAGCTAAGGAGTGACGTGGAACACCTCCTCCAGTTCTTATACGCACACTCTTCTTGAACTTGTCATGACTTGTCACCACCCCAATGCTTGCAATGATGGTGCTTGGTGATTGCGTTTGATGGCACGGTATTGAATAGTGCCAGAGAACTTGTTGGCGTGTAGTTGATGAAGTAAATGACCAGCTAGTTGGAAACCCCAAGAGAAGGTTTGCTGAATATAGCAGCAAGTTTTCCCTTAGTTATGAAACCAAGGTTATCAATCCAGTAGGAAAAAGCCAATACTCTAGAAGGTGATGCTTGCTAGCCTAGTGACACTATAACAAGGGCGCCGTTAACGATATCTTGTTAGCGCGTCTTCAACTAGTAGCAACGTGGAACCTGCACACAACACAACCAAATACTTTGTTCCCAACTTACGATGAGGTTGTCAATCTCACCGGTTTGCTATAAACAAAGGAATGAGCGTATCGAGTGGAAAGCAATAGTAGTATGCGAGTAAAGTAAACAGTGCGAGTAAAGTAAACAGGTGATAGCAATATAACGGAAATAGGACCGGGGTCTACAGTTCACTAGTGGTGTCTCTCCATAAGATAAAATAACACATGCTGAGTAAACAAATTACAGTTGGGCAATTGATAGAATAAAGATAACGTGCATATGTCGAGATGATCACTATGAGATTTACTCTGGGCATTACAACAAGATACATAGACCGCCATCCAACTGCATCTATGACTAATAATCCACTTGTGGCGAATCAATCTGAGAACTCCACAAGTATTAAGTTGCGAACAACAGATAACTACATTAAGCAAAGTGTGTAATGTAAACAAAGCATATGCCCTTGAGCATATGAATGTTGTTTTCTCCCTACTGGCAACAACACATCTACAACCTTAGAGGTTTATGTCACTCCCCCAGATTAAATAGAGGCATGAACCCAACTATCGAGCATAAATACCCCCTCTTGGAGTCACTAGTATCTATTCGGCCAAGATAGCTACTAACAACGGAGAGCATGCAAGATCATAAACAATATAGAGATAACATAAGATAATATTCAGCACATCAACTTAATCATAACACCAATATTCATCGGATCCCAACAAACACAACATCTAGAATTACGTAACGGTGATCTCGATCATGTAAGGCAGCTCACGAGATCTAAACATGAAGCACATGGTGGAGAAGACAACCATCTAGCTACTGCTATGGACCCATAGTCCAAGGTAGACTACTCACTCATCGCGCCGGAGGCAAGCATGGCGATGAAGAAGACCTCTGGTGGCGATTCCCCTCTCCGGCAGGGTGCTGGGAAGAGCTTCTAGACCCTACCGATCTCGGGTCGACGACGGCGGCGGATCGTGATGTATTCTGGAAAAGTGATCGGGTGTTTAGGTTTTTTCCGTCGGGAGGTCTTTATAGGCGAAGGGGCATCGTCAGAAGTGGGCCGAGGCAGCCACACACATAGGGGGCGCGGCCTAGCCTTGGGCCGTGCCGCCCTGTTGTGTGGGCCCCTCGTGGCCCCACTCTGTCTCCTCTTCGGTTCTCTGGAAGCTTCGGTGAATTTCTGGATGTTTGGCTTTTGTTTTGTCCAATTCCGAGAATATTTCCTGTGTAACTTTTCTGAAACACAAAAACAACAGAAAACAGGGAACTGGCACTGTGGCATCTCGTTAATAGGTTAGTCCCGGAAAATGCATAAAAATGCCACGAAGTGTAACGAAACACTAAGCAAATGGTGAAAAAACAAGCATGGAGCATCAAAAATTATAGATACGTTAGAGACGTGTCAGCATCCCCAAGCTTAACTCCTGCTCGTCCTCGAGTAGGTATGTGATAACAAAAGAAATAATTTTTGAGGTGACATGCACCTACACAATCTTGATCATCTATGTAAGCGTTGTGCGCTGGGATCAAAAGAACTTAAAACATGGGCATGGAAGACATAATCTTGATAGAAGAAACTTAGCAACCATGTTATAACATGAAAAAGAACACAAATGAAAGATCATGAAAATGAAACAATGAAAGTCAAACGTGTGTTCAAATCATATGGAAAAACATACAAATGGTTTTCAGCTTGTCCTTCATGAGAGAGCAAAACATAAATGCATAGGACACCTTCAAGTTTAAGAGGGCGACTAGATACAAGTAATTTAAGAACAAGTGAAACCAATGATGCGTGGTGAATGACCAGCCCGTTGGGAACCCCAAGAGGAAGGTGTGATGAGTATAGCAGCTAGTTTTCCCTCAGTTAAGAAACCAAGGTTATGTCGATCAGGAGAAGAGCGGGCAATACGACTGTAGGTGATGCTTGCTAGTTTGCGACAGCTTCGAACAATTTATATATGGTGCCTCATCCAAGCTTTGCTTGCTAGCTGCAACCCGGAACCTGCACACAACACAACCAAGTACTTTGCTCCCAACTTGCGATGAGGTTGTCAATCTCACCGGTTTGCTTGAAACAAAGGGTATGACTGTATCGAGTGGAAAACAGTAAAAGAATGCGAGTAAAGTAAACAGTGTGAGTAAAGTAAACAGATGATAGCAATATGATGGAAATAGGACCGGGGTCCACACTTCACTAGTGGTGTCTCTCCATAAGATAAATAACACATGCTAGGTAAACAAATTACAGTTGGGCAATTGATAGAATAAAGATAAACGTGATATGTCGAGAAGATCACTATGCGATTTACTCTGGGCATTACAACAAAATACATAGACCTCCATCCAATTGCATCTATGACTAATAATCCACTTGTGGCGAATCAATCTAAGAACTCCACAAGTATTAAGTTGCGAACAACAGATAATTGCATTAAGCAAAGTGTGTAATGTAAACAAAGCATATGCCCTTGAGAATATGAATGTTGTTTTCTACCTAGTAGCAACAGCACATCTACAACCTTAGAGGTTTCTGTCACTCCCCCAGGTTAAATAGAGGCATGAACCCACTATCGAGCATAAATACCCCCTCTTGGAGTCACTAGCAACTACTCGGCCAAGATAGCTACTAACAACGGAGAGCATGCAAGATCATAAACAACATAGAGATAACAAAAGATATATTTTAGTATAGCAACTCAATCATAACACCAATATTCATCGGATCCCAACAAACCAAACATGTAGAATTACATAACGGTGATCTCAATCATGTTCATCCCTAGTAGCAACTCAATCATAACACCAATGTTCATCCCCAAGCGTAACTCCTGCTCGTCCTCGAGTAGGTAAGTGATAACAAAAGAATAATTTTTGAGGTGACATGCACCTACACAATCTTGATCATATATGTAAGCATTTGTGAGCTGGGATCATAAGAACTTAAAACATGGGCATGAAGATATAATCTTGACAATAGGAACTTAGCAACCATGTTATAAACATGCAAATGAACACAAACAAAAGATCATGAAAATGAAACAATGAAAGTCAAACGTGTGTTCAAATCATAAGGAAAAATATACAAATGGTTTTCAGCTTGTCCTTCATACATAAATGCATAGGACACCTTCAAGTTTAAGAGGGCGACTAGATACAAATAATTTGAGAACAAGTGAAACCAATAATATGAATCAATCAATGAAAACTTTGGGACAATGCACATTATACTAAGAATGGTAACTTTGCTCTCTTATGGTGTATAAAGAAAGAAGGTGGTGACTCAACATAAAAAGTAAAAGAAAGGCCCTTCGCGGAGGTAAGCCGTGATTGCAAGTTTTATAGACCTTCAAAAATTATGTTACTTACCGGCTTTGAGCTCTCATTGCCCCCATTATAGGCATCTTGAATGGTTAGAGTTAATGCGAGAACAATTATGATGCATATGCTTGACAAATCATAAGTTGAAAACCTCGTGTCCCGTGAATACGAGTACCCAAACCTCATGCTACTCAACTTAGAGTCCCAAGCAAGGCTCTTGTCATTGTAAGTATATATGTATCATCGAAAATCGCCAACGGGGTACCTCCGTGCCCGATGACATGGAACAAGCCCACATCAAAATGACAGGACAAACAGACAATGAACACCTCGACATCTCTTTTATTTGCCATTTGTTCAGCTTTTTATTGTGAGATGCGTCATCGAATGTCCACCATGGGTATGCTGCAAATTTCCACCATGAATTATGCATGGCTTAGATTGGCGGCCCAGGCGTTTCCCTAACACATATACAAACTCCATGATCCCCACAAGATTTCCAATTCATTTCACACCGCGGGCATCCATAAACAAAAGATCACGATATCAACTCAAATAAGAAGTGCAATGTTGAAAGCTTGCCCCATGACAGCATGGTTGGGCTAGAATCCAACTTACAACTTGCAAGCATAACAACTCAACATAAGAGACCATAATGTCAAATTTTTAAGAACAGGAAAAAGTAAAGTGTGCCTTCCGGTTCGTGAGAGCTTTACTAACCAATTTTCGCATAACACTGGTAAGAGTTTAATTTGAAGAGAAGATAAAAGCAAGTCAAATTTACATGGAATAGCAAATTGCTAGTAGGTATGTATGGTGGACACTTTGGTAAACTTTGGCTTTTAGGAGTTGGATGTACGAGTAGAGCTCATACTCAGTACAAGGCGAGGGCTAGCAAAAGACTGGGAGCGACCAACTAAGAGAGCAATAATAGCCATAATCATGCAAAGCGACATTAAAAGAAGCATAAGATGGCATCAAAAGTCAAAAACTAAATGATCATGAAGGCTATTGGCGACTTTGTAAGAGTCTAACATGTGTGAGCATGCGCCAAGTCAACCCAAATAAAGCATCAAGGAGAAAACCAAAATAATGCTTCCAAACAATAAAAACAACGCATGATTTTTTCAAAGGCTCATTAAGCAATCTCAATTATTTGAGAGAAGTCATGCTACAGCAAAACCACTAAGCATACTATCAAAAAGACATCAAGCACGACATGAAAAAGCCTAAGCCGCAGTCTACACAAGCTCCTTCTTGTACCACTATTTTGCATAAAGCTTTTTCTATTTTCCAACACCATTTGAAATTTTTAAAGACACCTCTTTTGATGAAAACCAATAAAGATCAGAGGCAAAAATACACCTTGATGAAGAGATATGACAAGGTCTGAATGCAAATCAAGGCGAAAACGAAAAGCAAAAGCAGTAGCAGAAAAAGAAGAACACTCGGTTTTTGATAAGAATGAAAACTAGAGCGTTCTTGGCAAATGAAAAGCAAGGCAACTTCTCCAAAAGAAATTTGTTGGGGTCCAACCATTTATTGCAGCAAACAAAACTAAACTAACTAAGAAAACTAAAACAACTGACGCTCCAAGAAAAACGCATAGTGCATGAAGCAATAAAAATATAGTGTCATGAAAGGTGACCTGATTTTTGCCGATGAAGAAGGGGTGCCTCGGGGGCATCCCCAAGCTTTTATGCTTGTACTTCTTGGATATTTCTTGGGGTAATGCATGGGCATCCCCAAGCTTGAGCTTTTGTCCATTCTTCAACTCATCTCATCATTCTCCAATTCATACAAAACTAAACACAAATCTATTAGCAACATTAGTGTAGCATAACATATAATCAACCTCTTTTTGCTTTAGGTTTCAACCCAAAACCACCACATATATAGCATATACTACTGTAGCAACTTCCCCAAAAGTTCCGTGATCAAAAGAACTCAAAAAGAAAGCGATAAAGTAGCAAACACAAATATTGGCAGAAATCTGTCAAAACAGAACAGCTGACAAAGGTCGAATTTTTGAGGGATTTTCTTTTGCTCAAATAAAAAAGTGTTCAACTAACGAAAGTTTGGATATAACCTGGGACATATGCACAAGAAATAACAGGTCCAAACGATATACAGAGAATTTATACGAATTTTTACGGTGCAGCACCGAAAACAGTTTCAGGACAGCAACATCCCCAAATCTTTACCTCACTCAAATTAGAGGCTTCTCTTGGCACAACAATAAAATAAAAAGGATAATGAGAGGTTATTACAGTAGTAATAACTTCCAAGACTCAAATAAAATAAAAAGAACGGAATGTAAAAACATTGGGTTATCTCCCAAGAGTGCTTTTCTTTAACGCCTTTGAGCTAGGCGCAGAAAATTGCGAATCAAGTAACACCAAGTGATGAAGTATCAAGCTCATAATTTGCTCTAAGAATAGAGTCAAAAAGTAATTTATTTATTTTCCTAGGGAAGTGTTCCATACCTTTCTTTAGTGGGAATTGGTATTTTATAGTGCCTTCCCTCATATCAATGATGGCACCTACAGTTCGAAGAAAGGGTCTTCCCAAAATAATAGGATATGAAGCATGGCATTCAACATCCATAACAAGAAAATCAATGGGAACAAGGTTATTGTTAACCACAATAAGAACATCATTAATTCTTCCCAAAGGTTTCTTCTTAGCAACATCCGCAATAGGAACATCATAATAACATTTTTCAAGAGGCGGTAAATCAAGCATGTCATAAATTTTTCTAGGCATGATAGAAATACTAGCACCTAGATCACATAAAGCATGGCAATCAAAACCATTAACATGCATATCAATGATGGGTTCCCAACCATCTTCTAACTTCTTGGGAACAGAGGCTTTTTGTTGCAACTTTTCATCCCTAATTTTCATGAGAGCATTGGTAATATGCTTAGTAAAAGCAATATTTAAAGAACTAGCATTGGGAGTCAAAGCAAGCTTTTGCAAGAACAAAATAACTTCAGATATATTGCAGCCATCAACATCAAAATCATTAAAAGAAATAGATCTATCATCTCCTACACTCCGAAAAATTTCAGCATTCTTTTGAGAATTTTTTTTGGCAGTTTTAGGCTTTTTAACACAAGGAGTGGGAGTTTTCTCTACACCAATCAAAGTAAGAGGATTGCTAGCATTAGGAGCAACATCATTAGAGGTAGTAATAGTACAAAATTTCAAATTCCTAGTAATCTCATCCTCTCTTTCCCATCTAGCATGCAATTCTGCTAACAATCTAAGATTTTCATCAATTCCAACTTGGATAGCATTAGCAGTAGCAAAAACATTGTTCTCTTTCACATCATTAGGCAACACTTTTAATTTCAGAAGTTCAACATCATGAGCAAGGCTATCAACTTTAGAAGCAAGAATATCAATTTTGCCTAACTTTTCCTCAGCGGACTTGTTAAAAGCAGATTGTTTTACCATGAAGTCTTTGAGTATGACTTCAAGTTCAGAGGGCGCGGCCCTAGTGTTGTTGTAGGAATTACCATAAGAATTACCATAACCATTACCATTGGTAGAAGGATATGGCCTATAATTGTTACTAGCAAAATTGTTCCTATAAGCATTGTTGTTAAAATTATTTCTAATGAAATTCACATCAACATGCTCTTCTTGAGCAACCAAAGAGGCTAAAGGAACATTATTAGGATCAACATGAGTCCTATCATTAGCAAGCATAGCCATAATGGTATCAATCTTATCACTCAAGGAAGAGGTTTCTTCAATAGAATTTACCTTCTTACCTTGTGGAGCTCTCTCGGTGTGCCATTCGGAGTAATTTACCATCATGTTGTCAAGTAGCTTTGTTGCGGCGCCCAAGGTAAGGGACATAAAAGTGCCTCCAGCAGCTGAATCAAGTAGGTTCCTCGAAGAAAAATTCAGTCCTGCATAAAAAGTTTGGACAATTATCCAAGTAGTCAGTCCATGAGTGGGGCAATTCTTTATCATAGATTTCATTCTTTCCCAAGCTTGAGCAACATGTTCATTATCAAATTGAGTAAACTTCATAATATTGCTACGCATAGATATAATTTTAGCAGGAGGATAATATCTACCAATGAAAGCATCCTTACACTTAGCCCATGAATCAATACTATTCTTAGTCAAAGACAGCAACCAATCTTTAGCTTTTCCTCTCAAAGAAAAAGGAAACAACTTAAGCTTAATAATATCACTTTCTACATCCTTATATTTCTGCATCTCACATAGCTCAACAAAATTGTTGAGATGAGCTGCAGCATCTTCAGTACTAGCACCAGAAAATTGCTCTTTCATAACAAGGTTCAACAAAGCAGGCTTAATCTCATAAAAGTTTGCAGCAGGAGCAGGTGGTGCAATAGGAGTGCAGATAAAATCACTATTGTTCGTGCTAGTAAAGTCACACAACTTGGTGTTTTCAGGATTAGCCATTTCAGCAAAACTAAAAGTAGATAAGTAAAACAACTACCAAGGATTCTAATTTTTTTGGGTTTTTTGATATAAAACGATGCAGGTAAAATAAATAAAGTAAAGCAAAACAATAACAAAGTAAAGGATGTGCGTGCAAAAAACTCCCCTTGCAGAGGTCTTCCACTCTTCCCCGGCAACGGCGCCAGAAAATTATGCTTGATGCGTGGCGAATGACCAGCCCGTTGGGAACCCCAAGAGGAAGGTGTGATGAGTATAGCAGCTAGTTTTCCCTCAGTTAAGAAACCAAGGTTATGTCGATCAGGAGAAGAGCGGGCAATACAACTGTAGATGATGCTTGCTAGTTTGCGACAGCTTCGGACAATTTATATATGGCGCCTCGTCCAAGCTTTGCTTGCTAGCTGCAACGCGGAACCTGCACACAACACAACCAAGTACTTTGCTCCCAACTTGCGATGAGGTTGTCAATCTCACCGGTTTGCTTGAAACAAAGGGTATGAGCGTATCAAGTGGAAAACAGTAAAAGAATGCGAGTAAAGTAAACAGTGCGAGTAAAGTAAACAGGTGATAGCAATATGATGGAAATAGGACCGGGGTCCATAGTTCACTAGTGGTGTCTCTCCATAAGATAAATAACACATGATGGGTCAACAAATTACAGTTGGGCAATTGATAGAATAAAGATAAACGTGATATATCGAGAAGAACACTATGTGATTTACTCTGGGCATTACAACAAAATACATAGACCTCCATCCAATTGCATCTATGACTAATAATCCACTTGTGGCGAATCAATCCGAGAACTCCACAAGTATTAAGTTGCGAACAACAGATAATTGCATTAAGCAAAGTGTGTAATGTAAACAAAGCATATGCCCTTGAGCATATGAATGTTGTTTTCTCCCTAGTAGCAACAGCACATTTACAACCTTAGAGGTTTCTGTCACTCCCCCAGGTTAAATAGAGGCATGAACCCACTATCGAGCATAAATACCCCCTCTTGGAGTCACTAGCAACTACTCGGCCAAGATAGCTACTAACAACGGAGAGCATGCAAGATCATAAACAACATAGAGATAACAAAAGATATATTTCAGTATAGCAACTCAATCATAACACCAATATTCATCGGATCCCAACAAACCAAACATGTAGAATTACATAACGGTGATCTCAATCATGTAGGGCAGCTCATGAGATCTAAACATGAAGCACATGGTGGAGAAGACAACCATCTAGCTGCTGCTATGGAACCATAGTCCAAGGTAGACTACTCACTCATCGCTCCGGAGGCAAGCATGGCGATGAAGAAGACCTCCGGTGGTGATTCCCCTCTCCGGCAGGGTGCCGGGAAGAGCTTCTGGACCCTCCCGATCTTCGGGTCAACGGCGGCGGCGGATCGCGATGTGTTCTGGAAAATTGATCAGGTCTTAGGTTTTTTCCGTCGGGGGGTCTTTATAGGCGAAGGGGCATCATCAGGAGTGGACCGAGGCGGTCTCACACGTAGGGGGCGCGACCATGGCCTGGGCCGCGCCGCCCTGGTGTGTGGCCCCCTCGTGGCCCCACTCCATCTCCTCTTCAGATCTCTGGAAGCTTCCGGGGAAAATAAGACTTCAGGAACTTGTTTCGTCCAATTCCGAGAATATTTCCTGTGTATCACTTCTGAAACACAAAAACAGCAGAAAACAGGGAACTGGCACTGTGGCGACTTGTTAATAGGTTAGTTCTGGAAAATGCACAAAAGTGCCACGAAGTGTAACGAAACAGTAGGCAAATGGTGTAAAAACAAGCATGGAGCATCAAAAATTATAGATACGTTGGAGACGTATCAACCAACATCATGAATCAATCAATGAAAACTTTGGGACAATGCACATTATACTCAGAATGACAACTATGCTCTCTTAGACGGTGCATAAAGATAGAAGGTGGTGACTCAACATAAAAAGTAAAAGAAATGCCCTTCGTGGAGGGAAGCAGTGATTAAACATGTGCTAGATCTTTTCATTTGTAAAATAGAGAGAAAAATTGGGTTTTGAGAGGTGGTTGCTTCATGTCAACGACTGGAATGGGGTCTTACTATCTTCCATAATAAACAAGTGAGAGCGGTTCCGAGTTCTTTGAAAATTTGGCATATTGGTGCTCTTTTATAAAGCTTTGGCACTCTTCCCCACCTTTTTTCCTTTTCTCAAACCATGGCTAACCGATTCCATCGGGTGCCCACCAACATTCACATACCATGGAGGAGTGCCTTCTTTTCTTTTTTTAGAATTAGATTGCAATGATCTGACCAGCTCTCATGCAAAATTAATGACAAGCAGATGAAGCTGCCTAGTCGAGGGGTACTTAATTTAATATGGAAGATAGCAATTCCGACCACTACGTCCTCATGAGCTAAAAATAGTGACACAAAATGAGAAGTAGTTGAAAGTTTTGAAAGGTAGCACATGAAAATTTACTTGGAATGGCTTACAAATACCATGCATAGGAATTTATAGTGGACACAATGGCAAACTTGGTTTTTAGGAGTTGGATGCACGAGTAGAGCTCATACTCAGTACAAAATGAGGGATATCAAAAGACTGGGAGCAACCAACTAAGAGAGAAATAACAGCCATAATCATGCATAGCGACAAAGCGATATTAAACGAAGCATAAGATGGCATCAAAAGTCAAAAACTAAATGATCATAGAGGCTATTGGCAACTTTGTAAGAGTCTAACATGTGTGAGCATGCGCCAAGTCAACCCAAATAAAGCATCAAAGGAGAAAACCAAAATAATGCTTCCAAATAATTAAAACAACGCATGATTTTTTCAAAGGCTCATTAAGAAATCTCAGTCATTTGAGATAAGTCATGCTACAGAAAAACCACTAAGCATACTATCAAAAAGACATCAAGCACGACATGCAAAAGCCTAGGCCGCAGTCTACACAAGCTCCTTCTTGTACCACTTTTTTGCATAAAGCTTTTTCTCTTTCCCAACACCATTCGAACTTTTTGAAACAACTTTTTTGATGAAAACCAACATGGACCAGAGGTCAAAATACACCTTAATGCAAAGATATAACAAGATCTGAACAAAAATCAAGGCGAAAAATGAAAACTAAACACAGTTCTAGAAAAAGAGAACACTCGTTGAACGATAAGAGTGAAAAATTGAGTGTTCTTGGCAAATGAAAAGCAAGACAACTTCTCCAAAAGGAATTTGTTGGGGTCCAACCATTTATTGCAGCAAACAAAACTGAAAACTAAAAACAACTGACGCTCCAAAAAAATGCATAATGCATGAAGCAATAAAAATATAGTGTGTTGAAAGGTGACCTGATTTTTGCCGATGAAGAAGGGGTGCCTCGGGGGCATCCCCAAGCTTTAATGCTTGTACCTCTTGGATATTTCTTGGGGTGACATGGGCATCCCCAAGCTTGAGCTTTTGTCCATTCTTCAACTCATCTCATCATTCTCCAATCCCTACACTTGAAAACTTCCTTCATACAAAACTAAACACAATTCTATTAGCAACATTAGTGTAAGCATAACAATGAATCACCCCTTTTTGCTTCAGGTTTCAACTCAAAACCACCACATATAAAGCATATACTACTGTAGCAACTTCCCCAAAAGTTCCGTGATCAAAAGAACTCAAAAAGAAAGCGATAAAGCGGCAAACACAAATATTGGCAGAAATCTGTCAAAACAGAACAGCTGACGAAGGTCGAATTTTTAAAGGGTTTTTTGTTACTCAAATGAAAAAGTGTATAACTAATGAAAGTTTGGATATAACCTGGGGCATATGCACAAGAAATCGCAGGTCGAAAAGATATTCTGAGAATTTTCACAAATTTTTACGGTGCAGCACCAAAAACTGTTTCAGGACAGCAACATCCCCAAATCTTACCTCACTCAAATTAGAGGCTTCTCTTGGCACAAAAACGAAATAAAAAAGGATAAGGAGAGGTTATTACAGTAGTAATAACTTCCAAGACTCAAATAAAAGAAAAAGTACTAAAAGTAAAAACATTGGGTTATCTCCCAAGAGTGCTTTTCTTTAACGCCTTTGAGCTAGGCGCAGAAAATGCGAATCAAGTAATATGGAAAGAGGCATTAAGATCAATTGTAGAAATATTTTCAACAAAGAAATGAATTCTGTCCAAATGAGTTTTTGAGTATCCCTTGTAATCATGCTTTGGTACACTACTTTCACTAAAAAGATTTTTGGGACAGATCCAATCAAAATTATTTTCAAAAGCTTCATACAATCCCAAGAGTTTGCTAGGTATTGGTATTTTGGTTCCCTCATTGTTTGTACTAACAATCTTTATATGTGACCAAGCTTATTAAAACTCTTAAGAATTTTCCTAGCTTCAATGGCCACATCTCTAAATTCTATGCGCAAAGTTTCAAGGATAAAAGCTTTCTTTTTGGGGTCTTCAATATCATGAAGCTTAAGAAACATATGTTGCATAAAAGGATTAAGGCTAGCAAACCTAGCTTCTAACATGTGAACTAAATAAGCAGAAGCAACTTCATAACTAGGAGCAAGCTCAGCCAAAGATTTTTCCTCAACATCTTTATGCATACTAATATGATTAAAGAACTCCTCGATGTTACTTTTCCCAATAATAGAACCACTACCTACTGAGAGGTCCTCCAAAACGTACTTAGGGAACAACATAATAAATTAAAAGTAAAGAAATAACAACTATAAAGGAAACTATTTTTTTGTGTTTTTGATAAAACGATGCAAGTAAAAATAAAGAAAAGCAAAACTTAAAACAAAGTAAAGGATGTGCGTGCGAAACTCCCCTTGCAGAAGTCTTCTTTTTCCCCGGCAACGGCGCCAGAAAAACTTGATTGCGTTTGATGGCGCGGTATTGAATAGTGCCAGAGAACTTGTTGGCGTGTAGTTGATGAAGTAAATGACCGGCCAGTTCGAAACCCCAAGAGAAGGTTTGATGAATATAGCAGCAAGTTTTCCCTCAGTTATGAAACTAAGGTTATTAATCCAGTAGGAAAAAGCCAATACTCCAGAAGGTGATGTTTGCTAGCCTAGTGACACTCTAACAAGGGCGCCGTTAATGATATCTTGTTAGCGCGTCTTCAACTAGTAGCAATATGGAACCTGCACACAACACAACCAAATACTTTGTTCCCAACTTACGATGAGGTTGGTAATCTCACCGGTTTGCTATAAACAATGGACT
The DNA here is from genome assembly GCA_007115705.1 of Dactylis glomerata. Taxonomy (NCBI): domain Eukaryota; kingdom Viridiplantae; phylum Streptophyta; class Magnoliopsida; order Poales; family Poaceae; genus Dactylis; species Dactylis glomerata. The sequence continues at coordinate 10,049,580 of QXEO01000546.1, forward strand.
TAGCGTATCGAGTGGAAAGCAATAGTAGTATGCGAGTAAAGTAAACAGTGCGAGTAAAGTAAACAGGTGATAGCAATATAAAGGAAATAGGACCGGGTTCCACAGTTCACTAGTGGTGTCTCTCCATAAGATAAAAGGTATTTCTATTTTTGTGCCCTCGGGTCCTTAGTTGTACTCAGTTTTCCCCAGCTCCTTAGTTTTTCCTCAATTTTCCCCAAGCCCTTGTCTGAAACCCTCACAGAGAGCTCGGACGGAAGGAATCCCGTTCAGTTGACCGTTCCATGCTGAAGAGTGGGGCCGCGTCGTGTGGGGCTGGTAGAAAGGGACCGCGTGGGACAGGACGAGAGCGTGTTTGGTCATACGAGCGGAGCTGGGGCCGTAGCGTGTGGGGCTGTAGCGTGTGGAGCCGTGTGGGTCCGGGACATGGGCACAAGTGGTTTCTGTCTCTTTCGCCCAGATTAGCAGTTTTCTATGCACGTTTTTCCTCTCTCTCGCTCGATCTCATTCATTCTTGATTGCCCAAATTGGTAGCAAATCTAGAGCAGTTTCTCCTTCTGTTTTTAACGCCATTCATTTCTTTATTCGTTCGTTTTTACCCAATAAGGTACTCCCTCCGATCCATATTACTCTTCACTAATACGGATGTATCTACCACTAAAATGTGTTTAGATACAACCACATTAGCGAAGAGTAATATGGATCGGAGGGAGTAGGAAATCTAGGGCACAAATCCAGAGAAAATATACGATAAGCTGCATATAGCAGCCAACATAGCATAGATATATTCACGACAGATCCAACAGTACTACCAATAGATCCAACATAAGCTACATTTTACATGAATTTAAGCTTGGAGGCTGCGCACGTGAATCCCAAGTGCTTTGTGTTTGGCCATGAACGCATGCACGTTCACGGTCGTTCCAACTCTAGCGCCGCCAATGGCTCTGCCAATGGATTCAGCATGGTTCACCAGGCAGTTGAAGTCGGTGGCGCAGAGCCTCCTGTTGCAGAAGGGGCACCTGTAAACGCCTCGAGCAAAGTGGCCATCGTAATGGCCGGACTGTAGCCTCCTGAGGATGTGACGAGTCTTGGTGTGGAAGGACTCGTCGTCGCTGTGGACGCCGCTGCTCTGCACCTGTCACGTAGCACCAAAGATCGAAAAACATGGAGTCAATTACAGCGATGATGGAACAGAGAGTGAACAAAAGATCATGCATGATAATATGGGCACGAAAAAAAGAGATAGCCTCAGTTACATTGGACACACTTATATCCAGGATTTGAGTCAGTGAACCAAAGATCATGCACAACAAATTTGTACACACCAATTGTTCACTGACCAAACCCTGAATCAATTTGTGCCCAAATATTCATCATCATCGGCACAAATTAACTGGATGGGATTGATTACTCACATAAGTTAATCGAATATTAAACAAAAGCAAATCACAAACAATAATAATGCAAGATCTAGAACTAGGAACAGACAAACCCTCATAACGCAAGATCTAACACAAAAGGATTGAACTAGAAACAGACAAACCCTAATAATGCAAGATCTAACACAAAAGGATAGAATTAGGAACAGACGAACCCTAATAACGCAAGATCTAACACAAAAGGATTGAACTAGGAATAGACGAACCCTAATAATGCAAGATCTAACACAAAAGGATTGAAATGGGATACGAACAAGGGAACAAAGGGTTACCTCCGGCTCGTCGTCGATGATGCTGGTGTCATAGGGGTTCTCCGATGCGACGTACGACACTGGTTCGTACGGGTCCCAATCGACGGGGGCCTGGATGGGTGCCTGGACGGGGGCCTAGACGGGGGCGGGGGCCGATGCGCCGGCGGCTACGTCGGAAGCAGCGACGGGGGCCTGGACGGGGGCGGCGGTCGATGCGCCGGCGGCTAATGCGCTGGCGGCTACGTTGGAAACAGCGACGGGGGCCTGGACGGGGGCGGCGGCCGATGCGCCGGCGGCTACGTCGGAAGCGCCGACAATGGACATCTCATTCTTCTCCATCGCCGGGGTTTTTTCTTCGGGGTTTTTTCTACGCGAAGCGGAGAAGATGATGGGACAGGAGAGGCGGTTGCAGTGAGAATGAGAGAGTGGGCGAGCGTCAAGGGAGAGAAAGAGGGGCTCTATAAAGACGAAGGTGGTATGTACCGCAACACGCGTCCGCTATGCATGGCTGCAGCGTGCACCACGACACGAGGCTAACCCTGGGACGTTTGGTGTACTCAGTTCTACCCTCGGGCCTTATACAGAAATTTTACCTGTACTCAATTTTTCCCTCGAGTACTTAGACTGGCAAGTGCAATATACTCAGTTCTACCCTCAAGTAGCTGGTCAACAGAGAGTCAACAAATGAGATTAACATAGCTAATTGAGTCATTTCATGCGCAAAAAAATCCAAAAAAAATAAAAAACATAGTGGCACCTACTCATGGAGTCTTCCTACGCAACCTGCCACCTAGGAAACCTTAACAAACATATATAAATCAAGTTTTACCACAAATTGCCACTTGTCAGAATCACTAGTAGCTATGAAGATGCATGGTTTTCCACTCAAACCCCTTTGCAAAACATCTTCCCCAAAACATAGTTTGTCTAAATGAGGCCATAATTGTCACACTCATGTATATTTAAATTGCAAATAATTTGATGTAGCCCAATATAAATTATATTGTACAAAACACGCATTTTCATTTCGTAATTCTTTTGTTTGAGTCCCTTAGTCTATTTACTATTTACGTGCCCTTGGTTTCTTAGTACTACTCAGTTTTGCCCTCAAGTACTATCACAAATGCTCACAGAAGCCCAAACTTATCCTGATTGGTTGAGCCGATGTCACACGGATCGACTCCACCAACCGTTGATCCACTGATCTAGCGGGCAGTATACCCCTCTCCGTCTCTTCGTGGCCACCCCTCTCTCTCTCTGTCGGTTGACAGTGCCACCCCTCTATTTATGTGCAATAACAAGTTTGCCACGTAACTATATTCCCTCTATTTATGCATTATTTTCCACGATCTAAAAATGTTAAACTATTTGAGGCATACCTATTTGAGGGATTTCGGTGAATGGATTATTTATCACCCCTCTAACAATTATCAACTATCTTTAGCATTCCTTTTCTTTTAGAGAATATAGTTTTGGTAATTTGAAACGGACCAAAAGTGGTATAATTTTGGTAGAAACATGAGACATACATATTTGGCATATTTGGGGGATTTCGGTGAATGGATTATTTATCACCCCTCTAACAATTATCAACTATCTTTAGCATTCATTTTCTTTTAGGGAATATAGTTTTGGTAATTTGAAATGGCCCAAAAGTGGTATAATTTTGGTAGAAACATGAGACATACATATTTGGCATATTTGGGGCATTTCGGTGAATGGATTATTTATCACCCCTCTAACAATTAGCAACTATCTTTAGCATTCCTTTTCTTTTAGTGAATATAGTTTTGGTAATTTGAAATGGCCCAAAAGTGGTATAATTTTGGTGAAAACATGAGACATACATATTTGGCATATTTGGGGGATTTCGGTGAATGGATTATTTATCACCCCTCTAACAATTATCAACTATCTTTAGCATTCCTTTTCTTTTAGGGAATATAGTTTTGGTAATTTGAAACGGCCCAAAAGTGGTATAATTTTGGTAGAAACATGAGACATACATATTTGGCATATTTGGGGGATTTTGGTGAATGGATTATTTATCACCCCTCTAACAATTATCAATTTTCTTTAGCATTCCTTTTCTTTTAGGGAATATAGTTTGGGATATAGTTTTGGTTATTTGAAACGTCCCAAAAGTGGTATAATTTTGGTATAAACATGAGACATACATATTTGTGGGATTTCGGTGAATGCATTATTTGTCACCCCTCTAACAATTATCAACTATCTTTAGCATTCCTATATTCCCTAACACATATTTTTTTGGTAATTTCGGTGAATGCACTGCTACTCGTGTGATGATGACACCAGAAAAGAGCTGTGGCGTGTAGTTGACGTGGGAGCAGTAAGTCCTTGTGCGTGGTGATGACCAGCCCGTTGGGAACCCCAAGAGGAAGGTATGATGAGTGTAGCGGCAAGTTTTCCCTCAGTTAAGAAACCAAGGTTTATCGAACAGGAGAGGAGAGATGGTGACGACTGAAGGTGTTGTGGAACCTGCACACACACAAACAAATACTTTGTCCCCAACTTGCGACGAGGTTGTCAATCTCACCGGTTTGCTTGAAACAAAGGTTATGAGTGTATCGAGTGGAAAACAGTAGAGTAAATGCGAGTAAAGTAAACAGTGCGGGAAAAGTAAACAGGTGATTGCAATATGATTAAAATAGGACCGGGGTCCACAGTTCACTAGTGGTGTCTCTCCATAGATAAAATAACATGCTGGGTAAACAAATTACAGTTGGGCAATTGATAGAATAAAGATAACGTGATATGTCAAGAAGATCACTATGAGATTTACTCTGGGCATTACAACAAAATACATAGACCGCCATCCAACTGCATCTATGACTAATAATCCACTCCCGGGGATATCAATCCGAACACCCTAGAAGTATTAAGTTGCGAACAACAGATAATTGCATTAAGCAAAGTGTGTAATGTAAACAAAGCATATCCCTTGAGCATATGAATGTTGTTTTCTCCCTAGTAGCAACAGCACATCTACCACCTTAGAGGTTTTTGTCACTCCCCCAGGTGAAATAGAGACATGAACCCACTATCGAGCATAAATACCCCCTCTTGGAGTCACTAGCAACTACTCGGCCAAGATAGCTACTAACAACGGAGAGCATGCAAGATCATAAACAACATAGAGATAACAAAATATATAATTCAGTACAGCAACTTAATCATAAACACCAATATTCATCGGATCCCAACAAACCAACATCATAGAATTACATAACGGTGATCTCAATCATGTAGGGCAGCTCATGAGATCTAAACATGAAGCACATGGTGGAGAAGACAACCATCTAGCTACTGCTATGGACCCATAGTCCAAGGTAGACTACTCACTCATCGCTCCGGAGGCAAGCATGGCGATGAAGAAGACCTCCGGTGGCGATTCCCCTCTCTGGCAGGGTGCCGGGAAGAGCTTCTGGACCCTCCTGATCTTCGGGTCGACGGCAGCGGCGGATCGCGATGTATTCTAGAAAACTGATCGGGCCCTTAGGTTTTTCTCGTCGGGGGGTCTTTATAGGCGAAGGGGCGATGTCAGAGGAGGTCCCAGGCGCCCTCACAAGGGGTCGGCGCGGCCAGGGGCTGGGCTGCGCCACCCCTGTGTGTGGGGCCCTGGTGGCCCCACTCCTTCTCTCCTTCGGATCTCTGGAAGCTTCCGGGTAAAATATGACTTCAGGAACTTGTTTCGTCCAATTCCGAGAATATTTCCTGTGTATCACTTCTGAAACACAAAAACAGCAGAAAACAGGAAACTGGCACTGTGGCACTTCGTTAATAGGTTAGTTCCGGAAAATGCATAAAAGTGCCACTAAGTGTAACGAAACAATAGGCAAATGGTGTAAAAACAAGCATGGAGCATCAAAAATTATATATACGTTTGAGACGTATCAAGCATCCCCAAGCTTAACTCCTGCTCGTCCTCGAGTAGGTAAGTGATAACAAAAGAATAATTTTTTAGGTGACATGCACCTACACAATCTTGATCATATATGCAAGCATTGGTGAGCTGGGATCAATAGAACTTAAAACATGGGCATGAAAGATATAATCATGACAATAAGAAACTTAGCAACCATGTTGTAAACATGCAAATGAACACAAACAAAAGATCATGAAAATGAAACAATGAAAGTCAAACATGTGTTCAAATCATAAGGAAAAACATACAAATGGTTTTCAGCTTGTCCTTCAAAGAGAGCAAAACATAAATGCATAGGACACCTCAAAGTTTAAGAGGGCGACTAGATACAAATAATTTAAGAACAAGTGAAACCAACAATATGAATCAATCAATGAACTTTGGGACAATGCATATCACACTAAGAATGACAACTATGCTCTCTTAATGGTGCATAAAGGAAGAAGGTGGTGACTCAACATAAAAGTAAAAGAAAGGCCCTTCGCAGAGGGAAGCAGTGATTGCAAGTTTTATAACCTTCAAAAATTATGGTACTTACCGGCTTTGAGCTCTCATTGCCCCCATCATAAGCATCTTGAATGGTTAAAGTTAATGCGAGAACAATTATGATGCATATGCTTGACAAATCATAAGTTGAAAACCTCGTGCCCCGTGAATACGAGTACCCAAACCTCATGCTACTTTACTTAGAGTCCCAAGCAAGGCTCTTGTCATTGTAAGTATATGCATATCATTGAGAACCGCCAATGGGTTACCTCCGTGCCCGATGACATGGAACAAGCCCACACCAAAATGACAGGACAAGCAGACAATGAACACCTCGACATCTCTTTTATTTGCTATATTGTTTAGCTTTTTATTGTGAGATGCGTCGTCGAATGTTCACCATGGGTATGCTGCAAATTTCCACCATGAATTATGCATGGCTTAGATTGGCGGCCCGGCGTTTCCCTAACACATATAAAAACTCCATGATCCTCACAAGATTCCCAATTCATTTCACATCGCGGGCATCCATAAACAAAAGATCACGATATCAACTCAAATAAGAAGTGCAATGTTGAAAGCTTGCCCATGACTGCATGGCTGGGCTAGAATCCAACTTACAACTTGCAAGCATAACAACTCAACATAAAAGACCACAATGTCAAATTTTGAAGAACAGGAAAAAGTAAAGTGTGCCTTCCGGTTCGTGAGAGCGTTACTGACCGAATTTCGCATAACACTGGTAAGAGTTTAATTTGAAGAGAAAATAAAAGCAAGTCAAATTTACTTGGAATAGCAAATTGCTAGTAGGTATGTATGGTGGACACAATGGCAAACTTGGTTTTTAGGAGTTGGATGCACGAGTAGAGCTCATACTCAGTACAAGGTGAGGGCTAGCAAAAGACTGGGAGCGACCAACTAAGAGAGCAGTAATGGCCATAATCATGCAAAGCGACAAAGCGACATTAAAAGAAGCATAAGATGGCATCAAAAGTCAAAAACTAAATGATCATGAAGGCTAATGGCGACTTTGTAAGAGTCTAACATGTGTGAGCATGCGCCAAGTCAACCCAAATAAAGCATCAAGGAGAAAACCAAAATAATGCTTCCATACAATAAAAACAACGCATGATTTTTTTCAAAGGCTCATTAAGCAATCTCAGTTATTTGAGACAAGTCATGCTACAGCAAAACCACTAAGCATACTATCAAAAAGACATCAAGCATGACATGAAAAAGCCTAAGCCGCAGTCTACACAAGCTCCTTCTTGTACCACTATTTTGCACAAAGCTTTTTCTCTTTTCCAACACCATTTGAAATTTTTATAAACACCTCTTTTGATGAAAACCAATAAAGATCAGAGGCAAAAATACACCTTGATAAAAGATATGACAAGATCTGAACGCAAATCAAGGCGAAAACGAAAACCAAAAGCAGTAGCAAAAAAAGTAGAGCGCTCGATTTTTAATAAGAGTGAAAACTAGAGCGTTCTTTGCAAATGAAAATGAGTACATCTCCTCCAAAGGAAAATTTGTTGGGGTCCAACCATTTATTGCAGCAAACAAACAAACTAAACCAACTAAGAAAACTAAAACAACTGACGCTCCAAGAAAAACACATAGTGCATGAAGCAATAAAAATATAGTGTTTTGAAATGTGACCTGATTTTTGCCGATGAAGAAGGGGTGCCTCGGGGGCATCCCCAAGCTTTGACGCTTGTACTTCTTGAATATTTCTTGGGGTGATGCATGGGCATCCCCAAGCTTGAGATTTTGTCCATTCTTCAACTCATCTCATCATTCTCCAATCCCTACACTTGAAAACTTCCTTCATACAAAACTGAACACAATTCTATTAGCAACATTAGTGTAAGCATAAAATATATTCAACCTCTTTTAGCTTCAGGTTTCAACCCAAAACCACCACATATAAAGTATATACTACGGTAGCAACTTCCACAAGAGTTCCATGATCAAAAAGAACTCAAAAGAAAGCGATAAAGTGGCAAAAACAAATATTGGCAGAAATCTGTCAAAACTGAACAGCTGACAAAGGACGAATTTTTGAGGGATTTTCTGTTGCTCAAATCAAAAAGTGTTCAACTAAGAAAAGTTTGGATATAACCTGGGGCATATGCACAAGAAATCGCAGGTCCAAAAGATAAACAGAGAATTTTCACGAATTTTTACGGTGCAGCACCGAAAACAGTTTCAGGACAGCAACATCCCCAAATCTTTACCTCACTCAAATTAGAGGCTTATCTTGGCACAAAAACGAAATAAACAAGATAAGGAGCGGTCATTACAGTAGTAATGACTTCCAAGACTCAAATAAAAGAAAAAGTACTGAAAGAAAACATTGGGTTATCTCCCAAGAGTGCTTTTCTTTAACGCCTTTGAGCTAGGCGCAGAAAATTGCGAATTAAGTAATATCAGCAGATGCATTAAGATCAACAGAAGAGGTCTTGTCAATAAGGCATTGTATTTCATCCACATAAGTTTTTGAAGACCCTTTGTGATCATTCTTGGGTACACTATTCTCATCAAAAAGATTTTCAGGACAAATCCAGGCGAAATTATTTTCGAAAGCATCATTCAATCCCAAAAGCTTGCAAGGTATAGGTATTTCGGCCCCTTCATCATTTGTACTAATAACCATTATAGGTGAACCGAGTTTATTAAAACGTTTAAGAACCTTTCTAGCTTCAATAACGACATCCTTAAATTCTAGGCGCAAAGTTTCCAAGATAAAAGCTTTCTTTTCGGGATCCTCAATTTCATGAAGCTTAAGAAACATGTATTGCGTGAAAGGATTAAGACTAGCAAACCTAGTTTCCAACATTTCAATTAAATAAACAGAAGCAACTTCAATACTAGGAGCAAGCTCGACCCAAGACTTTTCCTCAACTTCCTCATGCATACTAATGTGATTAAAGAACTCCTCAATGTTACTTTTGCCAATAATCGAACCACTACCTACTGAGAGGTCCTCCAGAACGAACTCAGGGAACAACATGATAAACTAAAGTAAAGAAATAACGACTACCAAGGATTCTAATTTTTTTGGGTTTTTGATATAAAAAGCAATGCAGGTAAAATAAATAAAGTAAAGCAAAACAATAACAAAGTAAAGAATGTGTGTGCGAAGAAATCCCCTCGCAGAAGTCTTCTCTTCCTCCCCGGCAACGGCGCCAGAAAAAGTGCTGCTACTCATGTGATGATGACGCCAGAAAAGAGCTATGGCGTGTAGTTGACGTGGGAGCAGTAAGTCCTTGTGCGTGGTGATGACCAGCCCGTTGGGAACCCCAAGAGGAAGGTATGATGAGTGTAGCGGCAAGTTTTCCCTCAGTTAAGAAACCAAGGTTTATCGAACAGGAGAGGAGAGACGGTGACGACTGAAGGTGTTGTGGAACCTGCACACACACAAACAAATACTTTGTCCCCAACTTGCGATGAGGTTGTCAATCTCACCGGTTTGCTTGAAATAAAGGTTATGAGTGTATCGAGTGGAAAACAGTAGAGTAAATGCGAGTAAAGTAAACAGTGCGGGAAAAGTAAACAGGTGATTGCAATATGATTAAAATAGGACCGGGGTCCACAGTTCACTAGTGGTGTCTCTCCATAGATAAAATAACATGCTGGGTAAACAAATTACAGTTGGGCAATTGATAGAATAAAGATAACGTGATATGTCAAGAAGATCACTATGAGATTTACTCTGGGCATTACAACAAAATACATAGACCGCCATCCAACTGCATCTATGACTAATAATCCACTCCCGGGGATATCAATCCGAACACCCTAGAAGTATTAAGTTGCGAACAACAGATAATTGCATTAAGCAAAGTGTGTAATGTAAACAAAGCATATCCCTTGAGCATATGAATGTTGTTTTCTCCCTAGTAGCAACAGCACATCTACCACCTTAGAGGTTTCTGTCACTCCCCCAGGTGAAATAGAGACATGAACCCACTATCGAGCATAAATACCCCCTCTTGGAGTCACTAGCAACTACTCGGCCAAGATAGCTACTAACAACGGAGAGCATGCAAGATCATAAACAACATAGAGATAACAAAAGATATAATTCAGTACAACAACTTAATCATAAACACCAATATTCATCGGATCCCAACAAACCAACATCATAGAATTACATAACGGTGATCTCAATCATGTAGGGCAGCTCATGAGATCTAAACATGAAGCACATGGTGGAGAAGACAACCATCTAGCTACTGCTATGGACCCATAGTCCAAGGTAGACTACTCACTCATCGCTCCGGAGGCAAGCATGGCGATGAAGAAGACCTCCGGTGGCGATTCCCCTCTCCGGCAGGGTGCCGGGAAGAGCTTCTGGACCCTCCCGATCTTCGGGTCGACGGCGGCGGCGGATCGCGATGTATTCTGGAAAACTAATCGGGCCCTTAGGTTTTTCTCGTCGGGGGGTCTTTATAGGCGAAGGGGCGATGTCAGAGGAGGTCCCAGGCGCCCTCACAAGGGGTCGGCGCGGCCAGGGGCTGGGCCGCGCCACCCCTGTGTGTGGGGCCCTGGTGGCCCCACTCCTTCTCTCCTTCGGATCTCTGGAAGCTTCCGGGTAAAATATGACTTCAGGAACTTGTTTCGTCCAATTCCGAGAATATTTCCTGTGTATCACTTCTGAAACACAAAAACAGCAGAAAACAGGAAACTGGCACTGTGGCACTTCGTTAATAGGTTAGTTCCGGAAAATGCATAAAAGTGCCACTAAGTGTAACGAAACAATAGGCAAATGGTGTAAAAACAAGCATGGAGCATAAAAAATTATAGATATGTTTGAGACGTATCATGCACACACTAACTTTGAAAACAACTACAAGTACATGTAACTGAATAATGGATTTGTAACAAGGGATCCCTTGTAACAACTTCTAGCGCCTGATGAGCAATGATAAGAATCCGATCGCAATTATATAACAAAAAAACAACCAGCCATCAGATTAGCTTGCTTCTTCAACTCGATCAGCTGCTTTAACTGCTTGTTCATTTTCTTCAGTTCTCCCTTCACTTCCACCAGTTCTGCATTGGGAGCATTAGGCACAATCGGAACGGCTCCTCTCTCCGCCGCATTCTCTACAATAAGTCCCCACCTCCCAAATTGCGCTCCCCAATAGCGCCAATTGATTCCTGCAATTTAAGCCTCTGAACGTACACATCGATCCACTCAAAATACCTGCATTTCTTCAGGATCTGAAAACAACAACGTGAACCCTATATCCCAAATTCGAGGGAATAACAAGAAAATCGAGAGAAAACAGAGCAATTTGAGCGAGATCTAACCTTATCCCCCTCTCTATATGGCAAGCTCTCGCATGCAAGGAACTCACGTCCACGGTTGCCGTTGTCGTCCGTCTTACGGATCGACCGCTTCAGAGGCTCCTGGCGTGGGCAGTCAGGGCATCTTGTCAAAGGCACGGGTCCATACCGCGGCCATGAAGAACGGGAGGTCGAAGAGAAACTAGACATCACCCGCCTGCCGGAGAAGGGCTACCGCTGGCGGAGAAGAAGAACAATGGGGCATGGGGAAAGAAAGGGGAAGCAATGGCACGGGCACGGGCGCGGGGCTGGCTTGGGCTCCTATTTTGCAACGGTCACCTGGGTAAGCTGTGGGTCCGGCGCGCTAACATGGATAAGTTATGGGTCCCACGATGATCTAGATAAGTGGAGACGTGTCCATTGCGGGGCGCCAACAGTGGCCCCACTTGCCAGCACCAACCAATGGTCAACTAAACGGGATTCCTCACGTCCGAGCTCCTTGTGAGGGTTTTAGACAAGGGCTTGGGCAAAACTGAGGAAAAACTAAGCGGCTGGGGAAAACTGAGCACAACTAAGGACCCGAGGGCATGAAAATAGAAATCCCAAGATAAAATAATACATGCTGGGTAAACAAATTACAGTTGGGCAATTGATAGAATAAAGATAACATGCATATGTCGAGAGGATCACTATGAGATTTACTCTGGGCATTACAACAAGATACATAGACCGCCATCCAACTGCATCTATGACTAATAATCCACTTGTGGCAAATCAATCCGAGAACTCCCCAAGTATTAAGTTGCAAACAACAGATAACTGCATTAAGCAAAGTGTGCAATGTAAACAAAGCATATGCCCTTGAGCATATAAAAATTGTTGTTTTCTCCCTAGTGGCAACAGCACATCTACAACCTTAGAGGTTTCTGTCACTCCCCCAGATTAAATAGAGGCATGAACCCAACTATCGAGCATAAATACCCCCTCTTGGAGTCACTAGTATCTACTCGGCCAAGATAGCTACTAACAACGGAGAGCATGCAAGATCATAAAAAACATAGAGATAACATAAGATAATATTCAGCAAATCAACTCAATCATAACACCAATATTCATCGGATCCCAACAAACACAACATGTAGAATTACATAACGGTGATCTCGATCATGTAAGGCAGCTCACGAGATCTAAACATGAAGCACATGGTGGAGAAGACAACCATCTAGCTACTGCTATAGACCCATAGTCCAAGTTAGACTACTCACTCATCGCACCGGAGGCAAGCATGGCGATGAAGAAACCTCCAGTGGCGATTCCCCTCTCCGGCAGGGTGCCGGGAAGAGCTTCTAGACCCTCCCGATCTCAGGTCGACGATGGCGGCGGATCGCGATGTATTCTGGAAAAGTGATCGGGTGTTTAGGTTTTTCCCGTCGGGAGGTCTTTATAGGCGAAGGGGCATCGTCAGAAGTGGACTGAGGCGGCCACACACATAGGGGGCGCGGCCTAGCCCTGGGCCGCGCCGCCCTGTTGTGTGGGCCCCTCGTGGCCCCACTCCGTCTCCTCTTCGGTTCTATGGAAGCTTCGGTAAATTTCTGGATGTTTGGCTTTTATTTTGTCCAATTCCGAGAATATTTCCTGTGTAACTTTTCTGAAACACAAAAACAGCAGAAAACAGGGAACTGGCACTGTGGCATCTCGTTAATAGGTTAGTCCCAGAAAATGCATAAAAATGCCACGAAGTGTAACGAAACACTAAGCAAATGGTGTAAAAACAAGCATGGAGCATCAAAAATTATAGATACGTTAGAGACGTATCACTTGGGCGTGAACTTTGGTCTTCTTCCATTTCTTCTTCTTCGGCTTCACTTTCAACTTCTTCCTTCAGCTGGGGGTCTTGGTGATCATCTTCTGGATGCATCTTCTCCTTGTCATTGCTTGCGGAGGCCATGGTGCCTCTAAAACTGAGAACAACTCCTGACAGAAACAGATCAAAACAAAAACACGACGAGAACACGATATACAGACCTCGGGCAATCCGGGGGGTTATATGGGCGAAAATTAAACATCGAAACAAAGTCACAGGAGGAAACCAGGACGGAAACGAGTTCCAGGGTGGACTCACCACAGGGTGGCGCGGTGATACGTCTCAAACGTATCTATAATTTTTGATGCTCCATGCTTGTTTTTACACCATTTGCCTATTGTTTCGTTACACTTAGTGGCACTTTTATGCATTTTCCGGAACTAACCTATTAACGAAGCGCCACAGTGCCAGTTTCCTGTTTTCTGTTGTTTTTGTGTTTCAGAAGTGATACACAGGAAATATTCTCGGAATTGGACGAAACAAGTTCCTGAAGTCTTATTTTTCCCGGAAGCTTCCAGAAATCCGAAGGAGAGACGGAGAGGGGCCACCAGGGCCCCACACAAGGGGGCGGCACGGCCTGGCTCCTGGCCGCGCCACCCCTGTGTGAGGGAGCCTGGCTCCACCTCTGACGACGCCCCTTCGCCTATAAAGACCCCCCGACGAGAAAAACCTAAGGACCCGATCAGATTTCCAGAACACATCGCGATACGCCGCCGCCGTTGACCCGAAGATCGGGAGGGTCCAGAAGCTCTTCCCGGCACCCTGCCGGAGAGGGGAATCGCCACCGGAGGTCTTCTTCATCGCCATGCTTGCCTCCGGAGCGATGAGTGAGTAGTCTACCTTGGACTATGGGTCCATAGCAGTAGCTAGATGGTTGTCTTCTCCACCATGTGCTTCATGTTTAGATCTCATGAGCTGCCCTACATGATTGAGATCACCGTTATGTAATTCTATGATGTTGGTTTGTTGGGATCCGATGAATATTGGTGTTTATGATTAAGTTGCTGTACTGAATTATATCTTTTGTTATCTCTATGTTGTTTATGATCTTGCATGCTCTCCGTTGTTAGTAGCTATCTTGGCCGAGTAGTTGCTAGTGACTCCAAGAGGGGGTATTTATGCTCGATAGTGGGTTCATGCCTCTATTTCACCTAGGGGAGTGACAGAAACCTCTAAGGTGGTAGATGTGCTGTTGCTACTAGGGAGAAAACAACATTCATATGCTCAAGGGCATATGCTTTGTTTACATTACACACTTTGCTTAATGCAATTATCTGTTGTTTGCAACTTAATACTTCTAGGGTGTTCGGATGATATCCCCGGGAGTGGATTATTAGTCATAGATGCAGTTGGATGGCGGTCTATGTATTTTGTTGTAATGCCCAGAGTAAATCTCATAGTGATCTTCTTGACATATCACGTTATCTTTATTCTATCAATTGCCCAACTGTAATTTGTTTACCCAGCATGTGTTATTTTATCTATGGAGAGACACCACTAGTGAACTGTGGACCCCGGTCCTATTTACATCATATTGCAATCACCTGTTTACTTTTCTCGTACAGTTTACTTTACTAGCATATTATATTGTTTTCCACTCGATACACTCATAACCTTTGTTTCAAGCAAACCGGTGAGATTGACAACCTCATCGCAAGTAAGGAACAAAGTATTTGGTTGTGTGTGTGCAGGTTCCACAAACACCTTCAGTCGTCATTGTCTCTCCTCTCCTGTTCGATAAACCTTGGTTTCTTAAACTGAAGGAAAACTTGCTGCTGCACTCATCATACCTTCCTCTTGGGGTTCCCAACGGGCTGGTCATCACCACGCACAAGGACTTACTGCTCCCACGTCAACTACACACCACAGCTCTTTTCTGGCGCCATCACCGAGTAGCACGCGGCCAGGAGGGGGCCCATGCCACCAGGTGGTGTGGAGCCTCCGGGCTCCATTTCCAACCCATTTTCGTCTCATGATTTTTCATATTTAATAAAAACAACAAAAATATAAATAGAAAAGTTTAACTCAAACCTTTTCTGACTAGAACTGTTACCTATTCGAAAATGGACTCTGCAGATTCCTGCATATGTTCTTTGATAAATTCTTCCAGAGTCACTATTTGAATAACATCGACATCTTCATTATAAGAATCTCCAGCAATATAATGTTTAAGTCTTTGCCCATTCAGCACTTGCGTAGTGTTATCTTTAAGCGAAGCAATCTTTATCACACCTGAGCGATACACCTCTTCAATAATAAAGGGTCCTTCCCATTTCGAGAGTAATTTTCCTGCAAAAAATCTGAGACGAGACCTATACAATAGAACTTTCTCACCAAGATGAAATTCTCTCTTAAGAATTCTCCTATCATGCCATTGCTTGACTTTCTCTTTAAAAAGTCTGGCATTTTCATAAGCTTCATTTCTCCACTCATCTAAGGAACTCAAATCAAGCAACCTTTTCTTATTCGCAAGTTTAAAATCCCTATTAAGCTCTCTCACTGCCCAAAAAGCTTTGTGTTCTAATTCTAAAGGCAAGTGACATGGTTTTTCGTAAACCATTTTGTAAGGAGACATGCCCATGGGGTTCTTATAAGAAGTTCTATAATCCCATAAAGCATCATTCAACTTGCTAGCCCAATTTTTCCTAGATCTATTAACAGTCTTCTACAAGATAGACTTGATCTCCCTATTCGATAGCTCTACTTGCCCACTAGTTTGGGGATGATAAGCAGAAGCAATTCTATGATTAACGTCATATCTAGCAAGAGTTTTCCTAAAACCGCCATGAATAAAATGAGAACCTCCGTCAGTCATAAGATATCTAGGCACACCAAACCTAGGGAAAATAACATCCTTAAGCATTTTTAACGAGGTCTCACCATCGGCACTCTTTGTAGGTATAGCTTCTACCCACTTAGTAACATAATCAACAGCTACGAGTATATGAGTTTAACCTTCTGAAGGAGGAAAAGGACCCATAAAGTCAAATCCCCAACAATCAAATGGTTCAATAACGAGAGAATAACTCAAAGGCATTTCATTGCGTCTAGAAATATTACCAACTCTTTGACATTCATCACAAGACAAACTAAACTTTCTAGCATCTTTAAAAAGGGTAGGCCAATAAAAACCTGATTGTAGAACCTTTTGTGCAGTTCTATCTCCAGCATGATGTCCTCCATAAGCACTACCATGACATTTTCTCAATATCTCTTGTTGTTCATGTTCTGGAACACATCTTCGCATAATACCATCCACTCCTTTATATAAGTGTGGGTCATCCCAAAAATAATGCCTCAAGTCATAAAAGAATTTCCTTCTTTGCTGAGCTATAAAGGTTAGAGGCAAATACTTGGAAACAATAAACTTAGCATAATCAGCATACCAAGGATTCTCTCGCGAAGTTACCTTTATTGAATCCAACTGTTCATTTGGAAAACTATCATTAACAGGAATAGGATCAAAAGAAATGTTTTCCAACCTAGACACATTATCAGCAACATGATTTTCAGCACCTTTCCTATCTACGATATGCAAATCAAACTCTTGTAAAAGTAACACCCATCTAATAAGCCAAGGCTTAGCATCCTTCTTTGACATAAGATACCTAATAGCAGCATGATTAGTATGAATAGTAACTTTTGAGTCAACGATATAAGGTCTAAACTTATCACATGCAAAAACAACAGCAAGAAAATCTTTCTCAGTAGTAGCATAATTCTTCTGAGCAGCATCAAGAGTCTTACTAGCATAATGAATAACATTCAACTTCTTATCTACGCGCTGTCCAAGAATAGCACCTACAGCAAAATCCCTAGCATCACACATAATTTTGAAAGGTAAATTCCAATCAGGTGGTTGGACAATAGGAGCAGTAGTTAAAGCCTTCTTAAGAGTTTCAAAAGCTTCCTTACAATCATCATAAAAAACAAATGGTACATCTTTTTGAAGAAGATTAGTAAGAGGCTTTGAAATCTTAGAGAAATCTTTAATAAACCTCCTATAGAAACCAGCATGACCAAGAATACTACGAATACCTTTAACATCCCTAGGACAGGGCATTTTCTCAATTGCTTCAACCTTGGCTCTATCAACTTCAATACCTCTTTCAGAAATTTTATGTCCAAGAATAATTCCTTCATTCAC
Source organism: Dactylis glomerata (assembly GCA_007115705.1). Classification (NCBI taxonomy): domain Eukaryota; kingdom Viridiplantae; phylum Streptophyta; class Magnoliopsida; order Poales; family Poaceae; genus Dactylis; species Dactylis glomerata. The sequence continues at coordinate 10,067,014 of QXEO01000546.1, forward strand.
CATAAAGTGGCATTTCTCCCAATTAAGAACAAGATTAGTTTCTTCACATCTCCGCAAAACTTTATCAAGATTGTGCAAACAATTATCAAAAGAAGTTCCATAGATGGAGAAATCGTCCATGAATACCTCCACAATTTCTTCACAAAATCCATGAAAAATAGCAGACATGCATCTTTGAAAAGTAGCAGGAGCATTGCACAAACCAAAAGGCATACGTCTATAAGCATAAGTTCCATAAGGACAAGTAAAAGTGGTTTTCTCTTGATCTTGCTTTTTAACAGCAATCTGAGAGAAACCGGAATAACCATCAAGAAAACAAAAATGAGTTTTCTTAGATAACCTCTCTAGCATTTGATCTATAAACGGTAAAGGATAATGATCTTTCTTAGTAACTTTGTTGACCTTTTTAAAGTCGATGCACATCCTATAACCAACTACTACCCTCTGAGGAATAAGCTCGTTATTCTCATTAGGCACAATAGTAATTCCTCCTTTCTTAGGAACACAATGCACAGGACTAACCCATCTACTATCAGCAATAGGATAAATAATACCAGTATCAAGGAGTTTCAATACCTCATTTCTTACCACTTTCTTCATCTTAGGAATTAAGCGGCGTTGATGTTCAACAACTGGCTTTGCATCTGGCTCCATATTAATAGCATGCTGACATATAGTAGGAGAAATCCCTTTTAAATCATCAAGAGTATATCCCATAGCTCCTCGATGTTTCCTCAATATCTCCAATAACCTTTCTTCTTCCTTTCCTGAAAGTTTAGAACTGATAATAACAGGATATATTTTCTTATCATCGATATAAGCATATTTAAGATCATCAGGTAAAGGTTTTAAATCAAAAATAGGATCTTCCTTAGGTGGCAAAGTGGTACCCAAATCTTCCACAGGTAAATTGTGTTTAATTAACTCTAGTTGACGAAGAAGGATCTTGTCAATCTCATCTCTTTCTTCTCTGAAGATCTCACTTTCATGGTTCTCCATAAATTGCTGCAAAGCATTATTAGGAGCAAGAGAAATAGAGGCAAGCTATTCAACTCAAAAATCTTCATTAGGCAATTCATTTTCATAAGGAGCATTAGTAAACTTAGAAAAATTAAACTCATAAGATTTTCCATCAAACTTATTCAAAATTTTCTCCTTCTTACAATCTATAACAGCGCCACAAATATTCAAAAAGGGTCTACCAAAAATAATAGGACAAGTTTTACTAGCAGCCTTACCAAGTACAAGAAAATCAGTAGGGTATTTAGTCTTACCACATAAAACTTCCACATCTCTAACAATACCAATCGGCAGGATAGTCTCTCTGTTAGCAAGCTGAATAACCACATCAATTTCTTCAAGTTCACAAGGAGCAATTTCATGCATGCTTTCTCTGTAAAGCTCATAAGGAATAGCACTTGAACTTGCACCAATGTCGCATAAACCATAATAGCAATGATCACCAATCCTGACATAAAACACAGGAACACTCGTTTTCCTAGGTCTACTAGGATGTGAAACAATGTTAGAAGCATCTTCACAAAAGATAATATGTCCATCTTCTACATTTTTAGTAACAAGGTCCTTCACTATTGCTATAGGAGACTTAACAACAATTTACTCATCAGGTTCTACAGCTTTCTTTGCACTTTTCTTAAGCACACTAATTAAAGTAGAATGTTCCTTTACCTTAGCAGGGAAAGGCGTTTTCTCAAAATAAAGCTCAGGCAGAATGCGATCAACAGTACAAACTTCAGTAGGTGTAGCAGGAACACAACTAGCAATATCTTTATAAGGCGCATGATACTTGTTCCAAACCTTCTTTGGATCATTAAGATAAGAGGCAAAGGATTTAAAACAGTTAGCAAGTATTTGAGAATCAAGACCATAAACAGCACTAACATTATGAAAGTCATCGGTTCCCATAAAAGCTTTAATGCATTCATAATCATAATTTATACCTGTCTTTCTACCTTTGTCGTTCACCCATCCTTAGTATTTTCTTGAATACGGTCTAGAAGATCCCATTTAGCTTCTTCTTTCATATGTGTAAATGATCCAGAGCAAGAGGCATCCAATAAATCCTTGTCATAAAGAGTAAGCCTTGCATAGAAGTTATTAATAACAATATTACTGGGGAGCTCATGAATGGGGCATTTGAGCATTAGTGACTTCAATCTCCCCCACGCTTGGGCAATACTCTCTCCATCATGAGGCCAAAAATTATATATCTGATTCCTATCTTTATGAATCTCACTTGGAGGATAAAATTTGGAATAAAAGAGAGGTACAATTTCCTCCTAGCCAATAGATGGACCATCCTTCAGCAGCCTATACCATTTCGTGGCTCTACCCTTCAGTGATAAAGAGAATAGCTTTCTCTTGACCTGGCTTGATGAAATACCTGCACACTTAAACAACTCGCATAATTCATGTATAAAGAGTAAATGATCACCCGGATGGACAGTTCCATCTCTTGCATAGCGGTTATTCATAACACGTTCAACAATTTTCATAGGTATTTTAAAAGGATCTAATTGAGCAGACGGTGGTTCATCCACTACCGTGATAGTAGCAGTAGTGTTCCCAAATAGGGAACCAAATGGAGAGTTCTCCATAGCAATGTAAAATAAAAGACAGAAATAAAAACAATACTCACAGCGAAAGTTATCTTTACCAATTCCACTCTTCAATAGCGCTTCACTCCCAGGCAAAGGCGCCAGAAAATAGTCTTGATGACCTACAAATAAAGGGGGGGGTGTATCATAGTACTTTCGATAAATAAGAGTGTCGAACCCAACGAGGAGCAGAAGGTGTTGACAAGCGGTTTTGATCAAGGATTCACTGTAAATACTAGCAAACGGGTTTTCAGGGGTATTTGATAATGCAAATAAATAAAGTACGAGTAAATAAAAGACAATAATAGTAATTGCTGCAAGTGGCCCAATCCTTTCTAGAGCAAAGGACAAGCCGTTTGTGTAACTTATAATTACCAAACGTTCCTGAGGACACACGGGAGTTTCTGTCGAGAGCTTTCGCTTCATGCTGCTAAGTAATCTTCATTGGTTTGATAAGTGTTATAGGGGTGAACCTGTGCTAGCGTACTACCCTTACTAGGACTAATACACACTTGTGATTATACCCCTTGCAAGCATACGTAAATACAAGAAAGTAATTAAGATAAATCTAACCACAACCTTAAACTCTGAGATCCTATGCTCCCTGGTGCAATGGTTTCCTAACGGGGTTTAGGTTTCTGTCGCTCCGGCAACCCCACAATTAGTAGCCAAATACACAATGCATTCCACTAGGCCCATAAAGGTGAAGTATCATGTAGTCGACGTTCACATGACACCACTAGTAGAATAACACCACAACATATAAATATCAAACCATTAAATATTACTCAACATAGTTTCACTACTAACATCTCGACTTCTCCCATGTTCTCAAGAACTAAACGAACTACTCACAAGACATCATATGGATCATGACCAGAGGTGAAATAATGGTAAATAACAATATGAACATAAACCTTAATTCAACGATTCCACTCAATAGCATCAACTACAAGAGTAATCAACACCGGGAAAGTTTCCTCTAAGAATTTGATAAGATTCAACCCAAGATGTTACAGCGGGATGGCGTGGTGATGGTGGAGATGGAGGTGCTGGTGATGATGATGATGATCCCGATGAAGTCCAGCGCGATGCTGATGACGATGGCGACGATCTCCTCTCTCCGGGAAGGAATTTCCCTGGCAGATTTCTGCCTGCTGGAGACCTTTTCTCTCTCGGTATTTTCCGCCCCGCAGAGGCGGCGGTGTCTATCTCTGAGTCCTCCCCCCTTTGACTTAGGTTTTTGAGGAAGACAATACATGCGAGAGAGCGATGCCAGAAGTGGGCTAGGGTGGCCTCACCCCAGGGTGGCGCGGCCAGGGGCTGGCCCGCGCCACCTGGTGGTGTGGGCCCCCTGCTGCTCCTTTTGCCCTCTCCTTCTGGCTACTTTCGTCTTCTGGTAATATATGAATTTTTGTATATTTTCCTGGAATTGTTGATCTTCAGAAATATGGTGTCTTGACGGTCCTTTTTTTAGCAGAATCCTGACTCCGACAGCAAGTTCTCCATTAATCATCAAACATGCAAAAACAACGGAAACAACATAAGTATCACCTCTAAATATGAAATATATCAATGAATAACAGTAAATTATGATATAAAATAGTGATGCAAAATGGACGTATCACACGCCGCTGGCGCCTCCTCAACACGCTCGGTCACGTTTGCAGCTGCAATACAACCCATGCTGCCACGGTCGCCTACATTACAAGGCGGAGCGTCATGCCCGGGACCCTGCATGCGTGATACGTCTCAAACGTATCTATAATTTTTGATGCTCCATGCTTGTTTTTACACCATTTGCCTATTGTTTCGTTACACTTAGTGGCATTTTTATACATTTTCCGGAACTAACCTATTAACGAAGTGCCACAGTGCCAGTTTCCTGTTTTCTGCTGTTTTTGTGTTTCAGAAGTGATACACAGGAAATATTCTCGGAATTGGACGAAACAAGTTCCTGAAGTCATATTTCACCGGGGAGCTCCCAAACATCCGAAGACCTGACGGAGNGCTGACATATAGTAGGAGAAATCCCTTTTAAATCATCAAGAGTATATCCCATAGCCCCTCGGTGTTTCCTCAATATCTCCAATAACCTTTCTTCTTCCTTCCCTAAAAGTTTAGAGCTAATAACAACAGGATATATTTTCTTATCATCGATATAAGCATATTTAAGATCATTAGGTAAAGATTTTAAATAAAAAAAGATCTTCCTTAGGTGGCAAAGTGGTACCCAAATCCTCCACATGTAAATTGTGTTTAAGCAACTCTGGCTGACGAAGAAGAATCTCGTCAATCTCATCTCTTTCTTCCCTGAAGATCTCACTTTTGTGTTCCTCCATAAATTGCTGCAAGGCATTATTAGGAGCAAGAGCAATAGAGGCAAGCTGTTCAACTCGAAAATCATCATTAGGCAATTCATTTTCATAAGGAGCTTTGGTAAACTTAGAAAAATTAAACTCATAAGATTCTCCATCAAACTTAGTCAAAATTTTCTCCTTCTTAGAATCTATAACAGCGCCACAAGTATTCAAAAAGGGTCTACCAAAAATAATAGGACAAGTTTTACTAGCAGTTGTACCGAGTATTAGAAAATCAGTAGGATATTTAGTCTTACCGCATAGAACTTCCACATCTCTAACAATACCAATTGGAGAGATAGTTTCTCTATTAGCAAGCTGAATAACCACATCAATTTCTTCAAGTTCACAAGGACCAATTTCATGCATGATTTCTTTATAAAGCTCATAAGGAATAGCACTTGAACTTGCACCAATGTTGCATAAACCATAATAGCAATGATCACCAATCCTGACAGAAAGCACAGGAACACTTGTTTTCCTATGTCTACTAGGATGTGAAACAATGTTAGAAGCATCTCCACAAAAGATAATATGTCCATCTTCTACATTTTTAGTAACAAGGTCCTTCACTATAGCCACAGGAGACTTAACAGTAATTTGCTCATCAGGTTCTACAACTTTCTTAGCACTTTTTTAAGCACCCTAATTAAAGTAGAATGCTCCTTTACCTTAGCAGGGAAAGGCACTTTCTCAAGATAAGGCCCAGGCAAAATGCGATCAACAGTACAAACTTCAGTAGTTCTAGCAGGAACATAACTAACAGTATCTTTATAAGGCGCATGGTACTTGTTCCAATCCTTCTTTGGAACATCAAGATAAGAGGCAAAGGCCTTAAAACAGTTAGCAAGTATTTGAGAATCAAGACCATAAATAGCACTAACATTATGAAAGTCATCAGTTCCCATAAAAGCTTTAATGCATTCATAATCATAATTTATACCTGACTTTCTACCTTTGTCGTTCTCTCAACCTTTAGTATTTTCTTGAATACGGTCAAGAAGATCCCATTTATCTTCTTCTTTCATACATGTAAATGATCCAGAGCAAGAGGCATCCAATAAATCCTTGTCATAAAGAGTAAGCCTTGCATAGAAGTTATTAATAACAATATTACTGGGGAGCTCATGAATGGGGCATTTGAGCATTAGTGACTTCAATCTCCCCCACGCTTGGGCAATACTCTCTCCATCATGAGGCCAAAAATTATATATCTGATTCCTATCTTTATGAATCTCACTTGGAGGATAAAATTTGGAATAAAAGAGAGGTACAATTTCCTCCTAGCCAATAGATGGACCATCCTTCAGCAGCCTATACCATTTCGTGGCTCTACCCTTCAGTGATAAAGAGAATAGCTTTCTCTTGACCTGGCTTGATGAAATACCTGCACACTTAAACAACTCGCATAATTCATGTATAAAGAGTAAATGATCACCCGGATGGACAGTTCCATCTCTTGCATAGCGGTTATTCATAACACGTTCAACAATTTTCATAGGTATTTTAAAAGGATCTAATTGAGCAGACGGTGGTTCATCCACTACCGTGATAGTAGCAGTAGTGTTCCCAAATAGGGAACCAAATGGAGAGTTCTCCATAGCAATGTAAAATAAAAGACAGAAATAAAAACAATACTCACAGCGAAAGTTATCTTTACCAATTCCACTCTTCAATAGCGCTTCACTCCCAGGCAAAGGCGCCAGAAAATAGTCTTGATGACCTACAAATAAAGGGGGGGGTGTATCATAGTACTTTCGATAAATAAGAGTGTCGAACCCAACGAGGAGCAGAAGGTGTTGACAAGCGGTTTTGATCAAGGATTCACTGTAAATACTAGCAAACGGGTTTTCAGGGGTATTTGATAATGCAAATAAATAAAGTACGAGTAAATAAAAGACAATAATAGTAATTGCTGCAAGTGGCCCAATCCTTTCTAGAGCAAAGGACAAGCCGTTTGTGTAACTTATAATTACCAAACGTTCCTGAGGACACACGGGAGTTTCTGTCGAGAGCTTTCGCTTCATGCTGCTAAGTAATCTTCATTGGTTTGATAAGTGTTATAGGGGTGAACCTGTGCTAGCGTACTACCCTTACTAGGACTAATACACACTTGTGATTATACCCCTTGCAAGCATACGTAAATACAAGAAAGTAATTAAGATAAATCTAACCACAACCTTAAACTCTGAGATCCTATGCTCCCTGGTGCAATGGTTTCCTAACGGGGTTTAGGTTTCTGTCGCTCCGGCAACCCCACAATTAGTAGCCAAATACACAATGCATTCCACTAGGCCCATAAAGGTGAAGTATCATGTAGTCGACGTTCACATGACACCACTAGTAGAATAACACCACAACATATAAATATCAAACCATTAAATATTACTCAACATAGTTTCACTACTAACATCTCGACTTCTCCCATGTTCTCAAGAACTAAACGAACTACTCACAAGACATCATATGGATCATGACCAGAGGTGAAATAATGGTAAATAACAATATGAACATAAACCTTAATTCAACGATTCCACTCAATAGCATCAACTACAAGAGTAATCAACACCGGGAAAGTTTCCTCTAAGAATTTGATAAGATTCAACCCAAGATGTTACAGCGGGATGGCGTGGTGATGGTGGAGATGGAGGTGCTGGTGATGATGATGATGATCCCGATGAAGTCCAGCGCGATGCTGATGACGATGGCGACGATCTCCTCTCTCCGGGAAGGAATTTCCCTGGCAGATTTCTGCCTGCTGGAGACCTTTTCTCTCTCGGTATTTTCCGCCCCGCAGAGGCGGCGGTGTCTATCTCTGAGTCCTCCCCCTTTGACTTAGGTTTTTGAGGAAGACAATACATGCGAGAGAGCGATGCCAGAAGTGGGCTAGGGTGGCCTCACCCCAGGGTGGCGCGGCCAGGGGCTGGCCCGCGCCACCTGGTGGTGTGGGCCCCCTGCTGCTCCTTTTGCCCTCTCCTTCTGGCTACTTTCGTCTTCTGGTAATATATGAATTTTTGTATATTTTCCTGGAATTGTTGATCTTCAGAAATATGGTGTCTTGACGGTCCTTTTTTTAGCAGAATCCTGACTCCGACAGCAAGTTCTCCATTAATCATCAAACATGCAAAAACAACGGAAACAACATAAGTATCACCTCTAAATATGAAATATATCAATGAATAACAGTAAATTATGATATAAAATAGTGATGCAAAATGGACGTATCACACGCCGCTGGCGCCTCCTCAACACGCTCGGTCACGTTTGCAGCTGCAATACAACCCATGCTGCCACGGTCGCCTACATTACAAGGCGGAGCGTCATGCCCGGGACCCTGCATGCGTGATACGTCTCAAACGTATCTATAATTTTTGATGCTCCATGCTTGTTTTTACACCATTTGCCTATTGTTTCGTTACACTTAGTGGCATTTTTATACATTTTCCGGAACTAACCTATTAACGAAGTGCCACAGTGCCAGTTTCCTGTTTTCTGCTGTTTTTGTGTTTCAGAAGTGATACACAGGAAATATTCTCGGAATTGGACGAAACAAGTTCCTGAAGTCATATTTTACCCGGAAGCTTCCAGAGATCCTAAGAAGTGTCGGAGGGGGGCCACCAGGGCCCCACACAAGGGGGCGGCGCGACCTGGCCCCTGGGCGCGCCACCCCTGTGTGAGAGCCCCTGGCTCCACCTCTGACATCGCCCCTTCGCCTATAAGTACCCCCCAACGAGAAATACCTAAAGGCCCGATCAGTTTTCCAGAATACATCACGATCCGCCGCCGCCGTCGACCCGAAGATCGGGAGGGTCCAGAAGCTCTTCCCGGCACCCTGCCGGAGAGGGGAATCGCCACCGGAGGTCTTCTTCATCGCCATGCTTGCCTCCGGAGCGATGAGTGAGTAGTCTACCTTGGACTATGGGTCCATAGCAGTAGCTAGATGGTTGTCTTCTCCACCATGTGCTTCATGTTTAGATCTCATGAGCTGCCCTACATGATTGAGATCACCGTTATGTAATTCTATGATGTTGGTTTGTTGGGATCCGATGAATATTGGTGTTTATGATTAAGTTGTTGTACTGAATTATATCTTTTGTTATCTCTATGTTGCTTATGATCTTGCATGCTCTCCGTTGTTAGTAGCTATCTTGGCCGAGTAGTTGCTAGTGACTCCAAGAGGGGGTATTTATGCTCGATAGTGGGTTCATGTCTCTATTTCACCTGGGGGAGTGACAGAAACCTCTAAGGTGGTAGATGTGCTGTTGCTACTAGGGAGAAAACAACATTCATATGCTCAAGGGAATATGCTTTGTTTACATTACACACTTTGCTTAATGCAATTATCTGTTGTTCGCAACTTAATACTTCTAGTGTCGGGGGGATAACCCCCGGTAGGGTCAAGAGACTAGAAAGACACAAAGTCTATGGTTGACTTATGCCGGGTTATCAAGAAAGGGCCTGGCCGGAATATAAGAGCATCGGCCAGGCCGGCATATGTGTGTATCCCGGCTAATACTTGGATATGCCGGTATAGCCAGAATACTGGTATATTTGTGCCGGCATATACTTAGATATGCCGGCCTAACCATTTGGTGTGTTGTGCAGGAGCAGGGGAGGCCGGATTACCCGACCCTCGTAGGTCGTTGGTCCGGCATATATGTCCTGGGTATGGCCAACGGTCATATCCGGGATACTTAAGTCAACCAAGGTGTCATATCCCTACAATCAAGGAAGAAAACATCCAAGCATGGTAGCAGAGTAAGATGGCAGGGTGCACAGTGGAGGTTACCTACCCTCACTGTGCACAAGTACGAGCTCACCGCACAGAGGTAAGGCCATAGTTCAAGAGGTACAAGGTACAGGGATATGGCGTCCCATCGAGAGCAATCAGGGGCAAAGTCAAGGGTCTCTGCCATCGTCACCAGCTCCTGTTTGGAGTGTAGCCCGTGTCTTGTGGTCTGTATGACCGTTGTAACCCTGGCCACCACTATATAAGGTGGCATAGGGAGCCCTGGTAAAGGGTTGGTCACTCTGTGTTCTTACACTTAGCAGTTCATCTTCCTTCTCTAGCAGAGAGCTTGGAAGCACCATTGTTGTGTACTACATCAACCCAAATATACAACCAGTAGAGCAGGAGTAGGGGTGTTATCTCCTTACGAGAGCCCCGAACCTGGGTAGATCAGTGTCTCTTTCTGTCGTGCTTTTTAGCTCGTTCCCCTCTCCCGAATCCACCAGCATCTAGCTCGAACCCCATTTAAGCCATCCCATGGCATATGTTGTTTCACCACGACGACATTTGGCGCCCACCGTGGGGCAGATCGATATGCTGGGCGGAGTGTTCATTCGGACGGGGTCTGTGATAGCAGCTTCGGGAGTGCGCGTGGTCTCTGGCCTCGTCCAGAGGCTAGGCTCGCTCAGTTTCGTCAGTGACAACGCCGGTTGTCTCGGTGGCCGGCCGTTCCCCAGGGATGGCCGGATTATGTCTTTCGGTTCCCACGAGGTGTACGTGGGGACTGAGAGAATTTGAGGAAGGAGGTGCTGGTGGCGTCGGATCCTCCGTCACATCGGCTGGCTCACGCTGGGCTTGGTTTCACTTGTTCTTAAATTATTTGTATCTAGTCACCCTCTTAAACTTTGAGGTGTCCTATGCATTTATGTTTTGCTCTCTTTGAAGGACAAGCTGAAAACCATTTGTATGTTTTTCCTTATGATTTGAACACACGTTTGACTTTCATTGTTTCATTATCATGATCTTTTGTTTGTGTTCATTTGCATGTTTACAACATGGTTGCTAAGTTCTTATTGTCATGATTATATCTTTCATGCCCATGTTTTAAGTTCTATTGATCCCAGCTCACCAATACTTACATATATGATCAAGATTGTGTAGGTTCATGTCACCTCAAAAATTATTCTTTGTTATCACTTACCTACTCGAGGACGAGCAGGAGTTAAGCTTGGGGATGCTTGATACGTCTCAAACGTATCTATAATTTTTGATGCTCCATGCTTGTTTTTACACCATTTGCCTATTGTTTCGTTACACTTAGTGGCATTTTTATACATTTTCCGGAACTAACCTATTAACGAAGTGCCACAGTGCCAGTTTCCTGTTTTCTGCTGTTTTTGTGTTTCAGAAGTGATACACAGGAAATATTCTCGGAATTGGACGAAACAAGTTCCTGAAGTCATATTTTACCCGGAAGCTTCCAGAGATCCAAAGTAGTGTCGGAGGGGGGCCACCAGGGCCCCACACAAGGGGGCGGCGCGGCCTGGCCCCTGGCCGCGCCACCCCTGTGTGAGAGCCCCTGGCTCCACCTCTGACATCGCCCCTTCGCCTATAAGTACCCCACGACGAGAAATACCTAAAGGCCCAATCAGTTTTCCAGAATACATCGCGATCCGCCGCCGCCGTCGACCCGAAGATCGGGAGGGTCCAGAAGCTCTTCCCGGCACCCTGCCGGAGAGGGGAATCGCCACCGGAGGTCTTCTTCATCGCCATGCTTGCCTCCGGAGCGATGAGTGAGTAGTCTACCTTGGACTATGGGTCCATAGCAGTAGCTAGATGGTTGTCTTCTCCACCATGTGCTTCATGTTTAGATCTCATGAGCTGCCCTACATGATTGAGATCACCGTTATGTAATTCTATGATGTTGGTTTGTTGGGATCCGATGAATATTGGTGTTTATGATTAAGTTGCTGTACTGAATTATATCTTTTGTTATCTCTATGTTGTTTATGATCTTGCATGCTCTCCATTGTTAGTAGCTATCTTGGCCGAGTAGTTGCTAGTGACTCCAAGAGGGGGTATTTATGCTCGATAGTGGGTTCATGTCTCTATTTCACCTGGGGGAGTGACAGAAACCTCTAAGGTGGTAGATGTGTTGTTGCTACTAGGGAGAAAACAACATTCATATGCTCAAGGGCATATGCTTTGTTTACATTACACACTTTGCTTAATGCAATTATCTGTTGTTCGCAACTTAATACTTCTAGGGTGTTCGGATGATATCCCCGGGGGTGGATTATTAGTCATAGATGCAGTTGGATGGCGGTCTATGTATTTTGTTGTAATGCCCAGAGTAAATCTCATAGTGATCTTCTTGACATATCACGTTATCTTTATTCTATCAATTGCCCAACTGTAATTTGTTTACCCAGCATGTTATTTTATCTATGGAGAGATACCACTAGTGAACTGTGGACCCCGGTCCTATTTTAATCATATTGCAATCACCTGTTTACTTTTCCCGTACTGTTTACTTTACTCGCATATACTCTACTGTTTTCCACTCGATACACTCATAACCTTTGTTTCAAGCAAACCGGTGAGATTGACAACCTCATCGCAAGTTGGGAACAAAGTATTTGTTTGTGTGTGTGCAGGTTCCACAACACCTTCAGTCGTCATCGTCTCCCTTCTCCTGTTCGATAAACCTTGGTTTCTTAACTGAGGGAAAACTTGCCGCTACACTCATCATACCTTCCTCTTGGGGTTCCCAACGGGCTGGTCATCACCACGCACAAGGACTTACTGCTCCCACGTCATCATCACACGAGTAGCAATGCGCAGGCTCTATCACGGATGGACGGGTCACGATCATCGTCGCCAGGGGTCCCGCTCTTGCAACTTGGCCGCCTGGTGCCTACCCTTGACCTCAACCGTACTCTGGTGCCCACTGATTCATGTATGGCTGCCAAAATGAGGCCATAGACACTTCCGCTTGCAAACATGTCCGCAGTTCGCAACCTGTTCGACGAAATGCTACTTCCGATGTCGACCCTCTCGGTATGGCCCTGGCCGATCTCAAGTGCGATGTTTCCGCCCTTGCTTTTGGTGAGATCTTGAAGGGGTTGATGGCCAAGAAGGATGAGACACTAGCCAAGAGGGATCAGAAGCAACGCCGGGAGAAAGAGGCCACCTGTGCTAGCTTCATGACCTCACAAAGAGGGCTCTTGACATTGAAGAGAGTCTTGCATGTGCAAATGCCACCGAGGCCGAGGCCATGATGCTACATGAGGAGAACCTGATCATGTTAGCCGAGTTAAGCATCATGGTCCCATAACAAAAGGCTTATTTCGAAAGAAAGCATGATTGCACATTAGCATGCATGACTTGTCTATTTTGCATGAAATTTGTGCCCTTTGCCCTATCGTTTCAAAATATTGTGATTAAATTATGTGATCCCCTATTTAGTGAAATAGGAAAAAAGGCGACAAGCCGCAAAGCAAATGCATCGGGCCACTAGGCTGTCTGTGAACCAAACGGTCAGAGACAAAAATTGGCCAAAAACGTACTCCCTCCGTTCGGAAATATAAGATGTTTTAGCTTTGTGAAGCGAATGTATCTAGATATCTTTTAGTGTATAGGTTCGCTCAAATCTATACACTAAAAGATGTCTAGATACATCAGCTTCACAAAACTAAAACATCTTATATTTCTAAACGGAGGGAGTATGTACGACTCGACTCGACCTAAACGGATCAAAATAACTACCTTCAGTATTCAAAATGATCGGACCACTAGCGATGCACCAACGAGTCATCTTGCCCCTCCATTCCAATCTCGAACCATCTGCTCGCATCTCTCCCTCCGCCGCGAGCACCAGCAGCCATGGACGTCTCAGGAACCACCGCCGGAGCCAAGGGAAAGAAGGGAGCGGCGGGGCGCACGGCCGGTGGCCCCAGGAAGAAGTCGGTCACCAGGTCCGTCAAGGCCGGCCTCTAGTTCCCCATCGCCCGCATCGGCCGGTACCTCAAGAAGGGCCGGTACGCGCAGCGCGTCGGCACCAGCGCCCCGTCTACCTCGCCGCCGTCCTCGAGTACCTCACCGCTGAGGTCCTCGAGCTCGCCGGGAACGCCGCCAAGGACAACAAGAAGTCCCGCATCATCCCGCGCCACCTCCTGCTCGCCGTCAGGAACGACTAGGAGCTCGGCAAGCTGCTCGCCGGTGTCACCATCGCGCACGGCGGCGTGCTGCCCAAGATCCACTCCGTGCTCCTCCCCAAGAAGACGGCGGACAAGGCCGCCAAGGAGTCCAAGGAGCCCAAGAAGACCGGCAAGTCTCCGAAGAGAGAGAAGTACAATTTACCCCCCTAAACTTGCCCTAAAGTTCAGATTACAACCTCCAACTCTTATTTGGTTCAAGTTTCAACCCTGAACTCAAAAAACCGTTTGAAATACAACCCTTTTATTGGTTAAACAGGTTTTGTTGCCACGTCTGCTGGTATTTTTATATGCTTCGTAGGAGAAATATACCCATACGTGTACATATATAGGTCCTCGTACAAGGGCATAATCCTTTCTCGTATAGTTCACCATCAGCTCATACTCTCATGCCTAAATCCGTTAGACAAGGTGAGTTAATTTCTACGTATCATGTACATATATTTATATGCCTCCAGATCTCAAGATCTAACTAGACAGCGGTGGCATGGGCAGGGTCTGGATCGATGGCGGCGGGCGGCAGGGGCGGATCGATGCAGTGGGCTAGACGGGCGGCTGCACTGAGAGCTGGCTCATCGGCGGAAGATACTTGTCGCGATCGTGTCCTCTGTTTCTCAGCGTTTTAGAGCAGACGAACCGACGATCTCACGAGAAGAGAGAGAAGTACACTATAGGCATGCATGTACAGGAGGTAAAATACCGGTATGATCTCGATAGTACAGGTATATTGAGTCAGCATAGAGGAAAAAACCTGCTGATTTGGCAACAAAAACCGGGGCAAGCCTGTCAAACGGTGCAAGGGGTGTATTTTGAACGGTTTTTAGAGTTTAGGGGTGATACTTGAACCAAATGAGAGTGGAGGGTTGTAAACTGATCTTTGAGACAAGTTTAGGGGGGTTAAGTGGACTTCTCTCCTCCGAAGAAGGCTTAGATCGATGCGTCCATATCTGTTCTTCGTAGTGGTGTTTGTCCAGATGCGTCCATATCTGTTACTTGTTCTGTGCTTGTTAATGGAAGAATGCTACAGTAGAAATTTCAAAAAAAAAAATCTTGCCCCTCCATTCAAAATATACAAGGGCTCTGATCGTGCTCACCGCAGTAGCGCCTACGGTTCCTCCATTCTGTGTGCGTGGGCGGGCAGTCCATGGCGCCGCAGGCCGCAGCCTTCGTCCCGTCCTTTCTGCCCACGTGTCGATGGTCAATAAAGTAGCTCTGTTCCGCACCGCGCTACCGCTACTCATCCTGGTCTTTACCCGCCGACCATCCTCCCTCTACCAAGATCCTCGCTCATCTGTGGGCCAACGATGTCAGGGAGGGTGTGTCTCGTCAGGCAGGTGACCGGACGGCTTCGGGGCCCTGAGCGACGAGTCTGCCTGGACCAAGTCTTCGTACTCCGAGTCCATGGTCTGGTTCACGAGCCAGTCACCGGACTCGGTGCACCAACGCCAGGTTCTTCCACTGCGCCTGCCTCCTCGTCCTCCTCGCCAACGCAGGCGGCAGCCCAAAAACCCCACCTCCTGCGACCTCCGGAATCTTCCAGCAGCAGGCGAGCGGGATCCCCAGGGCCTAGACATGGCGCTGCCGTACATCTACCGCGCCTTCGACGACGGCGTCACCGGTATGAGCCCTCGCTTCCCGTCCCAGCCTCCTCTCCAATTCTCCCCCTATCTCTGCCCTCTGGACTAACTGTCGGCGGTTGTGCCGTGCGCTCGTGTCTGCAGGTGAGAAGGCTCTCATGAAGGCGGCCATGGACGGCAACCTCGTCCACCTCAAAGGTACACCCTTTTCCTTTCTCCTCTTCGCCGCCGCATCCGTGGCCTATTTTTTCCTCAAATTCAGAGTTCAGTCACCGGCAACAAGCCTAACATCAAATACTTTTGAGTATTCGGTTGTAAGCGCTTCTATCTTAGAAAGGGTGTTCATTTGTCCAAGTTTGACTCTAAAGCTCTTGAGGGTATCTTTGTTGGTTATGCCGCTGAATCTCATGCTTTTAGAATCTTTGACAAAGAGTCCGCTCGTGTTATTGAAGTTTCTAACGTGAGATTCGACGAGAATGACGGCTCCTGTGTGGAGCAAAGTGGTGTTTGTGATGTAGGTGACGAAATACCTCCTCAAGCCATAAAAAGAATGGGTGTGGGTCATCTCATACCCATTGAGGAACACCTTTTGGCGGAAGGAGAAGGACTATGCTCTACTCAAGTGGAGCCTTCATCTTCACAAGCTCCACAAGCATCACAAGGTCCGATTGATGCTAACCAAAGACAAGCTCTAGACCCTCACTCAAGCAAGCAAGGCCAAGATCAAGACCAAGTGGAAGGTGGTGATTCTTCACCAATGGTAGATCAAGGCCAAGCCCAAAGATGATGAGCATACTCATATTGATGATCAAGCTCAAGTTGAAGGTCAAGGCGAGGACCAAAATGGTGGTGATGACCAAGTGGCTTTTCAAGAGTCTTTTGAAGAAGCTCAAGCTCGCCGTGCAAAGAAAGTGGAAGAGGCTCTTCGCAAAGGGAGCCATACCTTGGATAGTGTGATTGGAAGTGTGAGGAAAGGGGTTTCTACATGGAGACAATTAGCCAACTTTAGTATCTATCATGCCTTCGTCTCTTGTGTGGAACCCCAAAAGGTGTTTGAGGCACTAGAAGACCCGGATTGGGTAGAAGCTATGCACGAAGAACTCAACAACTTCAAGCGCAACAAAGTTTGGTCTTTGGTAGAGAAGCCCAAGGATTGCCGCAACGTCATCGGAACCAAGTGGGTGTTCAAGAACAATCAAGACGCCAATGGGATCGTTGTGAGGAACAAGGCTCGCTTGGTTGCTCAAGGATACTCGCAAGTTGAAGGCACTGACTATGGGGAGACCTACGCTCCCGTGGCTCGCCTTGAGTCAATCCGTATCCTCCTTGCTTATGCTTCCCACCATAATTTTAAGTTGCATCAAATGGATGTGAAGAGTGCTTTTCTCAACGGTCCTCTACATGAATTAGTATATGTAAAGCAACCCCTGGGCTTTGAGGACCCTCATTTCCCGAACCATGTCTACAAACTCAATAAGGCGCTCTATGGCCTTAAACAAGCCCCACGTGCGTGGTATGAGCATCTTAAAGAGTTACTAGTGGACCATGGTTTTGAGATAGGGCTCATTGATCCAACTCTTTTTACTAAGAGGGTCAATGGGGAGCTTTTTATATGCCAAATTTATGTAGACGACATCATATTTGGCTCTTCTAACAAAATCTTCAATGATGAATTTGCAAAGCTAATGACAGATAAATTTGAGATGTCTATGATGGGAGAGTTGAAATTCTTTCTTGGCTTTGAGGTTCGGCAATTGAGAGGTGGGACATTCATCAATCAAGCCAAGTATATCCAAGACATGCTCAAGAAATTCAACATGGACTCCAGAGTTAAGGGAGCCAAAAACCCCATGCCAACTAAGGTTACTCTTGATCTCGATCCTAATGGTAAAGAGGTGGATCAAAAGCTAGACCGTTCTATGATTGGCTCGTTACTCTATCTTTGTGCATCTAGACCCGATATCATGCTTAGTGTGGGAATGTGTGCACGTTACCAAGCCGCCCCAAAGGAAAGCCATTTGATGGCCGTGAAAAGAATCTTTCGATATTTGATTCATACCCCAACTTTTGGCCTTTGGTACCCGAAGGGATAAGCTTTGAGCTTGTTGGGTACTCGGATTCCGATTGGGTGGGAGACATCAACTTTCGGGGCTTTCCAATTTCTTGGTAGGTCCTTAGTTAGTTGGTCTTCCAAGAAGCAAAATTGTGTGTCTCTCTCCACCGCCGAAGCCGAGTATATGTCTGCGGCAAGTTGTTGTGCTCAACTCCTTTGGATGAGGCAAACGTTGAAGGACTATGGAGTTCATTGCGACAAGGTTCCACTCTTGTGTGACAATGAGAGTGCCATCAAGATTGCTCATAATCCGGTTCAACACAACAAGACGAAGCACATTGAGATCCGATATCGCTTCATCCGGGACCATGTCAATCGAGCTGATATTAAACTATCTTTTGTAGGTACAAATGATCAACTCGCCGACATCTTCACAAAGCCCCTTGATGAAGCAAGATTTTGAGAGTTGAGGCATGAGTTGAATATCATTGATTCTTGCAATGTTGCTTGAAAGTGTGCACTCATTCCCATACGATAGCACGTGTTCTAATCTAGATATGGGCATGGATATAGGGGGAGTGCGGTCCTAATTCATTGGACTATCCCTCCCCCCATAATGCCGAAAGTAATGAAATCATCCTCTTAATATCATTTTGTGATATATGAGCTTCAATGATGAGTATTGGTTATGAACCCAAGATATATCTTCGTGGTTCAATGCCAAAACACTCATATATGGTGGCTCCGGCCATCGACCTCTTCCTTGAAGAGTTAATTCCTTGAAAATCCTTTTGAGTTTTTATTGAGCTTTCTTGGTTTTTGTTGCTCTTTGATATGGGAAGGCACTTATGTTGGTTTTTACCAAGTCGTTTTTGTTGTCTCTTGCAACATTAAGTGCCGAGAACCACTCCATGCTTGTTTCTCTAACCTAAGCCCCCATCGTCTCTAAAACACTTTGTTCTAACACACAAGTCAACCTCTTGTTTTACCTTGGTTCATGATGAGATGGCCGGACTTTCCTTGTGCAAGTGATAGAATTTTTCCAAAGGGTGGAAACCCTTATTTCCTGGGCAAAATTTCTTGTTTCCATGTACTTCCAGGAAGTGGTGCACTTCCCAGTACATGGGGCGGAAATTTGCCCCGGAAATTTGGGCGGAAACATTAAATTTCTGCCTCCCCCCCCCCGGAAATTTCATCACTTACCCCAGAAATTCCGGGGGCCGAAAATTCCGCCCCCAGGGCCAGAATTTCCGCCCCCAGCGGTTAGCCTATAAAAGGAGGGGGCCGGGTGATACGTCTCAAACGTATCTATAATTTTTGATGCTCCATGCTTATTTTTACACCATTTGCCTATTGTTTCGTTACACTTAGTGGCACTTTTATGCATTTTCCGGAACTAACCAATTAACAAGTGCCACAGTGTCAGTTTCCTGTTTTCTGCTGTTTTTGTGTTTCAGAAGTGATACACAGGAAATATTCTCGGAATTGGACGAAACAAGTTCCTGAAGTCTTATTTTACCCGGAAGCTTCCAGAGATCTGAAGGAGAGTAGGAGGCGAGGGACCAGGGGCCCACACATAGGGGTGGCGCGGCCAGCCCCTGGCCCGCGCCACCACCGCGTGAGGCCACCTGGCCCCACCTCTGACGATGCCCCTTCGCCTATAAAGACCTCCCGACGAGAAAAACCTAAGGACCCGATCAATTTTCCAGAACACATCGCGATCCGCCGCCACCGTCGACCCAAAGATCGGGAGGGTCCAGAAGCTCTTCCCGGCACCCTGCCGGAGAGGGGAATCACCACCGGAGGTCTTCTTCATCGCCATGCTTTCCTCTAGAGCGATGAGTGAGTAGTCTACCTTGGACTATGGGTCCATAGCAGTAGCTAGATGGTTGTCTTCTCCACCATGTGCTTCATGTTTAGATCTCATGAGCTGCCCTACATGATTGAGATCACCGTTATGTAATTCTACATGTTTGGTTTGTTGGGATCCGATGAATATTGGTGTTTATGATTAAGTTGCTATACTGAATATTATCTTTTGTTATCTCTATGTTGTTTATGATCTTGCATGCTCTCCGTTGTTAGTAGCTATCTTGGCCGAGTAGTTGCTAGTGACTCCAAGAGGGGGTATTTATGCTCGATAGTGGGTTCATGCCTCTATTTCACCTGGGGGAGTGACAGAAACCTCTAAGGTGGTAGATGTGCTATTGCTACTAGGGAGAAAACAACATTCATATGCTCAAGGGCATATGCTTTGTTTACATTACACACTTTGCTTAATGCAATTATCTGTTGTTCGCAACTTAATACTTCTAGGGTGTTCGGATTGATATCCCCGGGGGTGGATTATTAGTCATAGATGCAGTTGGATGGCGGTCTATGTATTTTGTTGTAATGCCCAGAGTAAATCTCATAGTGATCTTCTTGACATATCACGTTATCTTTATTCTATCAATTGCCCAACTGTAATTTGTTTACCCAGCATGTGCTATTTTATCTATGGAGAGACACCACTAGTGAACTGTGGACCCCGGTCCTATTTCCATCATATTGCTATCACCTGTTTACTTTCTCGCACTGTTTACTTTACTCGCATATTATTACTGTTTTCCACTCGATACACTCATAACCTTTGTTTCAAGCAAACCGGTGAGATTGACAACCTCATCGTAAGTTGGGAGCAAAGTATTTGTTTGTGTGTGTGCAGGTTCCACGTTGCAGCTAGCAAGCAAAATTTGGACGAGGCGCCATATATAAATTGTCCGCTGCTATCGCAAACTAGCAAGCATCACCTTCAGTCGTCATTGTCTCTCCTCTCCTGAACGATATTAAACCTTGGTTTCTTAACTGAGGAAAAACTAGCTGCTATACTCATCACACCTTCCTCTTGGGGTTCCCAACGGGCTGGTCATTCACCACGCATCACCGGGGTGAAGATACCTCTTGGCATCTTCTTCCACCCCGACCTCCTCTCTCCAAACCGCCACTGCCGCCTCTTCAAGCACCACTCCGGTGACTCCCTAGCCACCAGAATCCCCGGATCTCGCTGGCCCATGCTCTCCTCGGTGTGGGGGTTCCTTTCCTCCACGTGGTTTTCACCATGGATGATGGTATTGTCCCAAATCTCTCTCCCTAGGTGCTCTGGCCCTAGTTCTAGATTCGTTTGGGCCGATCTGTTTTTCCTTTGAAAAGAGCATGTTTCTAGAGGTAGTATCCTGCTTAGGGAACCTAGCATTGAACTTAGATTGGTGTCGATCTACTTTTTCCAGAGATTCTTGCATCTATTTCATAGTCTTCTCAACAGGCCAGAATTTCTGCCCTTGGTACCTAAAATTCTAGGGGGACGGATATTCCGCCCTTCGGGCCAGAATTTCCGCCCCTCTGGCCGGAATTTCCGGCCCCTGTGATGAGATTAATACGACATAGATGGATCATCTCTAGAGTGTTTCTGCCTTTCTAGTTCCCTTCTATGTTCTTTCTAGCTATCTTTTCGACTTGTGTGTTCTCAACCCCCTGCTATTCTCCCTATTCCTTTCACAGGTGGCTCTAGCTCTCGTCCTCATCGTGACCAGCGTGATCGTTCCGTTACTCGCAAGCGGAACTTTCGGTTTGCCTCTGAAGGAACTTTTGAGGATGAGTACTTAGATCGTTGATACGTCTCAAACGTATCTATAATTTTTGATGCTCCATGCTTGTTTTTACACCATTTGCCTATTGTTTCGTTACACTTAGTGGCACTTTTATGCATTTTCCGGAACTAACCTATTAACAAGTGCCACAGTGCCAGTTTCCTGTTTTCTGCTGTTTTTGTGTTTCAGAGTGATACATAGGAAATATTCTCGGAATTGGACGAAACAAGTTCCTGAAGTCTTATTTTACCCGGAAGCTTCCAGAGATCCGAAGGAGAGTAGGAGGCGAGGCACCAGGGGCCCACACGCACTGGTGGCGCGGCCAGCCCCTGACCCACGCCACCGTGGTGTGAGGCCACCTGGCCCCACCTCTGACGACGCCCCTTCGCCTATAAAGACCCCCGACGAGAAAAACCTAAGTACCCGATCAGTTTTCCAGAACACATCGCGATCCGCCGCCGCCGTCGACCCGAAGATCGGGAGGGTCTAGAAGCTCTTCCCGGCACCCTGCCGGAGAGGGGAATCACCACCGGAGGTCTTCTTCATCGCCATGCTTGCCTCCGGAGCGATGAGTGAGTAGTCTACCTTGGACTATGGGTCCATAGCAGTAGCTAGATGGTTGTCTCCTCCACCATGTGCTTCATGTTTAGATCTCATGAGCTGCCCTACATGATTGAGATCACCGTTATGTAATTCTACATGTTTGGTTTGTTGGGATCCGATGAATATTGGTGTTTATGATTAAGTTGCTGTACTGAATTATATCTTTTGTTATCTCTATGTTGTTTATGATCTTGCATGCTCTCTGTTGTTAGTGGCTATCTTGGCCGAGTAGTTGCTAGTGACTCCAAGAGGGGGTATTTATGCTCGATAGTGGGTTCATGCCTCTATTTCACCTGGGGGAGTGACAGAAACCTCTAAGGTGGTAGATGTGCTGTTGCTACTAGGGAGAAAACAACATTCATATGCTCAAGGGCATATGCTTTGTTTACATTACACACTTTGCTTAATGCAATTATCTGTTGTTCGCAACTTAATACTTCTAGGGTGTTCGGATTGATATCCCCGGGAGTGGATTATTAGTCATAGATGCAGTTGGATGGCGGTCTATGTATTTTGTTGTAATGCCCAGAGTAAATCTCATAGTGATCTTCTTGACATATCACGTTATCTTTATTCTATCAATTGCCCAACTGTAATTTGTTTACCCAGCATGTGTTATTTTATCTATGGAGAGACACCACTAGTGAACTGTGGACCCCGGTCCTATTTCCACCATATTGCTATCACCTGTTTACTTTACTCGTACTATTTACTTTACTCGCATACTATATTGTTTTCCACTCGATACGCTCATAACCTTTGTTTCAAGCAAACCGGTGAGATTGACAATATCATCACAAGTTGGGAACAAAGTATTTGTTTGTGTGTGTGCAGGTTCCGCGTTGCTACTGGCTGAAGACGAGTCAACAAGTATCGTTAACGGCGCCCTTGTTGGAGTGTTACTAAGCCAGTGCGCATCACCTTCAGTCGTCATTGTCTCTCCTCTCCTGATCGATATTAAACCTTGGTTTCTTAACTGAGGGAAGACTAGCTGCTATACTCATCATACCTTCCTCTTGGGGTTCCCAACGGGCTGGTTATCCACCACGCACAAGGACAGTCTGCTCCCACGTCAACCACACGACATCAAAGGGATCAGCTAGTTTTCTGGCGCCGTTGCCGGGGAGGAGAGAAGACTTCTGCGAGGGGAGTTCTTCGCACACACATTCTTTACTTTGTTATTGTTTTGCTTTACTTTATTTATTTTACCTGCATTGCTTTATATCAGAAAACCAAAAAAATTAGAATCCTTGGTAGTTGTTATTTCTTTACTTTCGTTTATCATGTTGATCCCTAAGTACGTTCTGGAGGACCTCTCAGTAGGTAGAGGTTCGATTATTGGCAAAAGTAACATTGAGGACTTCTTTAATCACATTAGTATGCATGAGGAAGATGAGGAAAAGTCTTGGGTTGAGCTTGCTCCTAGTATTGAAGTTGCTTCTGTTATATTAATTGACATGTTGGAAACTAGGTTTGCTAGTCTTAATCCTTTTATGCAATATATGTTCCTTAAGCTTCATGAAATTGAGGATCCCGAAAAGAAAGCTTTTATCTTGGAAACTTTGCGCCTAGAATTTAAGGATGTCGTTATTGAAGCTAGGAAAGTTCTTAAACGTTTTAATAAACTCGGTTCACCTATAAAGGTTATTGATACTAATGATGAGGGGACCGAGATACCTATACTTTGCAAGCTTTTGGGATTGAGTGAAGCTTTCGAAAATAATTTTGACTGGATTTGTCCTGAAAATCTTTTTGATGAGAATAGTGTACCAAAGCATGATCACAAAGGGTCTTCAAAAACTTATGTGGATGAAATACAATGCCTTATTGACAAGACCTCTTCTGTTGATCTTAATGCTTCTGTTGATATTACTTGATTCGCAATTTTCTGCGCCTAGCTCAAAGGCGTTAAAGAAAAGCACTCTTGGGAGATAACCCAATGTTTTCTTTTCAGTACTTTTTCTTTTATTTGAGTCTTGGAAGTCATTACTACTGTAATGACCGCTCCTTATCTTGTTTATTTCGTTTTTGTGCCAAGAGAAGCCTCTAATTTGAGTGAGGTAAAGATTTGGGGATGTTGCTGTCCTAAAACTGTTTTCGGTGCTGCACCGTAAAAATTCGTGAAAATTCTCTGTTTATCTTTTGGACCTGCAATTTCTCGGGCATATGCCCCAGGTTATATCCAAACTTTTCTTAGTTGAACACTTTTTGATTTGAGCAACAGAAAATCCCTCAAAAATTCGACCTTTGTCAGCTGTTCAGTTTTGACAGATTTCTGCCAATATTTGTGTTTGCCACTTTATCGCTTTCTTTTGAGTTCTTTTGATCATGGAACTTTTGGGGAGGTTGCTACAGTAATATTTGCTATATATGTGGTGGTTTTGAGTTGAAACCTGAAGCAAATAAGAGGTTGATTATATGTTATGCTTGCACTAATGTTGCTAATAGAATTGTGTTTAGTTTTGTATGAAGGAAGTTTTCAAGTGTAGGGATTGGAGAATGATGAGATGAGTTGAAGAATGGAAAAAAGCTCAAGCTTGGGGATGCCCATGCATCACCCCAAGAAATATCCAAGAAGTACAAGCGTCAAAGCTTGGGGATGCCCCCAAGGCACCCCTTCTTCATCGGCAAAAATCAGGTCACCTTTCAAAACACTATATTTTTATTGCTTCATGCACTATGTGTTTTTCTTGGAGCGTCAGTTGTTTTAGTTTTCTTAGTTGGTTTAGTTTGTTTGTTTGCTGCAATAAATGGTTGGACCCCAACAAATTTCTTTTGGAGAAGTTGCCTTGCTTTTCATTTGCAAAGAACGCTCTAGTTTTTCACTCTTATCGTTCATCGATGCGTTCTTCTTTTTCTGCTACTGTTTTTGGTTTTCGTTTTCGCCTTGATTTGCATTCATACCTTGTCATATCTTTTCATCAAGGTGTATTTTTGCCTCTGATCTTTATTGGTTTTCATCAAAAGAGGTGTTTATAAAAATTTCAAATGGTGTTGGAAAAGAGAAAAAGCTTTGTGCAAAATAGTGGTACAAGAAGGAGCTTGTGTAGACTGCGGCTTAGGCTTTTTCATGTCATGCTTGATGTCTTTTTGATAGTATTCTTAATGGTTTTTCTGTAGCATGACTTGTCTCAAATAACTGAGATTGCTTAATGAGCCTTTGAAAAAATCATGCGTTGTTTTTATTGTATGGAAGCATTATTTTGGTTTTCTCCTTGATGCTTTATTTGGGTTGACTTGGCACATGCTCACACATTTAGACTCTTACAAAGTCGCCAATAGCCTTCATGATCATTTAGTTTTTGACTTTTGATGCCATCTTATGCTTCTTTTAATGTCGCTTTGTCGCTTTGCATGATTATGGCCATTATTGCTCTCTTAGTTGGTCGCTCCCAGTCTTTTGCTAGCCCTCACCTTGTACTGAGTATGAGCTCTACTCGTGCATCCAACTCCTAAAAGCCAAAGTTTTCCAAAGTGTCCACCATACATACCTACTAGCAATTTGCTATTCCAAGTAAATTTGACTTGCTTTTATTTTCTCTTCAAATTAAACTCTTAGCAGTGTTATGCGAAATTCGGTTAGTAAAGCTCTCACGAACCGGAAGGCACACTTTACTTTTTTCTGTTCTTAAAAATTTGACATTGTGGTCTCTTATGTTGAGTTGTTATGCTTGCAAGTTGTAAGTTGGATTCTAGCCCATCCATGCTGTCATGGGGCAAGCTTTCAACATTGCACTTCTTATTTGAGTTGATATCGTGATCTTTTGTTTATGGATGCCCGCGGTGTGAAATGAATTGGGAATCTTGTGGGGATCATGGAGTTTGTATATGTGTTAGGGAAACGCCGGGCCGCCAATCTAAGCCATGCATAATTCATGGTGGAAATTTGCAGCATACCCATGGTGAACATTCGACGACGCATCTCACAATAAAAAGCTAAACAAAAGGCAAATAAAAGAGATGTCGAGGTGTTCATTGTCTGCTTGTCCTGTCATTTTGGTGTGGGCTTGTTCCATGTCATCGGGCACGGAGGTACCCCATTGGCGGTTCTCAATGATATGCATATACTTACAATGACAAGAGCCTTGCTTGGGACTCTAAGTAAAGTAGCATGAGGTTTGGGTACTCGTATTCACGGGGCACGAGGTTTTCAACTTATGATTTGTCAAGCATATGCATCATAATTGTTCTCGCATTAACTTTAACCATTCAAGATGCTTATGATGGGGGCAATGAGAGCTCAAAGCCGGTAAGTACCATAATTTTTGAAGGTTATAAAACTTGCAATCACTGCTTCCCTCTGCGAAGGGCCTTTCTTTTACTTTTATGTTGAGTCACCACCTTCTTTCTTTATGCACCATTAAGAGAGCATAGTTGTCATTCTTAGTGTAATATGCATTGTCCCAAAGTTCATTGATTGACTCATATAGTTGGTTTCACTTGTTCTTAAATTATTTGTATCTAGTCGCCCTCTTAAACTTGAAGGTGTCCTATGCATTTATGTTTTGCTCTCTTTGAAGGACAAGCTGAAAACCATTTGTATGTTTTTCCTTATGATTTGAACACACGTTTGACTTTCATTGTTTCATTTTCATGATCTTTTGTTTGTGTTCATTTGCATGTTTACAACATGGTTGCTAAGTTCTTATTGTCATGATTATATCTCCATGCCCATGTTTTAAGTTCTATTGATCCCAGCTCACAAATGCTTACATATATGATCAAGATTGTGTAGGTGCATGTCACCTCAAAAATTATTCTTTTGTTATCACTTACCTACTCGAGGACGAGCAGGAGTTAAGCTTGGGGATGCTTGATACGTCTCAAACGTATCTATAATTTTTGATGCTCCATGCTTGTTTTTACACCATTTACCTATTGTTTCGTTACACTTAGTGGCACTTTTATGCATTTTCCGGAACTAACCTATTAACAAGTGCCACAGTGCCAGTTTCCTGTTTTCTGCTGTTTTTGTGTTTCAGAGTGATACACAGGAAATATTCTCAGAATTGGACGAAACAAGTTCCTGAAGTCTTATTTTACCCGGAAGCTTCCAGAGATCCGAAGGAGAGTAGGAGGCGAGGCACCAGGGGCCCACATGCACTGGTGGCGCGGCCAGCCACTGGCCCGCGCCACCGTGGTGTGAGGCCACCTGGCCCCACCTCTGACGATGCCCCTTCGCCTATAAAGACCCCCCGACAAGAAAAACCTAAGTACCCGATCAGTTTTCCAGAACACATCGCGATCCGCCGCCGCCGTCGACCCGAAGATCGGGAGGGTCCCGAAGCTCTTCCCGGCACCCTGCCGGAGAGGGGAATCGCCACCGGAGGTCTTCTTCATCGCCATGCTTGCCTCCGGAGCGATGAGTGAGTAGTCTACCTTGGACTATGGGTCCATAGCAGTAGCTAGATGGTTGTCTCCTCCACCATGTGCTTCATGTTTAGATCTCATGAGCTGCCCTACATGATTGAGATCACCGTTATGTAATTCTACATGTTTGGTTTGTTGGGATCCGATGAATATTGGTGTTTATGATTAAGTTGCTGTACTGAATTATATCTTTTGTTATCTCTATGTTGTTTATGATCTTGCATGATCTCCGTTGTTAGTGGCTATCTTGGCCGAGTTGTTGCTAGTGACTCCAAGAGGGGGTATTTATGCTCGATAGTGGGTTCATGCCTCTATTTCACCTAGGGGAGTGACAGAAACCTCTAAGGTGGTAGATGTGCTGTTGCTACTACGGAGAAAACAACATTCATATGCTCAAGGGCATATGCTTTGTTTACATTACACACTTTGCTTAATGCAATTATCTGTTGTTCGCAACTTAATACTTCTAGGGTGTTCGGATTGATATCCCCGGGAGTGGATTATTAGTCATAGATGCAGTTGGATGGCGGTCTATGTATTTTGTTGTAATGCCCAAAGTAAATCTCATAGTGATCTTCTTGACATATCACATTATCTTTATTCTATCAATTGCCCAACTGTAATTTGTTTACCCAGCATGTGTTATTTTATCTATGGAGAGACACCACTAGTGAACTATGGACCCCGGTCCTATTTCCATCATATTGCTATCACCTGTTTACTTTACTCGTACTGTTTACTTTACTCGCATACTATATTGTTTTCCACTCGATACGCTCATAACCTTTGTTTCAAGCAAACCGGTGAGATTGACAACCTCATCGCAAGTTGGGAACAAAGTATTTGTTTGTGTGTGTGCAGGTTCCGCGTTGCTACTGGCTGAAGACGAGTCAACAAGTATCGTTAACGGCGCCCTTTTTGGAGTGTTACTAAGCCAGTGCGCATCACCTTCAGTCGTCATTGTTTCTCCTCTCCTGATCGATATTAAACCTTGGTTTCTTAACTGAGGGAAGACTAGCTGCTATACTCATCATACCTTCCTCTTGGGGTTCCCAACGGGCTGGTTATCCACCACGCACAAGGACAGTCTGCTCCCACGTCAACCACACGACATCAAAGGGATCAATCGTCAAGCTGAGGAGATGGCTGCTCAAGAGGCTGCATGGGAAAAAGCAGCCAAGAAGGATGCACGTCGCCAAGTAAGGGCGCCCCAGGTCAACTTTGAGACCATGAGTTCTGTGGAGTACAGTGCATTGAGGCAGCTTGACTGGTTTGCTGAGCCTAGAGATGAAGAACTTGAGGATAGCAGGTTTTGGTGTCTGAATCAGAAGCTTATCTATGAGCAGGTTTACCGCATTATGTCTCAGCGGGTTTGCTACATGCATGTGTTGGATCGCACTCATCTCAGGAAGAAGTCAGAATACTTTGGTGATGCTCTGCAGATTATGAAGAGGCTTGGTCCGTTTCACCTCATGGACATTCAGTGTCACTATAATGAGAAGATTATTCAGCAGTTCTACGCTATTCTCTCCTTTGAGAAGAATGAGGCTCTCACCTTCAAGTGGATGACAGGAGACGAGATGCGTCAGTCAGATTTCTATGAATTTGCTAGGTTGTTGAACTATGGGTTCCAAGGTTACAGTGTGCCAGTTGGTCATCGTGTGCATCAGCATGGAGCTCATCCGGACAAGAATCGGTTGGCTCCCCTTTATTCTTCCAGTGGGAAGATTGGTACCATTGTGGGTTTGCTCCCTCTCTACAACATCTTGCTTCGCATGTTCCGGAAGAGTATTTCACCTGCTGGAGGTAATCGGGATGCTATTCGCTCCGCTCTTATTGAGCTCATGTACCTCTCCCACCACTACTATATGAGTGAAGACCCCAATGAAGATTTCAAGTTGGATGTGATGCACTATATCTTCAATGAAACGCATGATACTATGATCTCCAAGCGTACTCCTCCCTATGCTCCCTACATCATGCTACACATTCTTGAGAAGGTCAAGGACATGGATTTCTCCAAAGGAAACTCTAAGCACAAGATCAAGCGCATGAATGTGATCAAGCCCAAGGAAGAGAAGAAGAAGAAGGAGGCCCAAGCTAAAGGAAAGAAGCAGGTTCCTGAAGATGATGATGATGATGATGTTGATATGGATGATCCTAGTTTTCCTGTGCACAAGACTTCAACTGCAGCTGGTTCATCTCGCAAGAAGAAGAAGCTCTCTTGGTGGCAACACACTCTCTTGTGCATGAATGTTGCCATCCACAAGGAAAACTATGCTGCATATGAAGAGAGGAAGGCCATCATTCACAATCAGCAGTCGCTCCTCCGTGAGATTCAGCTTATTCAAGACCCCACTGCTCAGCTCTCTCCGGTTCCTGAACAGCCTACCTACATCCCGTATGCTGAGTGGCAAGATGACAATGGCATGGACTGGGCTCAGATGGAGGCTCTCGCTCAGGGTGATGACATTGAGGAGGTCTTCGAAGACGATGAGGATGGGTCCGATGATGAGTGATCTTCTTGGGGAGGGAGTAGCATCGCTCTTCTCCCTTTTTGGTGTCTTGATGCCAAAGGGGGAGAAGTAGTTATATTTAGGATTTGCTTTGGGTTAGGTGTTAGTCGTGGTATTTGCCTTTCATTCCCGTGAACTTTACTTGTGTAGTTGGAACTTTGGTTTGGTCGAACTACTATCTTATTGTAATAGGCTAGATGAACTTCGTGCTCTTTGTTATAACATCGTCTCCTCCTAGTGTGTGCAAGTTGCTTCTTGATATCTTGTTTCTACCTCGCACATATCTAGGGGGAGCACTCATATATGTTCTATATTGCAAATCCTTGTATTGTCATCAAACACCAAAAAGGGGGAGATTGAAAGGATATGTTCCTAGCTTCTAGTTTTTGGGTGTTTGATTACAACACAAGGAAATTAATCTTGTGCTAAGCATTGCAGGAATTCTCCAGGTATTGCACAAGACTGATGGTGAAGAGAAGTGGGAAAGGGGACTACTGTAGAAAGGCTCAAAATCATCCAGATGAGTGTCAATTTCAAGGCCGGAAATTTGCTTTCAGGGCCAGAAATTCCGCCCCTAGGGCCGGAATTTCCGCCCCTGGACAAAATTTCCGGCCCTTCGAAATTCGGCTAAGTCCCTTACAAAACGTTGTGGTGCAACGTTCTATAAGAGGGCTGGAAATTCTGGTTTGGCAGAATTTCCGGGGGCCGGAAATTCCATAATTTCTGGCTCTCGAAAATTCGGCTAAGTCCTTTACAAAAGGCTGTGGTGCAGCTTTCGGGAAGGGGGCCAGAAATTCTGAGAAATCAGAATTTTTGGGGGCCAGAAATTTCAGAATTTTCAGTCCTGCAAATTTTCGCTAAGTCGTTTCTCTCAAGCTGTGGTGCAACCTTATGTAAAGGGCCGGAATTTCTGGCCGGAATTTTCTAAATGAAAATTTCTGGGAGTCAGAAATTCTGCCCCCAGGCCGGAATTTCCGCCTTAAGTGAACCCCGGAATTTCTGCCCCCAGGTCGGAATTTCCAGGGTAAGTCGCCTCCAACAGACAGATTTCAAGCTGGCCTATAAATAGTCGTCCCCTACCTCAGATCTGAGCTACCTCATCCACACTCTCTCTCCTCCATTAATGCAGAGCTTCAACTCCGTAGATCTCCTTCCCTAGCCAACCAAATCCCTCAAGATTTGGAAGATTGGGAGAACAGCCCTAGATCTACAATCCTACCAAAGTGATTTGTGTTTGCTTCACTCCTACTCCGTGGAACTTGCCTTGGGCAAGAGAGGTCACCACAAAGCTTCCTCCGTGTAAAAGCTTTGTGGTTTTCTTGTTGGGAGCCTCCAATTGAGTTGTGGAGTTGTGCCCCAACCTCCGTGTAATGGTTTCGGTCGGTGCCCCCAATACCACCGCTTAGTGGAAACAAGCTAGCCTCCGTGGCTTGCTCACCGGAGAACAAGGTGAGCCTTTGTGGCATTTGTGGACTCCGTGTCGCCACACCTCTCCAACGTAGACGTACTTCCCCTCAAAAGGAAGGAACTATGGGAATATATCCTTGTGTCTTTGGTCTCCGCTTTTTGGTTACTTCTTACTCTTAGTTGCATCTTGTTTGTATCTTGCTTACTATCTTGCTTGCTTGCTTGTCACTATTAGGAAATTCACCTAGTTGCACATCTAGTGAATTTACTTTGCGTCAAGCCTTAAAATTGAAAAAGGTAAAAAAAATGTAGCGCCTATTCACCCCCCCCTCTAGTCACCCTTAAGATCCTTTCAATCTTCCTGTACGACCACTTCTCTAAACACAGAAGGAAGTTAAGGCTTATCTCCTCCGAACAGCAAGGTCAAAGTAACAACAAGAAAATGAGATTTTGTGCGGTCATACATACATCATTATCTCTTTGTTATAGAGGATTCTTGAATGACCTTTTATTTCCAGATCCTGTTAATCTTCAGAGGCTACCGCACTTGTTTAGGAGAGCCTTACTCGGGAGTGCAATCTGATTTACATGAAGTAGCTTTGATCCTCCAATCTTTTGACACAGCCTGTTGTATTTACCGAGTATAAGATTAAATGAACATTGCAGATAGAATAAAAGATGTATCATTGTAATTGCCTTAGAATTTCCTTTTGACTAATCCTGTGATATTTCACGGAGAAAGATTTAACTTCCTCAAGACCAAGGATGTCAACAGGCTCTACAACATACTCTGATTACTTTATGAACCCTTCTTCAGTACAATCATGACTTTGAATTTTTTTAGTTGTAGTGCACAAATACTGGAGATTTGACTCTGCTCTGAAACTGCAAAAGTAGAAAGCACGCTTTCATAAGAAACCAATAGAGATTTCAAAACTATTGTGTAGCTCCATCTAAAGATTACCTGAAAAAGACACCAATCTAAGCCGTCAAAGAATTTTAGATCTTAGGTCGGCTCCCTCCTTAAGTAGTGAAATTTGTAAAACGATTAAAGACTTGGTCACTTGATTATGGGAAATGAAGCTGGCAGGGACCTGAGACTGAGAGCAATCTTTCGTGAAGTAATGGCAGGTGGCGCATCGCGGTTCCACCAAGCACATGACCTAGAATAATAAAGAAAAGATCAAGCCAACCAAAGGCTGCAAAAATTGGATGGGATGAGAAAAAAACTCAAAGATCTCCACAGCCGAATAGGCTTGCCTGACCTCCAGGGGTACCGCTGAACCAAGTTGTGCTGTCATTGATGCAATTGTGTTCGTCTCGCCGCCGCAAATAACTGCCTAATCCTCAGCACCGGAATCCCATAAGAGAACAAAGTACGGCCGGCGGAACCCGTAGATGGAGACAACCATAGAGATTGATAGAGGAGAGGATTAGGATTATAGGAAGTCGAGATGGAGAT
Source organism: Dactylis glomerata (assembly GCA_007115705.1). Lineage (NCBI taxonomy): Eukaryota > Viridiplantae > Streptophyta > Magnoliopsida > Poales > Poaceae > Dactylis > Dactylis glomerata. The sequence goes on from QXEO01000546.1 coordinate 10,099,555, forward strand.
GGAGATGCTCGCACGGGGTTGTGAGGGCAGATGAGGTAGCAGGAATTACCCCTTTTTTCTCCCCGTGACTAATTACCATGACTACCGTGATTGATGGTTAGTGTTAATTACCGTGATTAATTCTGGTGATAGCTTTCCATTTTTTCGAAGGGTAGAATCGGAAATCAAAAGATGTATGTCGAAAAGTGGCTTCACCACCAAGTCTAATCTTATAATTTAGATTTCCATTTTTTCGAAGGGTAGAATCGGAAATCAAAAGATGTATGTCGAAAAGTGGCTTCACCACCAAGTCTAATTATATAGTTTAGATTAGATTGATGGTTAGTATTAATTACCGTGATTAATTCTGGTGATAGCTTTCCATTTTTTTGAAGGGTAGAATCAGAAATCAAAAGATGTATGTCAAAAAATGGCTTCACCACCAACTCCAATCTTATAATTTAGATAGACTAGCCAAATGCCCGTGCGTTGCCACGGATCTTAAAAAAATCTCCCTCTCTCACTCCCTTTGCCTCTCCCTCCCATCCCTTCCCCTCTCTCTCCCTCTCCTTCTCCTTCTCTCCTTTCTCTCACCCTCTCCGACTTGGAACATCGGTGGCGCGCCACCGCAGCGATGTAGACCGAGATGAGCGCAAGACTGCGAGGAGGAGCAGGAAGGCAGCGCCGACAGCAAGACCGACAAACACCCATAGGTGTGGTCCTAGCACCAGCTGACATCTTCGATCGTGTCAGAAAAGTACCCGAAGGGATCGCGATGACCTGGTGATGAGCAACGGCAGCGGCTGCATCCAGGCCGTGCCATGGGCGGATGCGTCCATGACATCGAGGTTGCGGGCATCACCCCATGTACGCCCCATCGAGGTGGCGGAGGCGGCATCCAGGCCAGCGGGGCAGGGGCCGACGGAGTCCATGCTGTCGAGGTTGGGGACGACGCCTGGCGTATGTCCAATCGAATTGGCGATGGTGGCGTCTAGCCTACCGGGGCAGGGGCCGGCGGCCTCATGTCTTCGATGCTGGGGACGGGGGCAACACCGTCATGAAGGAGTTGGATTGAGTCGTGGGCGACCATTTTCAAGAGCGGAGAAGGAAGAGCTACGACATACTCCCTCCGTCCACGTATGTAAGTCGCGGAAACAAAATTCCGACAACCCTAAAAAGCGGAAATGGACATAAATACCCCTTCCAATCGATCAGTTTGCCCCAGGCGCTATCGCCCAGCGAGTCGTCGCCCAGATCTCCTCACCCTGCACCTCTCGCTGGCCAGGATCTCCTCATCCGCGCTGCGCAGCTTCCTACTCGCCTCGCACCTCGCGCCTAGCTTCTCCTCCTCCTAGGATCTCCTTCTTCTCCCTGCCCAGCATCCTGCTCGCCCAAGCACCTCACCGGCCAGCTTCCTGCTCGCCGCCAGCCCAAGCCGCGCACCTCGCCGGCAAGGTCCATCTCGCTCAGTGATGTCTACGCACTTCTATTCTTGTAGACACTTGTTGGGCCTCCAAGTGCAGAGGTTTGTAGAACAGCAGCAAGTTTCCCTTAAGTGGATCACCCAAGGTTTATCGAACTCAGGGAGGAAGAGGTCAAAGCTATCCCTCTCAAGCAACCCTGCAATTACGATACAAAAAGTCTCTTGTGTCCCCAACACACCCAATACACTTGTCAGATGTATAGGTGCACTAGTTCGGCGAAGAGATAGTGAAATACAAGTAGTAGTGATGATTATAAGTAGCAAATGTGATTTGAAATAAATATCGCTGCGAGCAAACATGTAACAAAACAACAAGTAAACGGTGTGCAATGCTTGGAAACAAGGCCTAGGGATCATACTTTCACTAGTGGACACACTCCCAACAATATAACATGATTGAACAAATAAACAACTTCTCTCCACTATGGTACTCTGAATTACTCTCCTATTGAATAACACTAATCATTGTGTAGTGGCTACAGAAGCACCCCTTAAAGTTCATCAAGTACTTGACAAACACCACTCATAGAGACATCCAAATCAGATCACAATTCAAGATAGATATTATTGCAACTTAGACCAAGTACTAACACGGTGCACACACTGTCAACATTACACCATGAAAGGAGGAATAGATCACTTCAATACTATCGTAGCAATAATTATTCTCATAATCCACAAGAGATCACAATCATAGCCTAAACCAAGTACCACCATGATGCACGCACTGTCACCGTTACACCATGGCAGGAGGAATAGATTACTTTAATAATACCACTAGAGTACACATAATATCTGAATAATAACATCTACTTGTTCAACATGATACAAAGCTCATGATCACATAAAGATCACATCATGGGAGAGAGAGGTGAACCACATAGCTACCGGTAGAGCCCTCAGCCCCGGGGATGAACTACTCCCTCCTCATCATAGGAGACAACAAGGTTGATGGAGATGGCGGTGAGGTCGATGGAGACGGCGATGGAGATCGATGGAGATGGCTCCGGGGGCATGCTACTCGTGTGATGATGGCGCCAGAAAAGAGCTGTGGCGTGTAGTTGACGTGGGAGCAGTAAGTCCTTGTGCGTGGTGATGACCAGCCCGTTGGGAACCCCAAGAGGAAGGTATGATGAGTGTAGCGGCAAGTTTTCCCTCAGTTAAGAAACCAAGGTTTATCGAACAGGAGAGGAGAGACGGTGACGACTGAAGGTGTTGTGGAACCTGCACACACACAAACAAATACTTTGTCCCCAACTTGCGATGAGGTTGTCAATCTCACCGGTTTGCTTGAAACAAAGGTTATGAGTGTATCGAGTGGAAAACGGTAAAGTATATGCGAGTAAAGTAAACAGTGCGGGAAAAGTAAACAGGTGATAGCAATATGATTAAAATAGGACCGGGGTCCACAGTTCACTAGTGGTGTCTCTCCATAGATAAAATAACATGCTGGGTAAACAAATTACAGCTGGGCAATTGATAGAATAAAGATAACGTGATATGTCAAGAAGATCACTATGAGATTTACTCTGGGCATTACAACAAAATACATAGACCGCCATCTAACTGCATCTATGACTAATAATCCACTCCCGAGGATATCAATCCGAACACCCTAGAAGTATTAAGTTGCGAACAACAGATAATTGCATTAAGCAAAGTGTGTAATGTAAACAAAGCATATGCCCTTGAGCATATGAATGTTGTTTTCTCCCTAGTAGCAACAGCACATCTACCACCTTAGAGGTTTCTGTCACTCCCCCAGGTGAAATAGAGGCATGAACCCACTATCGAGCATAAATACCCCCTCTTGGAGTCACTAGCAACTACTCGGCCAAGATAGCTACTAACAACGGAGAGCATGCAAGATCATAAACAACATAGAGATAACAAAAGATATAATTCAGTACAGCAACTTAATCATAAACACCAATATTCATCGGATCCCAACAAACCAAACATGTAGAATTACATAACGGTGATCTCAATCATGTAGGGCAGCTCATGAGATCTAAACATGAAGCACATGGTGGAGAAGACAACCATCTAGCTACTGCTATGGACCCATAGTCCAAGGTAGACTACTCACTCATCGCTCCGGAGGCAAGCATGGCGATGAAGAAGACCTCCGGTGGCGATTCCCCTCTCTGGCAGGGTGCCGGGAAGAGCTTCTGGACCCTCCCGATCTTCGGGTCGACGACGGCGGCGGATCGCGATGTATTCTAGAAAACTGATCGGGTCCTTAGGTTTTTCTCGTCGGGGGGTCTTTATAGGCGAAGGGGCGATGTCAGAGGAGGTCCCAGGCGCCCTCACAAGGGGTCGGCGCGGCCAGGGGCTGGGCCACGCCACCCCTGTGTGTGGGGCCCTGGTGGCCCCACTCCTTCTCTCCTTTGGATCTCTGGAAGCTTCCGGGTAAAATATGACTTCAGGAACTTGTTTCGTCCAATTCCGAGAATATTTCCTGTGTATCACTTCTGAAACACAAAAACAGCAGAAAACAGGAAACTGACACTGTGGCACTTCGTTAATAGGTTAGTTCCGGAAAATGCATAAAAGTGCCACTAAGTGTAATGAAACAATAGGCAAATGGTGTAAAAACAAGCATGGAGCATCAAAAATTATAGATACGTTTGAGACGTATCAAGCATCCCCAAGCTTAACTCCTGCTCGTCCTCGAATAGGTAAGTGATAACAAAGAATAATTTTTGAGGTGACATGCACCTACACAATCTTGATCATATATGCAAGCATTGGTGAGCTGGGATCAATAGAACTTAAAACATGGGCATGAAAGATATAATCATGACAATAAGAAACTTAGCAACCATGTTGTAAACATGCAAATGAACACAAACAAAAGATCATGATAATGAAACAATGAAAGTCAAACGTGTGTTCAAATCATAAGGAAAAATATACAAATGGTTTTCAGCTTGTCCTTCAAACAGAGCAAAACATAAATGCATAGGACACCTCAAAATTTAAGAGGGCGACTAGATACAAATAATTTAAGAACAAGTGAAACCAACAATATGAATCAATCAATGAACTTTGGGACAATGCATATCACACTAAGAATGACAACTATGCTCTCTTAACGGTGCATAAAGAAAGAAGGTGGTGACTCAACATAAAAGTAAAAGAAAGGCCCTTCGCAGAGGGAAGCAGTGATTGCAAGTTTTATAACCTTCAAAAATTATGGTACTTACCGGCTTTGAGCTCTCATTGCCCCCATCATAAGCATCTTGAATGGTTAAAGTTAATGCGAGAACAATTATGATGCATATGCTTGACAAATCATAAGTTGAAGACCTCGTGCCCCGTGAATACGAGTACCCAAACCTCATGCTACTTTACTTAGAGTCCCAAGCAAGGCTCTTGTCATTGTAAGTATATGCATATCATTGAGAACCGCCAATGGGGTACCTCCGTGCCCGATGACATGGAACAAGCCCACACCAAAATGACAGGACAAGCAGACAATGAACACCTCGACATCTCTTTTATTTGCCTTTTGTTTAGCTTTTTATTGTGAGATGCGTCGTCGAATGTTCACCATGGGTATGCTGCAAATTTCCACCATGAATTATGCATGGCTTAGATTGGCGACCCGGCGTTTCCCTAACACATATACAAACTCCATGATCCCTACAAGATTCCCAATTCATTTCACACCGCGGGCATCCATAAACAAAAGATCACGATATCAACTCAAATAAGAAGTGCAATGTTGAAAGCTTGCCCCATGATAGCATGGCTGGGCTAGAATCCAACTTACAACTTGCAAGCATAACAACTCAACATAAGAGACCACAATGTCAAATTTTTAAGAACAGGAAAAAGTAAAGTGTGCCTTCCGGTTCGTGAGAGCTTTACTGACCGAATTTCGCATAACACTGGTAAGAGTTTAATTTGAAGAGAAAATAAAAGCAAGTCAAATTTACTTGGAATAGCAAATTGCTAGTAGGTATGTATGGTGGACACTTTGGAAAACTTTGGCTTTTAGGAGTTGGATGCACGAGTAGAGCTCATACTCAGTACAAGGCGAGGGCTAGCAAAATACTGGGAGCGACCAACTAAGAGAGCAGTAATGGCCATAATCATGCAAAGCGACAAAGCGACATTAAAAGAAGCATAAGATGGCATCAAAAGTCAAAAACTAAATGATCATGAAGGCTAATGGCGACTTTGTAAGAGTCTAACATGTGTGAGCATGCGCCAAGTCAACCCAAATAAAGCATCAAGGAGAAAACCAAAATAATGCTTCCATACAATAAAAACAACGCATGATTTTTTCAAAGGCTCATTAAGCAATCTCAGTTATTTGAGACAAGTCATGCTACAGCAAAACCACTAAGCATACTATCAAAAAGACATCAAGCATGACATGAAAAAGCCTAAGCCGCAGTCTACACAAGCTCCTTCTTGTACCACTATTTTGCACAAAGCTTTTTCTCTTTTCCAACACCATTTGAAATTTTTATAAACACCTCTTTTGATGAAAACCAATAAAGATCAGAGGCAAAAATACACCTTGATAAAAGATATGACAAGATCTGAACGCAAATCAAGGCGAAAACGAAAACCAAAAGCAGTAGCAGAAAAAGTAGAGCGCTCGATTTTTAATAAGAGTGAAAACTAGAGCGTTCTTTGCAAATGAAAACGAGTACATCTCCTCCAAAGGAAAATTTGTTGGGGTCCAACCATTTATTGCAGAAAACAAACAAACTAAACCAACTAAGAAAACTAAAACAACTGACGCTCCAAGAAAAACACATAGTGCATGAAGCAATAAAAATATAGTGTTTTGAAAGGTGACCTGATTTTTGCCGATGAAGAAGGGGTGCCTCGGGGGCATCCCCAAGCTTTGACGCTTGTACTTCTTGGATATTTCTTGGGGTGATGCATGGGCATCCCCAAGATTGAGCTTTTGTCCATTCTTCAACTCATCTCATCATTCTCCAATCCCTACACTTGAAAACTTCCTTCATACAAAACTAAACACAATTCTATTAGCAACATTAGTGTAAGCATAAAATATATTCAACCTCTTTTAGCTTCAGGTTTCAACCCAAAACCACCACATATAAAGTATATACTACTGTAGCAACTTCCACAAGAGTTCCATGATAAAAAAGAACTCAAAAGAAAGCGATAAAGTGGCAAAAACAAATATTGGCAGAAATCTGTCAAAACTGAACAGCTGACAAAGGACGAATTTGTGAGGGATTTTCTGTTGCTCAAATCAAAAAGTGTTCGACTAAGAAAAGTTTGGATATAACCTGGGGCATATGCACAAGAAATAGCAGGTCCAAAAGATAAACAGAGAATTTATACGAATTTTTACGGTGCAGCACCGAAAACAGTTTCAGGACAGCAACATCCCCAAATCTTTACCTCACTCAATTAGAGGCTTCTCTTGGCACAAAAACGAAATAAACAAGATAAGGAGCGGTCATTACAGTAGTAATGACTTCCAAGACTCAAATAAAAGAAAAAGTACTGAAAAGAAAACATTGGGTTATCTCCCAAGAGTGCTTTTCTTTAACGCCTTTGAGCTAGGCGCAGAAAATTGCGAATCAAGTAATATCAACAGAAGCATTAAGATCAACAGCAGAGATCTTTTCAACAATGAAGGAAAATGTGTTCAACTGAGTTTTTGAAACCCCTTTACGATCACGATTTGGCACACTACTTTCATCGAAAAGATTTTCAGGGCAAATCCAACTAGAATTCTTTTCCCAAGCATCATGAATTCCTATAAGTTCATAAGGTATTGGTGTTTTAAAATCATCAGGCGTACCAACAACCTTAACAGGCGAGCCAAGCTTATTAAACTTCTTAAAAACTTTCCTAGCCTCAATTGCAACATCTCTAAATTCTGTGCGCAAGGTTTCTAAGATAAAAGCTTTCTTTTTGGGATCCTCAATTTCATGAAGCTTAAGGAACATGTATTGCATAGAAGAATTAAGACTAGCAAACCTAGCTTCTAACATGTGAACTAAATGAGCAGAAGCAACTTCATAACTAGGAGCTAACTCAACTAAAGACTTTTCCTCAACTTCCTTATGCATACTAATGTGATTAAAGAACTCCTCAATGTTACTTTTGCCAATAATCGACCCACTTCCTACTGAGAGGTCCTCCAGAACGAACTTAGGAAACAACATGATAAACTAAAGTAAAGAAATAACAACTACCAAGGATTCTAATTTTTTTGGGTTTTTGATATAAAAAGCAATGCAGGTAAAATAAAATAAAGTAAAGCAAAACAAATAACAAAGTAAAGAATGTGTGTGCGAAGAACTCCCCTCGCAGAAGTCTTCTCTTCCTCCCCGGCAACGGCGCTAGAAAAAGTGCTGCTACTCGTGTGATGATGGCGCCAGAAAAGAGCTGTGGCGTGTAGTTGACGTGGGAGCAGTAAGTCCTTGTGCGTGGTGATGACCAGCCCGTTGGGAACCCCAAGAGGAAGGTATGATGAGTGTAGCGGCAAGTTTTCCCTCAGTTAAGAAACCAAGGTTTATCGAACAGGAGAGGAGAGACGGTGACGACTGAAGGTGTTGTGGAACCTGCACACACACAAACAAATACTTTGTCCCCAACTTGCGATGAGGTTGTCAATCTCACCGGTTTGCTTGAAACAAAGGTTATGAGTGTATCGAGTGGAAAACAGTAAAGTATATGCGAGTAAAGTAAACAGTGCGGGAAAAGTAAACAGGTGATAGCAATATGATTAAAATAGGACCGGGGTCCACAGTTCACTAGTGGTGTCTCTCCATAGATAAAATAACATGCTGGGTAAACAAATTACAGCTGGGCAATTGATAGAATAAAGATAACGTGATATGTCAAGAAGATCACTATGAGATTTACTCTGGGCATTACAACAAAATACATAGACCGCCATCCAACTGCATCTATGACTAATAATCCACTCCCGGGGATATCAATCCGAACACCCTAGAAGTATTAAGTTGCGAACAACAGATAATTGCATTAAGCAAAGTGTGTAATGTAAACAAAGCATATGCCCTTGAGCATATGAATGTTGTTTTCTCCCTAGTAGCAACAGCACATCTACCACCTTAGAGGTTTCTGTCACTCCCCCAGGTGAAATAGAGACATGAACCCACTATCGAGCATAAATACCCCCTCTTGGAGTCATTAGCAACTACTCGGCCAAGATAGCTACTAACAACGAAGAGCATGCAAGATCATAAACAACATAGAGATAACAAAAGATATAATTCAGTACAACAACTTAATCATAAACACCAATATTCATCGGATCCCAACAAACCAACATCATAGAATTACATAACGGTGATCTCAATCATGTAGGGCAGCTCATGAGATCTAAACATGAAGCACATGGTGGAGAAGACAACCATCTAGCTACTGCTATGGACCCATAGTCCAAGGTAGACTACTCACTCATCGATCCGGAGGCAAGCATGGCGATGAAGAAGACCTCCGGTGGCGATTCCCCTCTCCGGCAGGGTGCCGGGAAGAGCTTCTGGACCCTCCCGATCTTCGGGTCGACGGCGGCGGCGGATCGCGATGTATTCTAGAAAACTGATCGGGTCCTTAGGTTTTTCTCGTCGGGGGGTCTTTATAGGCGAAGGGGCGATGTCAGAGGAGGTCCCAGGCGCCCTCACAAGGGGTCGGCGTGGCCAGGGGCTGGGCCGCGCCACCCCTGTGTGTGGGGCCCTGGTGGCCCCACTCCTTCTCTCCTTCGGATCTCTGGAAGCTTCCGGGTAAAATATGACTTCAGGAACTTGTTTCGTCCAATTCCGAGAATATTTCCTGTGTATCACTTCTGAAACACAAAAACAGCAGAAAACAGGAAACTGGCACTGTGGCAGTTCGTTAATAGGTTAGTTCCGGAAAATGCATAAAAGTGCCACTAAGTGTAACGAAACAATAGGCAAATGGTGTAAAAACAAGCATGGAGCATCAAAAATTATAGATACGTTTGAGACGTATCAGGGCACTTCCCCGTCCCGGCAGGGTGCCGGAACAGAGACTTCTGTCCCCCGAAATTCGTCGGCGGCGGTGGCGGAACTATGGAACTCTTTCTGGAAATTTGCGACTCTTTTAGGGTTTTCCGTCCCGAGGCTTCTTATAGGCAAAGGGGCGATGTCAGAGGTGGCCCCAGGCCTCCTCACACTAGGGTGGCGCGGCCAGGGCCTGGGCCGCGCCAGCCCTATGTGAGGGTGGCCTGTGGCCCCTCTCCTTCCTCTCTTCGGATGTCTGGATGCTCCCGGAAAAAAATAAGACTTCAGGAACTTGTTTCGTCCAATTCCGAGAATATTTCCTGTGTATCACTTCTGAAACACAAAAACAGCAGAAAACAGGGAACTGGCACTGTGGCACTTGTTAATTGGTTAGTTCCAGAAAATGCATAAAAGTGCCACGAAGTGTAACGAAATAGTAGGCAAATGGTGTAAAAACAAGCATGGAGCATCAAAAATTATAGATACGTTGGAGACGTATCAGCATCCCCAAGCTTAACTCCTGCTCGTCCTCGAGTAGGTAAGTGATAACAAAAGAAATAATTTTTGAGGTGACATGCACCTACACAATCTTGATCATATATGTAAGCGTTGTGAGCTGGGATCAAAAGAACTTAAAACATGGGCATGAAAGATATAATCTTGATAATATAAACTTAGCAACCATGTTGTAAACATGCAAGTGAACACAAACAAAAGATCATGAAAATGAAACAATGAAAGTCAAACATGTGTTCAAATCATAAGGAAAAACATACAAATGGTTTTCAGCTTGTCCTTCAAAGAGAGCAAAACATAAATGCATAGGACACCTTCAAGTTGAAGAGGGCGATTAGATACAAATAATTTAAGAACAAGTGAAACCAACAATATGAATCAATCAATGAACTTTGGGACAATGCATATCACACTAAGAATGACAACTATGCTCTCTTAATGGTGCATAAAGAAAGAAGGTGGTGACTCAAAATAAAAGTAAAAGAAAGGCCCTTCGCAGAGGGAAGCAGTGATTAAACATGTGCTAGAGCTTTTCATTTTTAAAACAGAGAGATAAAAAATTGGTTTTGAGAGGTGGTTGCTTTTGTCAACGACTAGCAATGGGGTTCTTACTATCTTCCATACAAAAATGAAGCAAGTTTTTGAGAGAGAGATTGGCACTTTTGTGCTCTTTTATAAAGCTCGGCACTCCTCCCCACCTTTTTTTCTTTCACAAACCATGGCAAACCGATTCCATCGGGTGCCCACCAACATTCACATTCCATGGAGGAGTGCCTTTTTTTTCTTCCTTTTTTTTCTTTTTTTCTTTTTGGAATAATCAATATGGAAGATAGCAAATCCGACCACTACGTCCCCATGAGCTGAAAACAGTGTCACAAAACGAGAAGTGTTTTGAATGTTTTTTGAAAGGTAGCACATGAAAATTTACTTGGAATGGCTTACAAATACCATGCATAGGAGTTTATAGTGGACACAATGGCAAACTTGGTTTTTAGGAGTTGGATGCACTAGTAGAGCTCATACTCAGTACAAAATGAGGGCTAGCAAAAGACTGGGAGCGACCAACTAAGAGAGCAATAACGGCCATAATCATGCATAGCGACAAAACATCATTGAAAGAAGCATAAGATGGCATCAAAAGTCAAAAACTAAATGATCATAGAGGCTTATGGCAACTTTGTATGAGTCTAACATGTGTGAGCATGCGCCAAGTCAACCCAAATAAAGCATCAAGGAGAAAACCAAAATAATGCTTCCATACAATAAAAACAACGCATGATTTTTTCAAAGGCTCATTAAGCAATCTCAGTTATTTGAGACAAGTCATGCTACAGAAAAACCACTAAGCATACTATCAAAAAGACATCAAGCACGACATGCAAAATCCTAGGCCGCAGTCCACACAAGCTCCTTCTTGTACCACTTTTTTGCATAAAGCTTTTTCTCTTTTCCAACACCATTCAAACTTTTTATAAACACCTCTTTTGATGAAAACCAATAAATATCAGAGGCAAAAATACACCTTGATGAAGAGATATGACAAGGTCTGAACGCAAATCAAGGTGAAAATGAAAACCAAAAGCAGTAGCAGAAAAAGAAGAACACTCGGTTTTTGATAAGAATGAAAACTGGAGCGTTCTTGGCAAATGAAAAGCGAGTTCATCTCCTCCAAAAGAAACATGATGTGATCTAACCATTTATTGCAGCAAACAAAACTAAACTAATACTGAAAACAAAAACAACTGACGCTCCAAGAAAAACACATAGTGCATGAAGCAATAAAAATATAGTGTCTTGAAAGGTGACCTGATTTTTGCCGATGAAGAAGGGGTGCCTCGGGGCATCCCCAAGCTTTGACACTTGTACTTCTTGGATATTTCTTGGGGTGATGCATGGGCATCCCCAAGCTTGAGCTTTTGTCCATTCTTCAACTCATCTCATCATTCTCCAATCCCTACACTTGAAAACTTCCTTCATACAAAACTAAACACAATTCTATTAGTAACATTAGTGTAAGCATAGTAATGAATCAACCCTTTTTCAGTTCAGATTTCAACACAAAACCACCACATATATAGCATATACTACTGTAGCAACTTCCCCAAAAGTTCCGTGATTAAAAGAACTCAAAAAGAAAGCAATAAAGTGGCAAACACAAATATTGGCAGAAATCTGTCAAAACTGAACAGCTGACAAAGGTCGAATTTTTAGAGGGTTTTTTGTTGCTCAAATCAAAAAGTGTTCAACTAATTAAAGTTTGGATATAACCTGGGGCATATGCACAAGAAATCGCAGGTCCAAAAGATATACAGAGAATTTATACGAATTTTTACGGTGCAGCACCGAAAAACTGTTTCAGGACAGCAACATCCCCAAATCTTACCTCACTCAAATTAGAGGCTTCTCTTGGCACAAAAACGAAATAAAAAGGATAAGGAGCGGTAATTACAGTAGTAATAACTTCCAATACTCAAATAAAAGAAAAAGTACTGAAAATAAAACAATGGGTTATCTCCCAAGAGTGCTTTTCTTTAACGCCTTTGAGCTAGGCGCAGTAATTTGCAAAGATGCTCATGTGGGCGCCATGTAAGAGCTTGAGGAAAAGGCGCCATATAGGAACTTAAAGCAATAGAGAGCATCAAAAAGCAAGTATGGAACACATTTATATCTGAACCACTTCCTATGCATAGGAATCTTGTAAGAAAATAAATCAACGAGGCACATAGTAGCAAGCATGGATAGATAAAACAAGTGCCACTTCAAGATTTGCAACATAAAGAGGGGAAACTTAATATTGTTGAGGTCCATCAAACCATGTTTCCCTCTCTCATAATAACTTTTAGTAGCATCATGAATAGAACTAACAATATAACTATCACATAAAACATCCCTATCATGAGCTACATGCATAAAAGAATTAATACTCACCACAGGAACAATAGTAATAGGAGCAGATTCAATAGAATAATTATTCTCATCACCATAATCATCATAAATAGGAGGCATATTGTAATCATAACTAATTTTATCCTCAATAGTAGGTGAACTGAAAATATTATACTCATCATCATAGCCATCATAAACTAGAGGTTTAGAATCATCACAAGCTAGAGAACTACTATTTCGCAAAGCATATTCATCAAACATATCATCATAAGAAGGAGCATCACATATGGGAGATAAAATATTATCAGAACAAACTTTCTCCACTAAAGCTGGGGAACTAAAAATATCATGCTTAACAAAACCAGCTTCCCCAAGCTTAGACTTTTCTATAGCATTAGCAACAACGATGTTCAAAGCATTCATACTAACAACACTATTAGCATGCAAATTAAGCTCCAAAGGTTTTTCAATTTTCTCTTCAAACACTTCATATCTAAATTCAGGAAAAAGACTACAGAACTCTTTGTTTTCCATTAAGCCTAACTAGTGAAAATAAAAACAAGAAACAAAAAGATGTAATTGCAGAATCTAAAGGAAATAACTCTGAGCACTCACACAGGAGGATGTGAGTACCTTTTACCTTACCTCCCCGGCAACGGCGCCAGAAAAGAGCTTGATGTCTACGCACTTCTATTCTTGTAGGCACTTGTTGGGCCTCCAAGTGCAGAGGTTTGTAGAACAGCAGCAAGTTTCCCTTAAGTGGATCACCCAAGGTTTATCGAACTCAGGGAGGAAGAGGTCAAAGCTATCCCTCTCAAGCAACCCTGCAATTACGATACAGAAAGTCTCTTGTGTCCCCAACACACCCAATACACTTGTCAGATGTATAGGTGCACTAGTTCGGCGAAGAGACAGTGAAATACAAGTAGTAGTGATGATTATAAGTAGCAAATGTGATTTGAAATAAATATCGCTGCGAGCAAACATGTAACAAAACAGCAAGTAAATGGTGTGCAATGCTTGGAAACAAGGCCCTAGGGATCATACTTTCACTAGTGGACACACTCCCAACAATATAACATGATTGAACAAATAAACGACTTCTCTCCACTATGGTACTCTGAATTACTCTCCTATTGAATAACACTAATCATTGTGTAGTGGCTACAGAAGCACCCCTTAAAGTTCATCAAGTACTTGACAAACACCACTTATAGAGACATCCAAATCAGATCACAATTCAAGATAGATATTATTGCAACTTAGACCAAGTACTAACACGGTGCACACATTGTCAACATTACACCATGAAAGGAGGAATAGATCACTTCAATACTATCATAGCAATAATTATTCTCATAATCCACAAGAGATCACAATCATAGCCTAAACCAAGTACCACCATGATGCACGCACTGTCACCGTTACACCATGGCAGGAGGAATAGATTACTTTAATAATACCACTAGAGTACACATAATATCTGAATAATAACATCTACTTGTTCAACATGATACAAAGCTCATGATCACATAAAGATCACATCATGGGAGAGAGAGGTGAACCACATAGCTACCGGTAGAGCCCTCAGCCCCGGGGATGAACTACTCCCTCCTCATCATAGGAGACAGCAAGGTTAATGGAGATGGCGGTGAGGTCGATGGAGACGGCGATGGAGATCGATGGAGATGGCTCCGGGGGCACTTCCCCATCCCGGCAGGGTGCCGGAACAGAGACTTCTGTCCCCCGAAATTCGTCGGCAACGGCGGCGGAACTACGGAACTCTTTCTGGAAATTTGCCGACTCCTTTAGGGTTTTCCGTCCCAAGGCTTCTTATATGCGAAGGGGCGATGTCAGAGGTGGCCCCAGGCCTCCTCACACTAGGGTGGCGCGGCCAGGGCCTGGGCCGCGCCAGCCCTATGTGAGGGTGGCCTGTGGCCCCTCTCCTTCCTCTCTTCGGATGTCTGGATGCTCCCGGGAAAAATAAGACTTCAGGAACTTGTTTCGTCCAATTCCGAGAATATTTCCTGTGTATCACTTCTGAAACACAAAAACAGCAGAAAACAGGAAACTGGCACTGTGGCACTTGTTAATAGGTTAGTTCCGAAAAATGCATAAAAGTGCCACGAAGTGTAACGAAACAGTAGGCAAATGGTGTAAAAACAACCATGGAGCATCAAAAATTATAGATACGTTGGAGACGTATCACTCAGCACCGCTCCCTTCTTTCCCGCGTCGCCGGCAAGGTCCAGCTCGCCTAGCACCGCCTCCCTTCTAAGAGTATCCAAAGTATAAAATTAGCAGAACCAAAGCAAATTACAGGCATTGTCTTAATCAAACAGCACCAGTAGTGTGAATTGCAGAAAATATGCAAAAAAATATATTGTCCAGAAATACCAGATCTTATCAAAATGCGGATAACCCTGACTCTGAAATCCAATTTGCATGTAGATTGGAGAGGACTGTATTACCTATAGGGTGCATACTTTTACAGACAAACTAATTTGCCACAGCTAACTCCTAGCTCTGAATCCAGCATTCCAGCTCACCAAGTCTGTTCAGTTAGGACAAGGATTGTGACAGCAAGCATTAACTCTGTGTAAGAGTGTAACAAACAAGTTGATTGGATGGTGTAGGATTTTGTTTGTCAATTGGATTGTTTCTTCACACAATATAGATCCCTGGGACATGTTTGCTTTACGGTATATACGAACTGACAATTCAACTCAGAACACTGCGTTTATTTCAGACTTTCAGAGGAATCGAGCATAAAACGGTGCACCGATCACTGGCAGAGAAGACAAACATGCGTACCTGCTAGTTTGGGTTCTAGTTAGCTAAACTGAAGACTGTGGAGCAATCGGGGGCATCGGCGCTGCAGCACGGCAGGAGTGGTACCTGCACGAATTCGAAATCACACAAGAAAGTACTTAGTCGGAACTACATTCGGCGAAAATTATCTTCTTAGCAGACTACTCCTTGGAAGAGAAATATTCAGACCGCAGAGGTGCCACAGGTTCGCCCTATAGCTCCTAAAGGAGTTCGTCTCCGCGTTTTCTCCTTGGCGAACAAGGGCGTGCTCTCCAACGGGTCCTGGACGAAGTCGACGAGCCCTGACGCTTGGCCTTCTCCCGAGGATTCTTGAGGGCGACAGAGGAGCCGAACAATGTGGCGACGAGGCGCAGCTTGTGGAAGAGGAGCCTGGCGCTATCAACTGTGGCCAGACTGCAGGAGCCGCGTGGAGGTGCAGAAGGCCAACGGAAGCCGGGGCGCGCTGAACATCGCTCCGTCGGTCGAGGACACCGCTGCCATCGAGCGGGGCGTGCTGGTCGCGGGCATCTTGCGGCTGGACAGAGTAGATCCAGCGCCGGCGATAAAAACGCCACCTATGACCTCGTAGTCACTGGCGCAGGAGGTGCGAGAGGAAGATTGATTTCTGATGGGAGCAAGGCGGAGGTGGGGTGTGAGAGGAAGTTGCCGGTGGCGACGGGGGCATGGAGGAGCGGCGACGCGGGAGACGGAGAGAGCGGTGCGGGACGAAGGGAGTACGAGAAATCACACCCGATTTTTGTTATCTAGTTATTGACGGGACACGGGGTCTTCATCTCGCGGCGAATCATTTTTCTGACTTATTAGTAGCATTGATGGGTAATTTTGTATTTTTCTGAATGCATGGAAATATTTTTGCATGGAAATATATTTCCATGCAATTAAACATGTGCATATTTTTTATGTCCATACATAATTGCATAGAAATATTTTTGTATATAGAAAAGACTTAAAAATAGTACATTATTATTTCGCATCAACCTCATATGCATATATAGCTATCGGCCTCTCTGTATGGAATGATATTTGTACTCTCTCTCTCTCTCTCCCGGCTTGTGTCACCCCAACCCTGACATAGCGGCATATTCTTCCTCACCACTTTCCACCGTTAGCTCCATCTTTGGCTACTCTCTTTTCCTCTCTTTCTTCCTCCCTCTCCCTCCCTCCCTCCCCCTCCCTCCCTCTCTCCCCTCTTCCTCCCTCCTCACTCTCTCTCTCCCGGCCTGTGTCACCCCAATCCCGACACAGCAGCATACTCTTCCTCACCAGTTTCCACCCTTAGCTCCATCTTTGGCTACGTTGTCCTCTTTCTCTATGCTCCATCTATTGAACTCTAATCATGCTTTTAAATGGTAATATGATGTGCAAGAACAACCAATACCATTTATGCAACTTTAGATTAACCTAGGAAAATCAGCAAATTTTTTTTAACAAAAATAGAACAAAACCTTTAACTAAAATTGTGGCTACTGCAGTTAAATTTAACAATATATGGCCCCGTGGCAATGAACATGATCTCAGTGCTCACTTGGAGAGAAGCTCGCCTCTACTAAATACATGTGCATTGGACAAAAAAAAATGCATTTAGAGATGATGTTTACAAATCATCTTTATTTTGGAAATTTGACTATCAAGGACGGTTCCTAATTAAGTGCCTGGAGATATACACAGGCGTCTTTCTGATTATGACTCTGGTGCATGAAAATTCAAATGAACCGTGATTAGAAGATTTAGAAGAAAAAAAAATACCCTTTGTAAACTTAAAAGTTGACACAGCCTGACAACCCGAGTCTTGGAACACCTCCGTGACATGCAGGCCCGTCTCCAGGATTTGGGGGCCCCGGTGCGACTTATAAAATGGGGCCTTATTTTTTCAATCAAATAGTAAATATAGCACGAAAGTAATAAACGAACCTCATAATCTACCAAAAAGCATCATGTGTCGATATTTGTTGAAATAAAATCTTCGATCATATAATTATAGTTGATCTTCTCTAAGATATCACTCTCAAGTGCTATTGTCATCAATCCACTTTAGTCGTTCTTGTGTCATAGTAGAACACATTTAGGATTTCAGCAACTTGATTTGTCCTATTTTACCAATTAATATATTAACAAAACATTTTAACATGGCTAGGTAGGTTTGATTGATGCGTTTCTTGAAAAACTTGGAGTACAGCACTACATATGAAAAGCTTGGAACAAACTTGTGGAGTACAGCAATACACATGAAATAATGAAAAGCTTAAAAACTTGCAATATGAAAAACTATTCAGGCGCTAGGCAGCAGCTAACATGCAATCTTACCTTTTCTGCCTTGACGCCCTGAACCTCAGCGAGTCAGCGGCCAGGACGTGGAGCTAATATATCTCCGATCAGCCTTGAATCGTCCAAGGGCGAATTGAGGACGGGGGAGGGAGGCACGCCGGCAAGGACCAGTCCAGGTGGGGGAGGGCACGCCGCACGCCGGCGCCACGCGAACCTAGCGAAAGGAAGCGATCTCGATGGGACTCGGAAGACAGATCGACTGAAACTGATTGTTATTTTTTCTGAGAAAACCGATCGACGCGACGACCGGACGACGCCTGATCGAGTGATTGTGGGCTTGTGGCCTGCTGGCTGCTAGGCCGAAAAGTATTGTAGGAATTTGGGGGTGAAGACTTCCTCTGCAATATGAAGCTGAAATATTTAAGAAACGCCTACAATCAAGTCAGCATGAGTTGTATGGTACGCATATACGAAAACTGTTTAGAATCTCTGAGGTTATCTACCTAACTACCTAAGCATGCCAAGAGAAAATTAACAATGGCACCGAAACAAAATAAAATAACACAATAATCAGGGGACAACAATGAACACACTACTCTCCCAACTCAGGATCTCTTCCTTCAAAGTGCACAGGCGCAACATGTCAAGAGTAATTCCAATGCTAATTAACCTTCCTTTGTTAATAATAGCATGGACTCTTACAAGTTACTCTATAATAAGATGAAGTCACCCAAGATGCATCGCACATTAATGCCTCTGCAAGCGAGATGGCAATGCATCATAATATTTTCTGCTAAAGGAAAGATATTATACATCGAAGGTGGGCAGGCGCTTACCATTGCTGAGGTGCTAGCTAGGCCACTCGTCGTTACCAAAGTACGTTACCTGGAGCCGGTACTCGCTCCATGGCTCCATGCCATCGGCACCCCCAGCCGATGCGATGCATGCGATGACCATGAACAGCCAAACAACAACGGCGCACCTGCGCACCCTTGTGGACTTTTTTTTGTGGACTCTTTGACTCGTGGTAGATAAGTAGACGATCGCTCGTCTGCTCTTTCGTGCTAGGGTCTCGAGGAGGATCACCACCGACGGGCACGCAAGCAGTGAACCGGCTGAGCGCAGCGCTGCACGAACCTGGTGTATAGACGTATAGTCCTCGACATGGCACCCAATTGCACTGCGATCACGTTGAGATTGATATTGGATCGAGTAGAGGCTACTGGAGATGGATTTAGCCCCATGCGCCTGTTGTGCTACGAAAAGAAAATCTGTTTGGATTTTGTTTTATGCATTCTGTTAATCAGCTAGTTTGTTGAGATAAGTGAGGTGTTTATTCTCGGAGTTGCCTATGCAAATCTGTTTGGATTGTGTTTTATGCATTCTGTTAGCTAGTTTGTTGAGATAACTGAGGTGTTTATTCTCAGAGTTGCCTATGCGTGAGAATAAGGGGCGGACGGTACGGTGCATGGCGAAACAAACTGCGGACCGTACATATAACAATGAGAAGGAGAGTACCACGAGAATTATGGAGCAATAGCGACCGGATGCACCCTGGTTGTTAGGCATGCGTATGGATGGAGGCGCGCTAGTGTTTCACGTTATCCACAAAATAGGGAACAAAGCGTTTTCTTGACTTATTAATAGCATTGGTGGGTAATTCGGTGTCTTGTGTGAGGGCAAAATCGAAAACTGAAAGTGTGACACCGGACATCGCTTTTCACTTTAATAGTAAAGATTTAGATAGATAGATTTAGATAGATTATATAGATAGAAGATTAGATTTAGATTAGATAGGGCCTTCTTAATACCTTCAGCAGCGTCCAGCATTTGTAGAGCCGTATTCATTTCCAGAGTTACATTTGGCACCACACGTTCCAACACAGCGGGATCAGTATCGTATACTTTTTGTAGAAAAAAGCCCACTGAAATAATCTGAAATCATTGGGTTTAGATAGGCCGTACCCTCCACCCAATGTCCCTGGTCATTCTTTAGCTTCTTAATTTTATTACGTTGACTTTTGGTGTTTGCGAAATCATTGAAGTACGAAGTATTTTTGTCTCTGAATTGCAGCCAATTAATTCTACTTTTTTGGGCCCAGAAAATCTCTTCCTGTTCAAGAAGCTTCTCAATCTCTAAAGCAATCTCCTTCTGGCTGGCCACATTACTATCCGTCAGATCACCCGTTGCAACCTGCTCCAGCTCCTTCGGAGCATCTCTGATTTTCCTATTTGTTCTCTTCAAAACACGGCGATCCCATCGGTGCAGATGTTCTTCGCCTGCGCCTCCGCTATCTGGAAATCAAAGGCGCCATCAACCTGCAAATTCTTCATGTGGCTAGTGGTGCATAAGCGCTGCTTGACGGCGGACAATTTGGAACGTAAGGGCTCACAACAGCACCTGCAGTTTATGTCAAGCCACCAACAAGGACTGCAACCACCTGTTCGTCCACTGCCGTTTCTCGAGGCAGGTTTGGCTAAGGTTCCGAGAGTGGACCAAGGAAGATTTTCCCATTCCAAGCGATGACTTCCATACCATGGAAGAATGGTGGCTGCAAGCGAGAGGAGCAAACCCTAAGGTCGTGCGAAGAGACTTCGACACCATAACCATCTAGGTGCACTGGAGGATTTGAAAAGAACGTAACGGACGTATTTTTCGGCAGGAATTCAGCAGTCCTGAGAGAGTATTCGAGCTGATCTTAGAGGATGTGAGAGCCTGGAAGTCTGCAGGCTCAGGCTGTGTCACCGGGTTCTAGGCCTCGCGTTTCTTTGCTGCCTTTTGTTTTAGACAATCTGTATGGGCGTTGTGTAGGCTTGTGAATATTTTGTTTTCGGCTACCTCAACCGAACCACAGTCACATCCTTTTCTGTACACTCTTTCTTCTCTCTTAATAAAGTTCGGCCCTAGGCCCTTCGACGATCCCATCGGTGCAGATGTTCATGTACATGACTGATCCATCCCGCGAGGTCTTCTGAATTTGAA
The DNA here is from genome assembly GCA_007115705.1 of Dactylis glomerata. NCBI lineage: Eukaryota > Viridiplantae > Streptophyta > Magnoliopsida > Poales > Poaceae > Dactylis > Dactylis glomerata. Next base: position 10,120,496 of record QXEO01000546.1, read on the forward strand.
CCATAGGCCCATGCCTCCTCGACCACCTCCCAAAATTTTGGTTCCTTCAACCAGGGGCGCCTATATGCCGAGCTGGTCGGCGCCAGCTAGCGCCGCACCCCCGCGCCGCGCCCCAGGCAGCTTATTGGGCTACGGCCCAACAAGAACAGGTTCAAATTTTGACAAAAATCAAAATTTGAACAATTTTTTTGAAATGTGAACGGATTTCAAAATTTGAACAAAAAATTCAAATATGAATATTTTTTAAAAAAATAAAATAAAAACGAAAAAACTAAACTGAACAAAATAAAAAAAACAGGGAAAATGAAAAAAGTAAAACAAACGCAAAAAAGAGGCACGACCAGGTCGGCGCTAATGGGCCGGCCCACACCTGCACCGGGGTGTGCGGCGCGCGGTCCGCGCCGACCTGGTCGGCGTATAGGAATTGCCTCCCCAGCCGAGGCCTCCTATACGCCGCCCGTTGGCGGCGCGGGCATGAGGGGCCGCGTACCCCGCCCGTGGAGGGTGTCTAGTTGGGCCGCGGCCCATGAGTTTCACTGTTTTTGTTTTTTTTCTTTTTTTTCAAATTTTAACAAAATTTGAAATATGAACAATTTTTAAGTTTGAACAAAAAATCGAAATATAAACAATTTTCAAATTTAAAAAAAATCTAAATATGAATTTTTTTCAAAATTTGAAATATGAACAATTTACAAAGATGAACATATTTCATATATGAACAAATTCGAAATATGAATAATTTTGAAGTTTGAATAAATTTCATGTATAAACATTTTTTTATATATAAACAAATTTCATATATGAACATTTTACATATATGAACAAATTCGAAATATGAACAATTTTCAAGTTTGAACAAAAATCAAAATATGAACAATTTTCAAAATATGAATAAAATTCAAAATATGAACAATTTTCGAATTTGAACAAAAATACAAAATCTGAAAAAAAAACCAAAAAAAGAAAAAGAAAAGGAGAAGAAAAAGAGAAAAGAGAAGAAAGACAAAAAAAAGTACAAAAGAAAATTCGCTAACCAACATGGGCCAGGCCCAAATGCGCCTGGGTGCAGGGAGGATGCGCGGCGCAGGGGAAACGCGCCGCTAACGGGCAGCAAATAGGAATTCCGCCCCTGCCGACCTGGTCGGCATATAGGAATTGCCTCCCCAGCCGGGGCCTCCTATACGCTGCCCGTTGGCGACGCGGGCATGAGGGGCCGCGTACCCCGCCCGCGGACGGTGTCTAGTTGGGCCGCGGCCCATGAGTTTCACTGTTTTTGTTTTTTTCTCTTTCTTTCTTTTTCAAATTTGAACAAAATTTGAAATATGAACAATTTTTAAGTTTGAACAAAAAATCGAAATATAAACAATTTTTAAAATTAAAAACAAAAATCTAAATATGAATTTTTTTCAAAATTCGAAATATGAACAATTTACAAAGATGAACATATTTCATATATGAACAAATTCGAAATATGAATAATTTCAAGTTTGAATAAATTTCATGTATAAACATTTTTTTATATATAAACAAATTTCATATATGAACAAATTCAAAATACGAACAATTTTCAAGTTTGAACAAAAATCAAAATATGAACAATTTTCAAAATATGAACAATTTTTGAATTTGAACAAAAATACAAAATCTGAAAAAAAACCAAAAAAAGAAAAAGAAAAAGAGAAGAAAGACAAAAAAGTACAAAAGAAAATTCGCTGACCAACATGGGCCAGGCCCAAATGCGCCCGGGTGCAGGGAGGAGACGCGGCGCGGGGCGAAACGCGCCGCTAACAGGCGGCAAATTGGAATTCCAGGGAGGTGCTAATTCGGCCCAATAGGTATGCTTTTTTTGTTTAATTAAATTTTTGGATGTGCAGAAATATATTTTGAACAAAAAATTCGTATAAATTTTAAATTGTACAAAATTCGAATTTAGAACAAAATTAGAATCTGGAACAAATTTCGAATTTAGAACAAAATTTTAAATTGTACAAATTTCGAATTTAGATCAAAATTCGAATCTGAAATAAAATTCGAATCTGGAACAAATTTTGAATTTGGGACAAATTTCGAATCTGGAATAAATTTCGAATTTGGAACAAATTTTGAATCTAGAACAAAAATCGAATTTGGAACAAATTCCGAAAACAGAACACAAATTTCGAAATCATAACAAATTTTGAATTAGAACAAAATTTGAAACCAGAACTAATTTCGAATAACTAAAAAATCAAATCTAAAATAAAAACCAGAACAAACAGACCTAAAAAACCTTAAAAATCGAGGAAAAAATGGAAAAAACTGAAGAAAATTGGAAGGACCGGCCCACCGCATCCCCCGCTTCAGACGGGAGCGTATCGCTCCCGCAAAGAGCGGGAGTTAGGTATTCCGGGAATTCCGCCCCCGCCGATCATCTACCCTCTGCCAAGGCCCAAGGTCCTCGCTCCCTGTGGCCCTTTGGGCTTCGGCCCTGAGCAACGAGTGAATCCGAGTGGACCAGGTCTTCGTGCTCCGCTCCAGGTCCAGGTCTGGTCCACGAGGCAGTCACCGGTGCACCAAGACCAGGCTCTTCCACTCCACTCTACCTCGCCCGCCCTCCTCGTCCTCCTCGCCAACGCAGGCGGCAGCCCAAAAACTCCACTTCCTCCGCGCCGCGCCGCGCAGGGCTCCTCTCCCATTCCTCATTCCTGCCACCTCCGGAATCTTCCAGCAGCAGGCGAGCGGGATCCCCGGCGCTCGGGGCATGGCGCCGCCGTTCATCTACCGCTCCTTCGACGACGGCCTCGCCGGTACATACGTCGAGCCCTCCCTTTCCCGTCCCAGCCTCCTCTCCGATTGTCCCCCTCTCTCTGCCCTCTGGATGCATTCCTAACTATCGGCGGTTGTGCTGTGCGCTCGTTTCTGCAGGTGAGAAGGCGCTCATGAAGGCGGCCATGGACGGCAACCTCGTCCGCCTCAAAGGTACACCCTTTTCCTTCTCCTCTTTGCCGCCGCATCCATGGCCTATTTTTTCCTCAATTTGGGAGTTCAGCCTCAAAGGTACTTACTTTCTGCGTGTGCTGTGTTCGCGGCGGCGGAGGTTTGTTCACACAGACTGCGTTGCCTCGCCTATCCTCTGTTACCGCTCGCCTTCCGAATAGTGGGAAAAGTTCTATTTTTTTGTCCGGTCTTCCATTCTTTTTTCGGGATCTATGGAAAGATCATGTGTAAGATTCTATTTTCTCTGATGGTAATTACGGTTGTCTTGATTTCTTCAGCTGCCGTATTTGGTAATGTGTTCAGAAACATGGGCGTTGGACTATCAGCGATGGCCCAGCTGTTCTATCTAGTAATAATTGCAAGGTATCATGATTCCGGGTCAAACGAAATTCGGATTAGCAATCTCTTTATCTTAACAATTCGGGGCATAAAAGTGACAACTTTTGATGATGGGATCGATTTTTCATTACACCAAGATCTGTGTTGCAGTCAACTACTCTAAACTGATATATGCTGTCAAAGTTTTAACTGCAGGAGTTAGATTCGGTTCTTATGCCTTGCGCACATGTTTTCTTATTTCATTATGTTTTCAATCTTGCTACTTTGGCTACTCATTTTGGTAATGCGTGATGATGTTTCTTTGGGGAAAGGTATCGTGAAGAGTCTTACCGAAGGAAACGGCGACCGGTCTGCGATTTTTGCTTTCAACGAAGATGGAGTTAATGCGCTGCATATCGCGGCATGCGGGGGCCATCTGGAGGTTTGCAAGTATATGGTGGAGGAGCTTGGGGGAGATGGGAATGCTCCTGGATATGGATCTCTAGCTCAAGGTCGTTCTCTATATCTTTCTTCATTCTTTAAATTGGTGGCAATGTTTCCCACTTTGAGACCTGTCGTGATGTGCATTTTTCTGCAGGCGCGACTCCGTTTATGATGTCTGCTCAGTCGGGTGATGTTCCTACCTTCAAATATTTTCTTGATCATGGTGGTGATCTAATGAAAGCAGACGACAAAGGACGCACAGTTCTCCACCATGCTGCGGGTAAAGGTACTTCCCCCGACAAACACACTCACACTTAATTGCTGTAATTGGGTCAATTGTACTACTATGCTCAATTTGTTCATCTTTGTGTTTACACAACATAAGGAATCATCTTATTCACCACAGGGAGTTGCAAGGTAACAGAGTTCATCCTTTCAAAAGGAGTGCCAGTCGACTTAGACTGTGGCCGTGGAACCCCACTCTATATGGCTGCTACAAACGAGCAAGATAAGACAGTAAAGATTTTACTGGACCACAAGGCGAATGTATATGACCTCTACTGTTTCTTATTTCTTCTGATTAAGTTACTTTGGACAGATTGTTTTCATTTTACGTGGGGGTGTTTTAGTTGCTGGTACTGAAACATACGGTACATAGATAGTACTGCAGTACATAATCTTCTTTTAGGTTTATGATATTTAATAGAGATCTTGAAGTGTGTTTGATTTGACAGAGCAAGGCATTCCAATTCCCAAACCAAACAATAGAGACACAAGTTTGTGACCCTTGGGGTACCCTCTTAACTTTTTCTAGTTCAAACAAATGAACTGGTTTTCCAAAAAGACGTGAAATGTGGAAATTTAGTTCATTTGATTGAATTAAAGAGGGTGGAGGGTACCATAAAGGTTACCCACTTGCATCCATACCAAAAAATCGTGGTAGGTAGTATTAGGATTTGATGGTCCACTTACCATTGGATCTCTTGAGCCAGAAAACACACCAGTAGAATTGTAGATTATAGGATGGCATGATTTTTTATTAGTATGTATTTGTTTATCGTAAATAAAACTCTCAGTTCATCATGCCACATGCGTTTTTTAATACATAACCTAATACCTTGCTTTCAGCCTAACATCATTATTAGTGGTGTTGGAATTCCCTTGCTGAGTGCTATTATTTACCGTTCATTGAAGTGCGTGAAAGTACTCATTAAGGTGAGCATTTTCTTGATTATTAATCATTGCTATGTTATGATTTTGCTTACTCTACCTGTCTACCATCTGCCATGGGTTGATGTGCACCATGAACATTCTATTGTACAATCCATTTTACAGGGTGGTGCCGATGTTAACTGCAAGGGTTCCATGATTACTCCTTTGGTATTTGCTACGATGCAAGGAGAATACACCAACTACATTAAGTTGCTACTGAAGGCTGGGGCAGATCCTAATATTCCCGATGATGTATGTTCTCTATATTTGCTAGATATTATACTGACCTGGTATGCAGATTTTCAGTATATTCTGGTAAAGCTTATGGTGATACTATTATTATTCAAATCCTCTGATAATGTTGGGAAGCTATTTAGCAATGAGTTTATGCTGCTTTGTGTCGTTGATTATGCTAATGCGAAAATTTACTTTCCCTAGTATAGTTGTCTTAAACTTCCATTCAAACAGTCTTTGAAAGACCTATATATGACGGCTCCTTTGAAGTATGGTGGGAGGGGTGACCTCACTGCACATCCACCACTGGAATATAGCCCAATTCCCAATGGTCTATGTCAATAGACTTGTTATTTTCTATTGATCATTAATTGTTGAGTTCCTATGGATATATTAATATTTTTCATTTTTGAAATAAAATTTATATCGGTGCTTAACTTAAACAGTTTATGCGATGCTGAGATCTCATTATTTACCATTCTAGGTATGTAGCAGCATTCCTCAAATGTACTCATGCAGTAAACACAAATAATTGGACTTTCCTTAGCTTACCTTTTGCTGTTCTTCATCTTGTTGGTATTCTGTTTCATTCTTTTACTCCAAGAACATGTTTATATTAATGTTACCATCAGTCAAAGGACGAACTAAAACAAATCACATGCGCAACTAATTTTTTTATCTATATGTTTACATGGGGACTCAAGTGTGTTGCCACTGCAACTCCTGTGGTGTCCCAGTCAACTTTTGCTAAAATTCTTCTCTTAGAAACCATGTAAATGCTTGCTGCGTAAATCCTTATTGAATCATTTGATGAAATATTCGTAGATCCTGGTTCACTCTTGTATAATTTTCTACATAGATTGAACATTACGTCATGCTCAAGTTCTTGTGGTAATATTCTACACTGGTGTGAGAGTTGATGAGATACTGAGATATCACTAAGTATAATGTACTATTCTGGGTAGTAGCATTCTCCAATGTATCTGAAATAAAATTGCCTTTTCTTAGCTTAATGGATCTGGTTCTTCATCCCAATTGTCGGGATCCTCTCCTTGTTGAAACATTTGATAAATATCGTGATCCTGGTTATCCTGACAATATTACTTACAATTTTCTTCAATGATTGTATGTTATGCAGTGATCACATTCTTATGTTATAATATCTTTAGTTTCATTCTGTAATGATGATGTTAGTTCTTAAAACAAAATGACATTTTATTTTCCTTTTGTTGCCCAGGTGGGTAGGTTGCCAATAGAGTATGCTGCGTCACGTGATTGCGTGGAAGAGGTTGAAATGTTGCTTCCTGTGACTACCCCAATTCCAAATGCCCCAGACTGGAGTATTGAGGGAGTAATTTCTTATGCGAAAAATGAAGATAAGAAGCCATTAGTATGTTATCTTCTGTTCTCATGCATGCTGTTTTCATACTGAATATTGGTTCAAAACTAAGCAATTGTTTTCTTCTTCAGTCATATGTGTTCATTCAGTGTGATGCAAGATGTTGTTACTATATGCATGACACCACATCTATAATGAGAGGATCACGACTTATTTATAACAGTTTTTTTAGATGTCCATCTTGTGAAGATCAGTTTGAAAAGAAGTTATTTAAGTGCTGATTAGCTGAGAACAAACTACAAACTGACATTTTCATTTAGAAGGATAATATGATGAACAAGAGGTAATATCTGGCCCTGGCCTAATAAGTAATAGCAGGGTTCCCAACTATAGACATCATGAAGACATGAACCCATGTGATGTATGCACTATCAATTTGGTAACAGAGCATAATATGAATAATCCTGGACTATAATGAATAGAAAGTTCTAACCAAACTCGGGTTGTTTGCTGGATAATAGATTGAAATCAGTAAGGAAAACAGTTACTGCTGCTTCCAAGGTTGAAAGTACGAGAATCTTTACACCCGATAAGATAAACTCTTAAGATAAGGCAATTGCTTTAATGTTTGCAAAACAATATTTGCATGTAAATTGTATGGCAGTGTCAGTTCTGATAACAGCCATATTAACTTGTCATGGTGTAGAGCAGTGGCACAAATCTCATAATGCTATAGAGTAGTTAGATGCTCTTTGGTACAGGCTTTTTATCTAGTAAATACAGGAAGTTGCACAGGTGTCTGTTTAAGAACTTTTGGGTTTGGTCAAAGTAAAACTTGGCATCACTGATCTCTGGACCAATGAAACATTCAGCCACACTATTCTGGAAACTCCTAGGGCTAGACCAGATTTTGGACTTTGAGCAATTGCAAATTTATTTATCATTGTAAATAATGATTAATTCCAATGTCCAAATATTTTATTCCTATTTCTTCTACTCATTGTCTAGGAGCAACAGCACCTTGAAAGGAGAACTGCTTATTTCAAGTTAGAGGCTGACAAGGCATTCAGGCAGAAGGAGTATAAGATGGCATCACACTTTTATGATTCGGTAAACCTCTCACACTTTATGTCCTTATCTATGATGGTTTAGAAGATAAAATTTTGTTATTTATAGGAACCAATCAGAGAGCATTCTTTTGTAACTACTTTTGTGTAATCTACTGTAATTTTACATTATTAACCACTTAGGATACTTATCCTTTTTGAAATTTATATTTTGACCCTTGATTGGGTAAAAGCCAGATTTTTTTTGTAAAAACTAATGAACAGTTGGACTGGGACGCAATGATTCCATTAGCTCCATCTATTTCGAATGAAGTGTCAAATGTTCTGCCTATCCCTAAAGACCAACTTAAATTACGATTAGTTCTTACCAAGGTCATTTTAAAATGAATATGATATGAGGCCACTATGCATTAAGAATGTGCTAAAATTAAATCATTTTACTCTTTGGGAGAATGAAAGAAGTTTACATCATGCAGTCAATTTAGGGGGCAACAAGGGAACTAATAAAAGCAACGGTTTACTCGATGCATATCTTGATTATATATATGAAACAACTAATGGGTGACATGCAAATACTAGGTAGCGTTCATACTTATCTACCAAGATACTGCTTGTTAATTTGCCAAGTATTTTGGACATTACAGGACAAGTGATTTGTCACTGATTGGGACTGATCTTAACTGACAGATATTAATATGCATGGCAAGCATACTTGACTTCACTTAGGAAACTTATTTGACATCATCCACACATGTTAAAAAGAAGACTTCATCAAACTTCGTTGTTATCTTACATCTCCAGAATCTGTGAGGAGTTTGTTTATCCTTGGCCAATATGAATCTTTGCTATGGTTGCCTACTTTTCGGTTAATGTATTTGATATGATGGTTATACATGTAAAGTAATAAGCCATTATGATGTACTACTGGGTAGTAAATTTTTAGATAGTTTTCTACCTGCTTGCATGCGTGAAAGCCCGATAATTGTTCACATAGAATAGATAGTTTTCTACCTGCTTGCATGCGTGAAAGCCCGATAATTGTTCACATAGAACTTCTGTAGGTCATCATTTTTAGTTGAGAATAATATTTGCATGACTTCTCATGTTTGACCGCAGGCAATAACCCATGGAGGAGAGAGTGCAGTACTGTATGCAAACATGAGTCTTTGTAAGCTGCACATGGGCGATGGTGATGGTGCTTTGTCGGATGCTCTCAGGAGCAGAATGCTACGACCTAAGTGGTCAAAAGCTTGCTTCCGTCAAGCTGCAGCTCACATGCTACTCAAGGTGCGTCTAGCTTGCAGTGTGTTCACTTATTTTGATCTTATGGTATGGTCATGTTCCTTTATTTGATCTGTACTCCCAGGAATATAAACAAGCCTGTGATGCTCTCGAAGATGCACAGAAAATGGATCCTGGGAATGCTGAGATTGAGACTGAATTACGGTAACCTAATCTCTTCTGCTTATCTCTTTCAATTTAGAGTTTCTTCCAAATGCTATTATGATTTTAGGTGGCTTATGCCATTATGCACCGTCAGTGCAAGTCCTTTCACAAGTTCTTTTATGTACCACTTGTGCCTCTGTAAAGTGGAATCACATAGTTATTGAGTTGCACAGTGAGGAAGTTTTGGTAGAGCTGACATTTCAACTCCATCCGGTTGAATTCCTGCAGGAAAGCTAGGGAACTCATGAAGAATCTTCCTGGCGATGGTGAGCAGTGAAGCGCGGGCGTGCCCATTCAACTGCAGGCTGCAACATGTTCCAGTTTTCACTGAAGTAGGGCTAGTAGGAACTTGTAATCCTGCTGTTTCGATAGGAACCAAAACTCTCAGGCCGGGGTATGCCCCTTTTCTAAAGAGGTCTTGTATGACCGTGGATTGTATCGGGCAGTATGCAATTTCTTTGCTTCTGGACGAGTATGTTTGAATTTCTAATTATTGGGCAAACGGATTAAAATGCAACACTAACGTTGACCGAAGTCTTAAGATAAGAGTCCAAGATATATTCTTTCTTAGTCTCTTGGAAGCCTATAATTGTAGGCGAAATATTAGAGAAAACATCAGCAGTACACTATTTTCTACCTGGGGCAATAATGCCTCTAATATTCCAAATAGAAAAATTCACGGGGAAACCATTTTCTCAGGGTGAGTGTCATGTCCTATTTTACTAACTAAAGTCCAGATTAGAGAGTTGTCTGGTTCTCCCTCATCTCTACTATGACAGACATGATTATGGGGAGAATCATAGCATTGGCCAGAATCTAAATGACAAGGAAAAGTTGTACAGTTAGCATTGGTACTCAATGAAATTTTAATATCCGATGCAGGCTGCAGAAGAACCAGATGACGGGGACGGGTGACGCATAAAATCGGAGGGGACAAGTATATGTATAGGGTGGCTCCGTATCCATATCGTGCCATCCATATGTGAACTCTTTAGACTTGAATAAATAACTACAATTATTTCCTCTAAAAAAAGAAAAATCTCAAGTGAGAAAAACAGCTCCCGCGTACATCACATAACACAAATGGATTTTGCTAAGGCCATGCGTCATCAGCAAATGATCTTTGGCCTATGAGAGACCATCGCTACTGATAATTTACTGCTTAGACTGAGATTACGGTTCGTGTGTTTTTAGAGAATTAAGATGGAGACACAAGACAAGTACTATTACTACTAAAAGGAAGAGAGCAAGAGGAGACAGGAGCAGGATCGAGTCGAGTGAGTGACATGTATGATTGATTGTGTGTGTATGGTAGTTGGTCTGCGAGCCAGGTGGAATGGCCCACGTCCCAGCTCATTCTTGGTGGCATTGGTTGGGAAAGTGAATTGCACGTCTTGTTCAAGAAGACTCGGCTGCGTCAACGATCCAATCCAAATTTCGTTCTTTCCTCCGCTTGATTGATTGATTCATGGATCGCCACCACGCCGGGGAATTCGGTCAGTGATCCATCTCCTCCCTCTTGATTTCGTTTCCGTATCTCTATATGATCTATCGGTAGAAGCAAGACTAATGAATCGCAAAATCGAATGGGCAATCGCAGTGGTGGACGTGGTGCTGTGGCGGCGCGGCCGGGCCGAGGTGAGCGCCCTGGCGCTGGCGGCCACCGTGTCCTCCTGGATCGTCCTGGGCGCCGGCGGGGGCTACACGGCGGTGTCGCTGTCCTGCAACGTGCTCCTCCTCCTGCTGACGGTCCTCTTCGCGTGGTCCAAGGCGGCGCGCCTGCTGAACCGGCCGCTGCCGCCGGTCCCGGACCTGCAGCCGGCGGTGGACGGGCTCACGTCCCTGCTCCACTCCGGCCTCACGGGCCTCGCCGCCGCCTTCCGCCGCGTCGCGACCGGCGGCCCCGGCTCCGACGGCCTCTTCTGCCGGGTCTCCCTCTGCCTCGCCGCCGCCGCCGTCCTCGGCGGCCTCGCCGGCGACCTCCCCACCTTCTGCTACGCGGGCGCGGTCGGCGCGCTGACGGTGCCGGCCCTGTACCAGAGGTGCTCCGTGTCCGTGGAGCGGTGCGCGAGGCTCGCGTGTGTGAACCTGTACAGGTACGAGATGGTGTACCAGAGCTTCTCCCTCAGATGCTACCTCAGCGCCAGGGACTACCTCATTGAGCTGCTCAAGGAACCATGATCAACTCTCATCACTTTCTATCTCTAATGGTCTAATTGCTATAGGGCGTGCTGATTGCTTGGGCTTTGTTTGCTCAGTTTTTTGTTCTTCACTACATATGGGTGATTGATTGATTTTTGATGCTAATGGTTTGCTGGCATTTCAATAGACTTGTTTACTTGTCACTCTCCTCTGTATATGAAAAATTATCAGATTGTGGACTTGATCTATCCATGTCTAGACCTCTAGTTTCATTGTACAAGGTTCTTCATCCTGTACAGAAGCTGGAGATCCAGTTCACATGACAAACTGGGAAACCACCTTTAACTGCAAACCAGTACCAACTACCAAGTTGCCACTTCTTCATCCACATAGGACAGGATACCCTTCTTCACATTCACGCATATCACATCCATTAATACATTACCTGCAAATACCATAATCAAGAATTGTGGAAACATACTTGATCATCCAAGTATAGTCGATCCAAGGTTTGGTTCAGCGCTAACATGGCAAGCACTTCCACGTTTTTTGACGATGCTGAAGAACTTCTTTTCTAGAATACGCCCTACAAGGTGTATCTTTTTTTCAAAATGGGGTGCCCTAGCCTCTGCATCGAATAATTGCATACGGTCTTGCTTTATTTCAAGTATTCAACAAAGACTGATAAGAAGCCTTACAACGATCTTACAAACTGAAGCCTCCGATTAAGGTGTCAAAGCACCACTCAACTAGTACAACGCTAGAGGATTAGACCAGGCCTTGTGCCTCGATCACCGCCATCGCCAAGAAAGTGCCTTGTGCGCAAGCTCACATGTCAACTCCACCTCTGTCTCTCCACACACCCTTCTCCAGGATGTTCGACCGAAGTGCAGCCTCTCTCTAGGCTTGCCATCGACGACACCTCGGTGTCAGACGACGCCACCACCCTGCGCAAGTCAACCAAGCCACCTCCAACACCAAAATCCCGTAACACCTCACTGCCGAGAGTCGATGTCTCCGATGAGAAAGATGCACACCGCACCACCTCAGGATCCCTCCAACCATAACCAACTTCCAAAAACAACTCCCACATGTGGGAGAACAACGCCGCGCACCACCATCGTCTCACCTGCGAGACCCGGATCTAGAGTTTCCTTCAAAGTTGTCCGGACTAGGAAAAAAATCGATCGCAAGAAGGAGGCTCCTAGCTGATGCCTCCACGAAGGAAATGGCGCACAAACACCGTCATCGGCTGATCCGAGGATCTAGGGTTTCCCCCAAAGGCAACCTTGCGCACGACCAAAATCCGCCCCGCCACCGCCACCGCCGACAATGCCCATGCTTTACCTAGCAGCATCTCGTGGCGGCGGCCAGGGAGGAAGGAGAGAGGAGGGTGGGGCTAGTTGGGCGGTGGGATTAGGGTTCCCCGCCCTCCGGCGGCGGTAATAGACCATACGATCACGTTATTATAAAAAAAATGCCCAAGACGGTCGGAACAACACCAAGCAACACTATACGATACAAACACGACGTCACATGGTTTACAACATAACCACAACAACTAAACCAGTAAGGACTCACCTTGCATCGTCACCCTCCAAGTAATGGCGAGGAGGTGTAGTTAGCGTACCATTCAGCAATGTGACCAACACACAAATACTCCCTTCGTTCCTAATTATAAGATGCTCTAGCCTTTTTCAGAACCACATGTATGCAGACATATTTTAGTATGCATATTCACTAACTTTAGTCCGTATCTCTAGTCTAGCCCTACAGAGGGAGTAAATTGTAAATAAACTTGATTTGAGACCTCCTTGTAGAAATGAAATATGGCTTGGGTGTTAGTTGTGTCTGTAGGGACGTTTTCACATGCAAGCGCAGTAATTATTGACCACCAATCAACAGAAATTATTCAAGATTACAAGGCCACAACTGTATGCTAGACTATCCAACACGTAGAACTGGTATTCAGAAAGGATAGTAAAAATTATGGCCTCCTGAATTTGGATCATGTTGATGATGAGTATTTAAATGGTCACTTCAGAGATGTTCAAGAGGAGTCGTCGTTCATATTTGACAAAGCTAATATAAATATGTTTGCATCTCTCAACACTAGTAGCGTGTTGGTTTTGCTGAAATCCTCTCTCATGTCGTTGACAACAAGAGCCAAATTTTCTTCGTCGATGGTCTTGGTGGAACAGGAAGACGTATATGTACAAGACACTCCTTACTGAGGTTTATTCCCTAAGACAAATATTTATTGCAACAATGGCATCTCGTATAGTAACATCAATCATGGTTGGTGGTCACGCTGCCCACTCCAAGTTCAAAATTTCATCTTGGCTCACAGACAATAACATGTGCAATTTCACCAAGAAGAGTGGTACCGCAAAGTTGATATGTAGGGCATCTTTGATAATCTAGGACAGAGTTGCCGTGACAAAGTGCTAAAATTCTGTTGAGGCACTTCATAAGTCCCTACAAGACATCATAGGATGTGCTTTGCCTTTTCGTGAGAAGAACCTGGTGTTTAGAGAAGATTTTTGGCAGGCCTATCTCGTGGTGCTGCGTCGTACAAGACACACTATGATACATGGATCATAATTATTTATAGGAGAAGATTAAAATATACGTATCACGCTAAAACATGGGCACAAATCATGGGATATAATTTTAATGTTTTATATATCCTTTCTACTAATAACAACAGTGTGTGGTCTCTATAGTAACATGTCTGGTATTTTGGTTCTAAGTTTATGTCAAGGTGAGTATTCAGTTTTCATTGGTTTACTATTATTTTGAGACCTTCGTGTTAGTACACATATTGACGTACAAGGACAACGGATGTGAAGCCAACATCTCCAAAGTTGTACAAGATTTGGTTAATTTCATCGAGATAGTTTTTTTTTCTTTGAAGTGGCCAGTTCATTTATTTTGAGCACAATGAACTAAAAATGTCGTAAGTACATTATTGCATAGGTTTGAATATTTGTTATATTTTTGGGTTTCAGTTGCATAATGACATTAAAAAATTTCCATGATTTGTTGATATATGTCCCACATTACACGTGTGTGGGAGATGAACTTTTACTAATTAATGCTAAGTTGTATAACACATAGTGCTAAGTTGCATATCAAAGTTTCCTACCTCTACACTAGAGTGGTAGAAACTTATTTTAAGAAGTGGAAGCAACTATAGCAGCAATATGCACCAGGCGAAAGAAACAGAACCACTCCGCCCAGGCCGCTCCCTGCCTGAGCGATCCCTATCCCTTTTGCTGGTACCCCATCCCCTCCTCATCTTCGGGCCATCGCCACCACTAACACTGGCAGCGGTGGTGGCGCCCTTCTCGTCTAAGACAGAGGGCAGGTGAGGGCACTGTGGTGGCGTTCCATGGGTGGTGGTGGGGCGGTGGCAGCAATGCTTGGTGGCATGGTCCTAGTGGTCGGGGCATGATGCTGGAGCGGCGAGGCGGAGATGGGTGCGCCCCTGCCACCCATACAGATCACCTAGCAGCGTAGGTAGTGGGTCATATTTTGGGCCTCAGGACCCAATCTGGGCCTGTCGGGCCTGCTTGTGGGGTGCTATGGGTGTGGAGGCACAAGAGCCGGTCTCTTGTTTGCTGCAATGATAGGCGGTGTGGAGGCTGTTGGCTTCGACATAATAAAAATGGTGGTTTGGCCCTAGGAGCTTCTTCCGACATGTCGTCTTCCTACGAAATGTCGACCTCTTCGATCTGGTGGCCGATGAGTTCTTGTCTTCCCCGTGGAAGATCTATAATTGGTGTATGTTACCCTGGATTTCTAGATCGGAAAGGCTCCGGTCAGGCACACCAATATTATCAGCTATACAGCTTCAAGAGGGCGTGTCGCGAAGGTTCACTCGAAGAGGTGAAGAAAGTCACAGAGGCTGCAACTGGAGGTCTTAGCTTTAGCGGAAGGGTGAATTGCCTGCGATGAAGACTATGTGTCGGGTGTTTGGTGGCTTGCCAAAGCAGCCTCAGCATGCGGGGGCGACATCATCGGAAGATTGCACTTTTGGTGGTGCTCCTCGAGTACCGAGTCTCGATTCCCAGGGTGAAAACCCAAGGCCTGACCTTCACTAGTTGTGCATGGTAGTGGCCTTGTTTAAGGCATTGCTTTGGGTGTACTCGGACTTTCTCCTGGGTGAAAACCCAAGATCTTCGATCGGGCAATGACAATGCGTGTGCATTGTTTTCTTCTTGGAGGAGTTGCCTTTGGAGAACCTATTTGTAGTCTCGGTGTTGTCTTTGTTGTGGTTTGAGTGTTGTTGTTGTTGTGAGTGTTTCATCACCGCGATAGGTTCTTTGTTTTCTTTTTCTCTTGGTTGTTTGCATCCTTGATATCGTTGCATACCTCGTTGGTGCAGAGGCTAAGTGTTATTGGTATCTTCGCGATATTAATATAATCCCTTTATTGAAAAAACTATAGCATGCACCAAATGCAACTCAGTGGGGCTATATGACTACAAGGAAAACCCCCATTAGCAACAATATGCTTTTTTTAATCCCAACTTGCGTTCCATTTACCAACAAAGTTGTAGCTGGAACAAGCAAAGTTCCATGCTAGGATGATAAGTTTCATTTGGCGATAGTAAATTGTTGCTTGAAACAAGTTCGTAAGTTGTGTTTTTCTGCCATGCATGGTGCTCGGATGGGCCACCATCTGTTCTTATGTGTTGGTCTCCTCATTCTCCTGCTAGTGGTCGCTTGCTCGAGTTTCCTCTAGGGGCGGCATTGGCACGGAGGCCACAACAGCAGGTAGCATCGTGTAGGGGCCTCCACAGCGGGGCGGTGAAGGCATTATGATTATGCCGACGAGGATGGCTGCATTTCATGCCGACCCGTAGACCCCGCACAATCCTTATCAATTTAGCAATGGGAAAAATCTTCCTTATTCTTATGTGATCCTTTCGTTTCATGCTCACCATGACTTGGTGGTGGTAGAGCCACGCGTGAGGGCAGCCATGGCAGCTGTCTCCGCACGGTGACCTATGAGCTAGCATGAGAAGCATTGCAAGTGGCGGGCATGCAAAACACCATGGTACTTGGGCACCAATCAGGGGTAGTGCCGTAGTGTGCTTGCGACTAGTCGGCATGAGCAAGTCCGCTATATACAAACTAGATTTAGGGGCGCGACTTGGCACGCGGCCCCCGTCTTTCGCACCAATATACGTTTCATAAAACACTTGAGATAACAAAAAAAGAAGATGTAATCATAGTTCCTAGAACCAATAAATAAAACATATATTAGTGACAACAATTTATCAAAAGCGACTAAATGGATTGCCATGTTGAAAGTGCAAACTTTGTTTCCCTCAGATTTTGTGTGTTAGATAACAACATTAGGGAGATTAAGTGTGTGCTAAGATTGTGCAGATCATCAAATGAAGAATTGCCAGGCCGGATATTCCGGCCAGGGGTGGCCGGATAATCCGCCCCCTCGGGGAGTGGCCGAAAAACGGCTAAGGACCTGGCGCGGCGTCACCCAGTATAGGGGGCCGGATATTCTAGCCAGGGGCCGGATAATCCGCCCCCCCCCCCCCCCCCCCGGAGACGACCCCAAATTCGGCTAAGGACCAGACGCGGCGTCACCCAGTATAGGGGGGCGGATAATCCGGCCAGGGGCCGGATATTCTGGCCAGCCGGATAATCCGGCCCAACTTTGGCCGGATTATCCGCCCCTCCAAGACAGCAACGGCTACATTTTGGGAGGGGGTATAAATACCCCTCCCCTTCTTCCACCTCAAGCTGCTCGAGCTGGATAGGAAGAACATCATTTTGGAGCCACCAAATTCGCAAGATCTCCTCCCTCAACCCACCAAAGCTCTTGATCTTTGGAGAATCGAAGGAGAAGGCCTTGATCTACATCCTCACCAAAGCGATTTGATTTCCCCTCTCATTTGCTAGAGGGCCCTTTGGTCTTGGGTTCCCTTGTGTCCCTTGACCTTGTTTGTGTGATTGATATCTTGATACTTGTTGATTGAGATCTTTGTGGTGCTTGGGAGCCTCCAATTCAGTTGTGGAGTTGTGCCCCAAGTTTTGTAAAGGCCGGTTCCGCCTTGAGGAATCCCTTAGTGGAAAGTGAGCTAGGCCTTTGTGGCGGAAGCTTGCACCGGAGAATAGGGTGAGCCTTTGTGGCGTTGGTTAGGCCTTTGTGGCAACCACACCCCTCCAACGTAGACGTACTTCCCCTAAAAAGGAAGGAACTACGGGAATTACATCCGTGTCTCCGTGTGCTCCACTCTCGGTTACCTCTATCCTTTATTACCTTTACTATTTGTATCTTGGTTAGCTTGCTTGTTGACATATAGGTAAATTCACCTTAGTTGCATATCTAGAGAATTTACCTTTGTGTCAAGCCTAAATTGAAAAAGAATTAAAATTTGAGTAGCACCTATTCACCCCCCCCCCTCTAGGTGCCCATACGATCCGTTCAATTGGTATCCGAGCCTCGGCTCTTTATTCGGGCTTAACCGCCTAAGAGTATGGACACCTCTCCGAGTGAGGGCTCGGGTCAAGTTTCCATGGGTGAGTTCAAATCTTTGGAATCATCCATGGCTTCCATGACATCTCAAATAAGTGAGTTGCGTGAAATGATGGCGCAACTCATGCAAGCTAAAACCGCTAATGCCTCTCCACCTCCGGAAAAACCCGCTACTCCACAAGTGGAGAATGTAGTGGTTGATGTGGAGGGTACCGATAAAAATGGCGATGCTAAGTCTTCCACCAAGGGCGACGGGAAAGGTGAATTCCCTCCTTGGTATTCACCCGACCCGCCGGTTCCTCATCCTCATATTAACAATAGAGGAGATCCACCTAAGCTTGATGCATTAAACTTTGGTCAATGGCAATATCAAATGATCTCTCATATGCGCAGTTCTTGCATCGAGCTTTGGAGGATCGTGGAGGAAGGCTTCAAGGCCGTGGATCCACACAACATGACAAGAAGAGAGACGGTCGATAGTCAACTCAATGCTACCGCTCTCCACATGATTCAAGTCGCCGTTGGGTCCAAGGACTTGCCTCACATCCAACATTTCTCCACCGCCAAAGAAGCTTGGCAAGGACTCTCCGACGTCTTTGTCGGTAATGAGAGCATGAAGAAGACAAGATATGTGGCCTTCTCAAATCAAGCGGAAGGATTCTTCATGTTGGATGGTGAGGACCATCAAGAGATGTATAGAAGACTCAAGGCTATCGCTACCACCTTCAAGAACCTCGGTGCTCACCATATTGATGATGAGTGGATCAAGATGAAGTATATTCTTGCTCTTACTCCATATGAGCCCGCGGATGTGAAGAGTGTTCAAGGCAAGCACAACTTCAATGAGATGACCTCAAATCAAGTGATGCAAGAGATTCAAGCCTACAAGGTTGCCGCACAAAATGCGGAGGATGCACGTGCTCGTGCCATAGGAATGCAAAGAAGCTCCAATCTTGCATTAAAGGCTAGTGTGGTTGAGAAAGAAATTCCTTCTCAAGCAAGTATTGAAGCAAGGCTTGAAATGTGTCCTGAGGACATAAGGCATGAGTACAATGAGCACATGGCCTTCTATGGAAAAACCTTTTGGGTTGATCCTCACAAGGCCAAAGAAGACAATCAAAGAAGAAGCAAGTCAAGTGGCTATCAAAGGAATGACAACAATGGTCAAAGGGTGAGGACTTGCTACAATTGCAATGATAGATTTCACTTCGTTGCCGAGTGCCCTTATGAGAAGAGAGAAGACCATGGTGGAAAGCTCATCTTCAAAAGCAAGACCAAGTCACCATCCAAGAAGCCATTTGTGAAGAAGGGTGGACCAAAGAAGAAACAACCAAAGTTTGTGTTCTTGACTCAAGAAGAGTACTCCGCAAGTGAGAGTGATGAAGAAGAAACCACAACTAGTGAGATGGCCGCAATGGCAACCACCTCCACTTCCTCCACATCACTCTTTGAATCCCCCAATGAGGACTCTCTTCTCAAGAACGTCAAGTGCCTTATGGCCAAATCTTCCGAGGTATCACCCACATCTTTCTCTTCCTCTAAGACAAATGATGCTCCCGTGAATGATCTTGCTAGTCTTAGAGTAAAGGAAGAAATTGTTGCTTTTGATGATTATGTGTCTAGTGTAGATGGTGTTCATAAGATTCACTTTGAACGTCTATTGAGCCAATATGGTAAAACTCTAGAAAAACTAGATGAACAAATGAGGCTTGAAAGAGAATATGCTCAAGATATTGCCTCACTAACCGAGTCTCTTGAAGAAGAGCAAGAGGAACGAGCAACTCTTGAAGAGAAGCTCGATTCCATTGAGGAAGCTAATAATGAAGTGGTTTCCAAACTCACTAAAGAGCGTGACCATGCTCGTGCTAAAGTAAAAATGCTTAAAAAGGAAAAGGTTAAATTTGGTGTTGGTCATGATATACTTGTTAAGGATTTAGAAGATCTTGACAAGGCTCACAAGGCCTTGAAAAGTGAACACTCTATTCTTACCAAGTCACATGAACAACTTCAAATTCAATTGACTAAGAATAATGTGCCTAGTTCTTCTACTTCTACTTGTGATCATGCAAATGTCATTGAAGAAAATGCTAGGTTGAAAGATGAGCTTGCCAAGTCCTCCATTCCCATAGGTGAGAAAAACTTGAATGACCTTTTGAGTAAGCAAAAGGCATTTGGTGATAAAACGGGGATTGGCTATGTCTCAAAGAAGAAGAAGAAGAAGAACAACAAGAAGAAGAAGGCCAAGCCCGCACAAGCAAAGAAGGATCCTATTGTGGGTGGCAAAGCCACTCATGATGATCATGCGGGAATTGCTAACCCTCACTATGTTTTATTTCGTGATTATTATGGTGATGTTTATGCAAAATATGTTGGTCCAAATGATGGTTATGTTGCTTGGTCTATTTGGGTTCCAAAGACCCTTGTTGCTAACAAAAGAGGACCCATTGAAAAATGGGGACCTAAAACCAAGCAATGATCTCTTGTAGGACTATGCTTCCGGTGGATCAAAATGGGTGCTTGATAGTGGTTGCACAAGTCATATGACCGGAAGCAAGAAGATTATGACGGAGATGAGACCAAATGACAATCATATAACTGTCACTTATGGAGACATGTCACAATCCGAGGTATTGGGTCTTGGCAAGGTGGTGGTCGCACCGGATATTTCCCTTGTGGACGTCATGCTTGTTGAGACCCTAGGTTACAATTTACTTTCAGTTCGTGCACTTGGTAAGATGGGCTTTGCCGTCTTCATTGATAATGATATTGTGGTACTCTTGTGGAGCAAGTCTCTAAAGGTCGCTTTCGTTGGACACATTGAAAATAACTTGTATGTGGTGGACTTTTCGGGGAAAACCACTACAAGTGCAATGTGTTTATTTGGAAAGGCCGATGTGGGTTGGCTTTGGCATCGCCGTTTATCCCATGTCAATATGAGAACTTTGCAAAGCCTTCACAAGGGTGGCCACATACTCGGACTAAAAGAGAATGTTTCTTTTGCCAAAGATCGTGTTTGCAGGGCTTGCGTTCTAGGAAAAATGCATGATTCTCCCCACCCAAGCAAGACTATCATTTCTTCCAAGAGGATCTTGGAGCTCCTTCATGTGGATCTTTTTGGTCCTCCCTCTCATGCAAGTCTTGGTGGGAAGAAATATTGTTTGGTGATTGTTGATGACTATTCAAGATATACTTGGGTTTACTTCTTCAAGCATAAGAGTGAGACTCAACAAACCATCATCGACTTTGCCAAGGAAGTTGAACGTCAACATGGGCAAACTATTTTGGCAATAAGAAGTGACAATGGCTCGGAGTTCAAGAACTACACCTTAAATGGATTTCTTAGTGATGAGGGGATTCGTCATCAATATTCCGCTGCATATACCCCTCAACAAAATGGTGTAGCCGAAAGGAAGAACCGGACTCTTATGGATATGGCTAGGTCCATGTTGGCGGAGTTTAAGTCTCCATACAACTTTTGGGCCGAAGCTATCTCTACGGCTTGTCATTCTTCAAACCGGCTCTTCCTCCGCAAAGGCCTAAACAAGACTCCATATGAAATACTCACCGGAAGCAAGCCCAACATCTCCTACTACCGGGTTTTCGGGTGTAAGTGTTTCTTTAAAAGAAAAGGAGTTCGTTTAGGTAAATTTGATCCGAAAGCAATAGAAGGTATTTTTGTTGGTTATGGTGCCGAATCCCACACTTATAGAGTCTTCAACAAGTCCACCGGACGTGTTGAAGAATCTTGTAGTGTGGTATTCGAAGAGAATGACAGCTCCCAAGGGGGGCGAGATGTTGTTTCTTGTGATGTAGATGATGAAATACCTCGAGAAGCCATAGGAAGAATGGGCGTGGGATTTTTCCGCCCCATTGAGGGACACCTTGTGGCCGACCGGGAAGGACTATGCTCTACTCAAGTGGAGCCTTCATCTTCACAAGCTCAACAAGCCTCTCCCAAGGAAGCAACTAATGCACCAACCAAAGAACAAGACAAGGACCTTCATGAAGAAGAAGGGGCACCACCATCCTCTCCGGTTATCTCAACCGCCCCCAATTCTTCACAAGACCAAGATCAACCCACTCATGAAGATTATGATGATCAAGGTCAATTTGATGGTCAAGACGGGGACCAAAATGATCAAGATGATCAAGTGACTCCTCCAAGGTCAAATGAGGAGATCGAAGCCCGTCGCAAGAAAAGAGTTGAAAGGGACTTGGAACTTAAAGGTCATACCCTTGAGAGGGTTATTGGAGATTTAAGAAGCAAAGTGTCAACCCGGCGTCAATTGGCACAATTTAGTTCTCATCATGCTTATATCTCCATGGTTGAACCCAAGAAAGTATTTGAAGCACTTGAAGATCCGGATTGGTTGGATGCTATGCATGAAGAACTCAACAACTTCAAGCGCAATAATGTATGGGTGTTAGTAGAGAAGCCAAAGGAGTGCCGCAATGTGATCGGCACAAAGTGGATATTCAAGAACAAGCAAGATGAGCATGGAATTGTTGTGAGGAACAAGGCAAGATTGGTTGCTCAAGGTTTCTCTCAAGTTGAAGGCATTGACTTTGGAGAAACTTATGCTCCCGTGGCTCGTCTTGAGTCCATCCGTATCCTTCTTGCATATGCCACTCATCATAATTTTAAGTTGCAACAAATGGATGTTAAGAGTGCATTTCTTAATGGTCCATTGAAAGAGGAAGTGTATGTTAAGCAACCCCCGGGGTTTGAGGATCTCAACTTTCCTAACCATGTCTACAAACTCCATAAGGCACTCTATGGCCTTAAACAAGCCCCACGTGCGTGGTATGAGCACCTTAGGGAGTTGTTGGTAGACCGTGGGTTTGAAGTTGGGCAAATCGATCCTACTCTTTTTACTAAGAGGGTCAATGGGGAGCTTTTCGTATGCCAACTATATGTTGATGATATTATCTTTGGCTCTACTAACAAAGCTTTTAATGATGAATTTTCAAAGCTTATGACCGATAGGTTCGAGATGTCTATGATGGGCGAAATGAAGTTCTTTCTTGGTTTTGAAATCAAGCAATTGAAAGAAGGGACTTTTATTTATCAAGCAAAATATGTCCAAGACATGCTCAAGAGGTTCAAGATGAAGGAACTAAATGGGGCCGCCACACCAATGGCCACAAAATGCCATCTTGAGCTTGATCCCAATGGTAAAGATGTGGATCAAAAGGTATACCGTTCTACGATCGGTTCGTTGCTTTACCTTTGTGCATCTAGACCCGATATTGTGTTGAGTGTAGGTGTGTGTGCAAGGTATCAAGCCGCTCCTAAAGAAAGCCACCTTATGGCGGTTAAGAGAATCTTTCGATATTTGGTTCATACCCCAACTTATGGGCTTTGGTATCCCAAAGGCTCGGATTTCTCTCTTTGTGGCTTCACGGATTCGGATTGGGCCGGTGACAAGGATGATAGAAAATCAACCTCCGGAGCTTGCCAATTTCTTGGTAGGTCTTTGGTGTGTTGGTCTTCTAAGAAGCAAAATTGTATATCTCTCTCCACCGCCGAAGCCGAATACATTGCCGCCGCAAGTGGATGCACTCAATTGTTATGGATGAGGCAAACTTTGAAGGAATACGGTGTCAATTGTGACAAAGTGCCTCTTTTATGTGACAATGAAAGTGCTATCAAGATCGCCTATAATCCGGTGCAACATTCAAGAACCAAGCATATTGAGATCCGGAATCATTTCATTAGAGATCATGTTGCCCGTGGTGATATTGAACTTGCTTATGTGAGCACCAAGGATCAACTTGCCGATATATTTACGAAGCCTCTTGATGAAGCAAGATTTGGATATTTGAGTAATGAGCTAAATATCATCGATTCAAGGAGTGTGGCTTGAACATCTTGCTAATACACCTATATTTCAATGCGTGTTTGGTTTAGGTGTGGGCATGGATATAGGGGGAGTGCGGTCCTAATTAATTGGGCTATCCCTCCCCCCATAATGCCGATAGTAATCATATCATTCTCTTAATATCATTTTATGATTTTTGAGCTTCAATGACGAGTAGTGGTTATGGACTCAAGATACATCTTCGCGGTCCAATGCCATAACACTCAAACATGGTGGCTTCGGCCACCGACCTCTTCTCTTTGAAGAGTTGATTCATTGCATATCTTATTTGAGGTTTTGGTATTCTCTCTCGATATTATTATCATCTTATATGGGAAGGCACTTGCATTGGTTTTTAGTCGATTTCCTCTTGCAATGTTAAGTGCCGAGAACCACTCCGTGTTTGCTCTCTCACCTAAGCCATCCTCTCTCAAGACATCTATCTATGCACACGAGTTCAAATTTTTCATCAAAACAACATCTGTTTTTGAAAATTTCGAGTTGGCCAGTTTTCTGGTTCCAGGCCGGAATATCCGCCCCCCTGGGCGGAATATCCGGGGGGGCGGATTATCCGCCCCCTCCTGGCCGGATAATCCGGCCATAGTGGCACCTGGGTATTGTTGCCTGTCAAAACCCACCGGCGAGCAGCGACGAGCAACACGAAGAGCTGGGAGGCTCCCAGAGCTGCTGGTGGGCCCTGGTCCCTCGGGCAACGGCCTGCAAAACTCCGGCACACGTCCTGGCTGATGCAAGGGCGTGCCACCTGACTTATACCTGGTCAGGAAGGTGATGGATTGCTTCGACTAGTTTCCTGCATGGCAGACATGTAAACATTAAATACGAGCCTCGATCGGCTCTCAGGTTTCCCTGTGAATCGGCTCATGTAGCCGATTGTCCAATGGATCTGCATTGGATCTACGATAACATGGGGTTTTGCTTTATCAATACAAGTCAAATCGATCTACGACAGTTTAACGCTTTCACCACATAAACGGAACATCCCACACGTAATTGAGCCTGGTAGATACGAAAGATAACAGAAAACTAACCCTAGAAGAGGCCAAAAAACCAACGTAGAGTCAATTCCCGGAACAACTCCTCTCGAATTGGCAAACCGTATCCTTACGTACTACTGGATCGTTCAACCCGTTTGTGAGGCCTAACCATGCGGATATCAAACTAATCCTTGGAGAACAAGGAACAACTATGACAGATTGAATCGACTGAACAAAGATCAAGCAAGATGCTGCCCTTACACCCAAAATAGGTGCAAAGGCAGCGAGATCTCTAGGGGCAGCAAGACTAAGCAAACATAAACAAAAGCGTCGATGCTAGCCCAAACAGATCTATGATAACAGTATTACTCGCCATCAACAAGGCTTCAGTACGAGCAACACCAAATAACACATAAGCAGATGCTGCCTAGATCGCGAGATGCGATCTAGGCAGCACGACGCTTACCTGAAAGAAACCCTCGAAACAAGGGGTGGCGATGCGCCGAGATTGTGTTTGTTGTGAACGTGGTCGTCCTCCTTTCTCAATAACCCTAGGTACATATTTATAGTCCGGAGACTTTCTATCTTTGGAATAACCCTAACAACTCTATCTCTTGTTTAAATCGAAACGTACTCTATCATAATATACAGATACACGGGCAATTAGCCCAAATCCACGCGCAAGGCCGATCCAGCCTCCAAGCCCATCTTGATTACGGCCCATCTCCTTATCTGGCCAAAATGTGGCGATAACACATGCCCCCCTGGTTTTGGCAATAATAATTCCAAAACCACTCTGTTTTTTCTTCATCGGGTCACGCGTTGCAGAGCAGAACCGTCATATCGCCTCCTCATCATGATGCCTCGCCTTCTCAACTTCTCCGCAGTGCACGATTTGACAACTCTGGCACCACATCCTCGAAAACCGCTATGGCATTGAACCACCTTCCACTATTCCCCTTATTTAAATCTATCCAAACCATTTGCATCCTCATTCTTCTCCAATAACCAAAAAACCCTCTTCCTCCGCCATGGACTCCTCTTCTTCCTCCAACACATCCGGCCTTTCCTTCCAATCCTCCGACTCCGTCAACCGGGAGTCGACGCCGGAGCACCCGCCAATGGCGGCGTACGAAGCTCTCGCCCCACAATGGTGGGACGAGAGAGACTGGGACTTCGCCGCCCAGTCAGAGGACGACGAGTCCTTGACCGACGGCGAGGAGGACCTCCAACTCCTCGTCGACGGGGAACTGGAGGCGGAGAGCGCCGACGACGCCATGTCCTGGGGCGAGGACATCGGCTCCTCCGATGAGGAGGAAGAAGCAGAGGAGGACACCTCCTCCGACGAGTACCCACCGGTGAAGCGCTTCCGCGCCGGGTCCAGCGAGGACACCGACGACGACGACGAGGACGAGGAGGCCCCCGCTGACAACTTCAGCAGCAGCGGTGAGGACCACGCCGGCAGCAGCGCCGATGATAGCGAAGACGGCGGCGGCAATGGCAACGGCGACGACGACGACGCCGCCTTTTAGATTAGGAAGTAGTAGTACTAGTAGTAGATCCCCATTTTGTAAGCAATCGGCTTCATTGTAAACAACCATCTTTGGAATCAACAAAGCTTGCTTTTCCCCAATTTGATTTTGCCGATAGTCAAATAGGTCAACGTTCCAAAGCCGATAGTAACGAATCGGCTTTCACCATACCACATTTGATTCGATCAACCAAGTCAAAGCCCAAAGAGCCGATGGCAACACATCGGCTTTTCCCACAAACGTTGACAAGGTCAAACTCGGTCGCTTATTTAGACAAGTCTGAGCGGTCACTTTCCAATTTCAACGGTAACCTGCAACCATCTTCAAAAAGGCTAACTCAGCTCTCCAATTGCCTCATTGAACAAATCGGGCTTACGGCAACACGAACCCTAGATTCCCCACCGCATAGATCCATCTCCACCGGCAAATTAGATGGCGGAATCGTCCAGCGCCAACACAGCGGTCTCTGGTCTGAAGGTAATCCTTAACTGTTCCTCGCAATCCGAGCACGGTGCTAGAATTAATAGCGAACACCTGAATTAATGCTTTATCCCATCATTGAAATTTTAGGTTTCAGACATTCTGCTGCCGCATCCTTCTCTCCCAAATTCTCTCTGCCTTGGCCCCCGTACAGAATCTAGTCCTGCCCATCTGATCTCTTGCGAGGCAAACAGAATTCCCTTCGTAAGCCAAAACTTAGATTTGGATTCTTGGGCCGACTGCTTACGAGCCTGGCCTAATCCTCCCGAATATTGGGTTTCTTGGTACAGTAGGGTAGCCAAAACTTACCAATCCCAATGGGAAACCACGGGAATAGCCGATGCCTTGTCTTTGTCATTGTCTCCCCTTGAGAAACATGAAAATCTTCTAAAAACCATCGGCTATTTCTGGTCTGATGCTCTGAACTGCTTCATGTTCGGCCACGGCCCCATGACACCAACTCTGTTAGACGTGGTGATGATTACTGGTCTGGACGTCACATCACCCAGCCCCTCTGCTTTTATGCTGCCAAAAGTCCCCTTCAAGCTTTCTTCCAAAACAGATTGCACGAACTGGGGTGCTTATCTTCGAAGCCACATGAAAACTAAGGGCCCTGTCACAGAGAAAGAACACACGGCTTTCCTCAATTTCTGGCTGGAACATTTCATATTCTGTGGCCCTTCCCTTGCTCCAACCAAGAATTATCTTCCCTTGGCCTACGAACTTGCCAGAGGCACTCAACTTGGCATCGGTAAACTGTTCCTTGGAGAAGTCTATCGATATCTCCAGTTGATGTCTGTCAAACTATCCTCCCACATAGCAGTCAAAACAGGAGGTCCTTGGTGGTTTATTCAACTATGGGCTCAGCTGTACTTTCAAAACCATATCCCAAACTTCCCCCTTTTGGCAAGTTGCACCTTTCCAGACGCCAAAGGGAAGCAGATCCGATGCACCAACTACGGCCAAGCTCTGTATAGCCTGCCAGGTAGTAAACTGATTCCTCATGAAGCATCCAAGTGGTTCAGCATTTTCTTCCAAGGCCTGGACAATCCTATCTTCTTTCCTTACACGGAAGAATCGGAAAATTTTGAAAATCCAATCTCCTTCAGGCTGGACAACTTTGCCGATGACACTAGCACTCGGCTACTATTTTCCACCGTGATCCGTCCCTGCTTCCTCCCAGTTGGCATGAGCACATCCAACAGAATAATCAAACCTGGATACGAGTTCTACCAGCCGGTCGTAGCAGCTCGGCAATTTGGCCTTGGGCAAGTACCTCCTCATTTCTTTCTCCACCACCTCACAAAGAGCAGAGCTGACCTGCCCGATTCTCTCATCAGTCAGAGGTGTTATTCTTTCTTCGATGCTCTGACCATCCCAATTCCTAACAACCTCACTTTCGCTTCATCAACCGATGGTTTTGAGGACTGGTGGTCGATGTGGAAGACTCATGCCTTCAGAAAAGCTCTGGGACCATTGCTGGAACAGCTCGATGCTGAATATGACATCCCCGTAAAACAGGTACTGCTACTTGTAAATTTTCTTGATGCAGCTCACGACGATGCTTTTAATATCCTGCTCTGTCTCCTTGCAGCAACAAGATGGTCCAGAACCTACCAACGAGGATGGCTCCCCCTTCGAATTCCTCCCACCGGCTCCTGTGGTCCTTTTCTGCAAAAACTCGCCACCTTTGAAACAGGTCGTGATGCAGAACCAGCCGATATCACCAAAATCGGCTTCCAAGAGCCAAGCAACTTCCGGGTCAGCTGCCCCCCGAGTTCCAACTAAAACAAGAACGGCGGTGAGGAAGATAGTGGCCAAGAAAACTTCGAGGCGCCGGAGCCCTTCTCCAGAGAGCTCGCACGTACGCTGATTCATGCCTTGGTTGATCTCATTTATCTTTGTAAACATGCTCGTGCTTACCAACTCTCCCTTTCTTACAGGTCTCCATCGAAGACACCTCCAGCGAGGAAACACCATCCAACCGAGGAAATTCAAGCTCAGCAGACTCTGAGAGAACCACCACACCGAGCCAGCCAGATGTGCCACCATCGGCTTCCAGGAAAAGGCCTGTTCCTGAACCTGTTGCCACCCGAGCATCAGTCGAGGCGGGGCAAGCTGTGAGCCCCAAGAGGGCTCACAAGGGACTGCAAACTTCTTCTCCGAGCCAGGAGGCTTCGCAAGTAATTATCCTCCATACTCTTACCACTCCCTTTTTATGCCGATTCATTGCTATTCACATCGGCTAAGCACCTTTCATGCAGACGAAGGACACTCCTAGTGGGAAAGTCGGGGAAGTGCCGATGCCTTCCGCAAGCCTGGATCTAGTAATCCCTGAAGGTATAGATGAAACGGTTGCCAATCTGGCCAAGCCATCAGCAACAACACACGAGCCGATTGTCTCGCCGTCGGCTTTCCCCCTGATCTCAGGAGAGGTATGTTCGCTTTTTTCGACTCATCCTTCCCTGTTTGACGCATACTGACGCCACTTCTGCCTGCCAGGGTTGTGATATCTCAGGCTTGCTGACGTTCGACCCTGAATCCATCGAACCAGCTCCCTCTGTCGCCAACGATGAACCACGAGCAAGCGCTGTTCTACCTCAATTCCAGCGTCTCAAAGCCTTGCTGTCCTCCCCAATCGAGAAGTTGGTCGAGGGTTTTGAAGAGGTGAAGAGTGTTCTTGACGAAATTAAAGACCAACTCCCGGTAGCATTGCAGGTGAAGCTTTGGCCAGTTGTGACTCTGTCTTTCTATGGGTCAAGGGTGAAGTTGGCTCGTGAGAGGATCAATCTACGCCACGCCCAACTCCCACTGAAGGCCGATATTGCAGCCAAATGTCAGCGGCTCAATGAGAAAAAGGCGTCTCTGGATGCCAAAACTGACACCTCTGTCAGCACCGCCGAGCTTGCATCCTTAAAAAATGAATTGGAAGATCTCGAAGAGAAGGTCCGGACGACTAAAAGGCTCATTCATGACAAGGAAGCATTCATCGCCCGCTCCCAAGACGAAGCAGAAGGCCTCAAAGCTCAACTGAAGACTGATCTGGCAGAAATACATGCCCTGAGCAAGCAGCTAGTGACGGGCAAGGACGATGATGACGAAGCCGAGATCGCCGAGGTGGATCGTGTCCGTGCTGACGCCCTCCATGCCTTCGAGGCATTCCTTCAGTAGCTTATTCATGTAACCTGACACCTGCTCGTAACAGTCTGAACCTCGAGAGTCGATGGTTGTGCACTGTTTATTTGGCCGATTTCATGTATCGGCCCCCATGTTTCAGTGGATATATTTTTTTTTACTGGCCGATTTCATGTATCGGCCCCCATATTTCACTGGATATATTTTTTTACTGGCCGATTTCATGTATCGGCCCCCATATTTCACTGGATATTTTTTTTTACTGGCCGATTTCATGTATCGGCCCCCATATTTCACTGTCCATCATCCCACATACTTGGGAAATATTTCTTGAGATGCTGGCCGTTGACAGCCACTGGGAATTTCACACCGTCCAGCTCCTCAAGCATGTACGCGTTGCCCCTTAAAACTTGGTCGACCCTGTATGGCCCGTGCCAATTTGGAGACCATTTACCGTATGTTGCATCCTTAGTTCCCAATGGCAATACAGCTTCCCATACCAGATCACCAACGTGGAACTCCTTTGATCTCACCTTCTTATTATATGCACGAGCTACCTTGGCTTTGTTCTCTTTAATTTTCTCAAGCGACCACAGCCTAAGTTCAGTTAAATCCTCAACACTGTCACTCATCAGGGCTGCATATTCTTCAGTTGTTAGATCGTTCTGAAAAGTGACACGTCTCGATCCAGCCGTAATCTCCCATGGCAATACGGCTTCTTGTCCATAGACTAGATGGTATGGCGAGGTTTTTATCGCTCCATGACATGACATGCGATAAGCCCACAAAGCTTCTGACAAAACCTCGTGCCAACGCCTAGGATGCTCGTCGATTTTCCTCTTGATCAGCTTGATAAGGCTCTGATTGGACGCTTCAGCTTGCCCATTTGCTTGAGCATAATATGGAGATGATCGGATCAGCTTAATTCCCGTGTCCTCGCAGAACTCTCTAAACTCGTGAGAAATGAAGACCGAACCTCCATCGGTCGTGATAGTTTGGGGAATCCCGAATCTATGAATGACATGTTCTTTCACGAAATTGATAACATCCTTCGAGTTTACTGACTTCATAGGGACGGCTTCCACCCATTTAGTGAAATAATCCGTAATGGCCAAAATCCACATGTGGCCTTTGCTTGATGGAGGATTGATTTTGCCAATCATATCCATGCCCCAACCTCGGAATGGCCAAGGCTTGATGATGGGGTTCATCGCTGATGCAGGTACCATCTGAATCTTCCCGAATTTCTGACATGCTTGACACCCTTTATAGTACTTAAAACAGTCCTCAAGCATGGTGGGCCAATAAAACCCTGATCGCCTGATCAACCATTTCATCTTGTGAGCCGATTGGTGAGTTCCACAGGTGCCTTCGTGTACCTCGTGTAGAAACCGATTTGCCTCGGCTGGCCCCAGACATTTGAGCAGTAACCCTTCCAAAGTCCTGTAGAACATGTCATCCCCAATAAGCACATACTTCATGGCCTTGTACCTTATCCGTTTAGGTGCCCCCCGAGCCGAATCTTTCAAGTAATTGAAGATATCGGCTCTCCAGTCGTCCGTCTCCAGGAACTGTACCTGAACATCAGTTCCATCTGCTATGTCCTTGTAGCCTGAAGCCATCTGTGCGAGATCATTCGCCTCGGTATTCTGCGATCGCGGGATCCAGTTAAAGTTTAAGTACCTGAACTGTGCCATCAGCTCACGGCATTGCAACCATAATGGGAAGAGTGACTCGCTCTCACACTTGTATTCGTCCGTGAGTTGGGAAATCACCAATTTGGAGTCTCCAAAAAGTTCCACTGCTTCTGCTCCGGCTTCAATGAGCAACTCCATTCCCTTGCGTATTGCCTCATACTCAGCGACATTGTTGGTGCAAGGGGTAGATAGCCTGATGGAGAAGGAATATGTTGCCCCCCGGGGCGACACGAGTAGAATGCCGATGCCGCAACCATCATCACAAGCCGATCCATCGAAAAACATAGCCCATGCACGTATGGACAGTGCTGCTATATCAGTGTTGATTCGTTCAGCAATAAGATCGGCCAACGCCTGTCCTTTAACCGCTTTGGCGGGTTGATACCGGATATCAAATTCCGATAATGCAAACATCCATTTGCCGAGTCGGCCTTTCAACACAGGAGCCGACAGCATATGTTTTATGACATCTGATTTGCATATGATGATAATCTCTGCTGACAGCAAGATGTGTCGCAGCTTGGTGCAGGTGAAAAATAGGCAGAGGCATAACTTCTCGATCTCAGGATATCTCGTCTCTGCATCCAGCATCCTTCTGCTGATGTAAAACACAACTCGCTCTAGACCATCATAAACTTGCACCACCACCGAAGCGATGGACGTGTCAGCCACCGACAAGTAAATGTAGAACGGCCTATCCTGCTGCGGTGGAACCAACACTGGCGGCTTCGTTAGATATTCTTTGATCTCGTCGAAGGCTCGTTGTTGTTCTGTCCCCCAACGGAACTCCTCATCAGATTTAATTTTCACCAGTCCCATGAACGGCTCTATTCTTCCTGACAGATTGGAGATGAACCTTCTGACGAAGTTGATCTTGCCGATGAGACACTGCAGTTCTTTCTTCGTGGTAGGTGGCTTCATTGTTCGCACTGCCTCCTGACTTTTCAGGCCGATCTCAATTCCGCGTTCATGGACCAAGAAACCCAAGAACTGACCGGCCGTCACACCGAAGGCACACTTCTTTGGATTCATCCGTAGCCCGAATTTTCTGGTTCGGTCCAGGACGCGTCGCAGATCGTCCAAGTGTCCTTGTACTGAAGCAGACTTGACTACCACGTCATCGATATAAATCTCCACCAGCTTGCCGATCAGATCATGGAAAATGTAATTCATGGCTCTTTGGTATGTGGCGCCGGCATTCTTCGGTCCAAATGTCATGACTACATATTCAAACAACCCCACCGAGCCTGGGACTCTGAATGCAGTCTTGTGTATATCTTCTGGAGCCATAAAAATTTGATTGTAACCGGCATTGCCATCCATAAAGCTCAAGACCTTATGACCAGCAGCTGCGTTGATCAATGTCTCTGCTACCGGCATCGGATACTCATCCTTTGGAGTGGCTCTATTGAGATCCCGAAAATCTATGGCCACACGCCATCGGCCATCCTTTTTCTCTACAGGTACGATACTAGAAATCCACTCAGCATACCTGCATGGCCTGATGAACCCAGCTTTCAACATTTTCTCGATCTCTTTCTTGACTTCCTCTAAAATTTCGGCCTTCATCTGTCGTGCTCGCTGCTGAAATGGCCGAAACCCTTTTTTAAGCGGGAGCCGATGCTCAATGATGCTCCTGTCTAACCCGGGCATCTCCGTATAGTCCCAGGCAAAGCAATCTGGATATTCTTTCAGCAAAGCTATCATCGGACCCCGCAGATTCGGATCTAACTTTTTGCTGATAAATGTCGGTCGTGGCTTATCCCCAGGACCGATGTCAATCTCCTCTAGCTCATCAGCGGATGTAAACCCATACCCCAGCTTTTCGTCACCTGCTAAATCGATGCTGAACACAGGCCAAAAGTTTGGTGAGGATAACAAAGATAATTTGGGCCGATTGCCGGAATCGGCCCCCTTTTTGATTGCATTACTCAAGGAAGGTTTACAACTTATTTGTGCTCTACAATGGTAGGGAATCTCCCTACTACGACTACATGACATGCTTGTCGTAAGATCACTGCTTTTTATTTTTTGTGGCCGATCGCAGGGATCGGCCTTACCACGCACAATCGTGGGCTTTGCTACTCTGTCAGGCCAGTGGATAAGACCAGCCTCACCCCGTTTTTTGTAGCTTCAATGCGCTCACAGCCGTCTAGACTGACTCCAGAGATCGGCTCTTGGTCTTCTGCGTCCCAAATGTTCATGCCAGCTATTGAGATTTCGATCGAATCATCTGCATGAATGACCTCCACTTCATCTCCATCCCACTGTATCAGGCATTGGTGCATCGTGGATGGAATGCAGCAGTTAGCGTGAATCTAATCCCTTCCCAGCAAGACAGCGTAGGTGCTTTTGCTGTCAACAATGAAGAACGACGTAGGGATGGTTTTTCTACCCACGGTCAGATCCACGTTCAGAACGCCTTGCGTTTCTGAAGCTTGGCCGTTGAAGTCGCTTAGCGTGACGTTGGTTTTGATCAGATCTGTAGTGGAGTGTCCCAAACGCCGCAGCATGGAGTATGGCATTATATTGACTGCCGCTCCGGTGTCAACCAACATCTTGCGGACAGGCTGCCCATTGATATAACCTCTCAGGTACAGGGCTTTCAGATGTTTGTAGCTCTTCTCCTGTGGCTTTTCAAAGATGACCGGCCGTGGGCCGCAGTCAAACTGTGCCACTGGTAGTTCTTCGGTTCTTGGAGCGCAAAACTCTGACGGAAGTATGAACACCATGTTTGTGTCAGCCGATGTCTTCGCATCGGCTTTTACTGGTTTGGGGCGCCACTCTTTCCTTTTTGGACGGGCCTCCGTCTCCAAGGTTTGCTGAATTTTTACGGCCAGATCAGGCCGGGCTTTCCTTAAAGTGTGGAGGTACTGCGCTTCGGCTTCCTCCAAGCTACGTAGCCGCTGAACTCTACGCTTTTGGGAGTGTCTGAGTCCATCGGGACACCACCTTGGCCGGTGATATCTATCTTCTTCTTCTTCCTCTGACTCCTCGAGATCTTTTGCTCGAGATGACTCCCCTTGCCCGTTCTGAGGCCGGAGAGGCCCTAGACGCTTGAACACTGAAACTGGACCTGTGTCATCCTTCTGCTGTCCACATTCCGGGCAGTTGTCGACTGTAGGCAATCGGCTCATTCCCGCATCCCAACAGTACTTGAAGAAAGGACAATCCCAATGTTTATCCACGCCTTCCTTTTCCTTTGACCTTCCCCTAGCGCGGTGCTCATATCCTTCATCATATCTATCATACCGACGGTATCTCCCATCGTATGCGTCGGTCCGACGATCTCCTTCATCATCTCTGTCGTACTGCCGACGTCGGTCATACTGACGCTCATACTTGTTAAGGAGATGCGTGGAGTGTGGCTTCTGATATCGCACGCTTCTCACTTGTTCCTCGGTTATATACCGCCTATCATCATAACGGGGCCGGTCGCGTGGACCGGCCTCTTCCTTTTCTTTGCCCCGGGAGTGGCCGCTTTCCTCCTTATACTTGCCATGGTGGTACACAGGCCCTGCCATGTTAATATCGAACGAGAAATCTAGCTGGCGCCTCGTGGAGTGGCTGTGCTCTACCATGTTGATGCCAGGAAACGGGTTTGTGTCCACTTTCATGGCGAACTGCCCAAGGATCAGACGGCCCTGTTCTATCGCCGTTTGGATCTGGCGACGTAGCTCCTTGCAATCATTGGTGGTGTGGGTGAACGAGTGATGCCACTTGCAGTACGATCTCCCGTTCATCTCTTGCGCCGTAGGGATTTTATGGCCTTCGGGTAACTTCAGCTGCTTTTCCTTCAGCAGTAAATCGAATATCTGCTCAGCTTTGCTTACATCGAAGTCGAACCCTTTTGCAGGCCCTTGCTGTTTCACCCATTTGCAGGACACAGGATCTGCTCCCCGAGCCCATTCAGCCACGGCTATCTCCTGGTCTTCTACAAGATCCTCTTCTTCTGTATCGACCAGGCCTATCGGACGTTTGAACTTGTCTTGGTACAACTCAGGGTGGCGCTGCTCATACATTGTCAGTTTCTGGACCATGTGCGCCAGTGAATTGTATTCTACTTGGAAAGCCAGATCCTTGATCGGTGCTGAGAGACCCAACACGGCCAGCTCGACTGCTTCTTTCTCAGTTAAACGAGCCGAATAACATCGGTTCTTGACAGTCCTGAAACGCTGAATATACTCGGCTACCGTTTCTCTCCCGCTTCTGCCGCACCTGCGCCAGATCGGCAATGCCAGCCTCGGTAGCTTCTGAATGATACTGAATATGGAACTGTTCTTCCAGCTGCTTCCAGGTCCGGATCGAATCTGGTGGCAACGAGGTGTACCACCCAAAAGCTGGTCCTGTCAGAGATTGCGCAAAGAACCTTACGCGTAACTGATCCGATGCTGAAATCATGCCTAACTGTGCCAAATATCGGCTCACGTGCTCGATCGAGCTAGACCCTTATGAACCATTAAATTTTGAGAACTCAGGGAGCCGATACTTGGGTGGAAGCGGAATCAGATCATACTCGTTGGGGTACGGCTTGGAATAGCCGATTGTTCTCCTCTTCGGCACGAAGCCGAACTGGTCTCTCAAGATGGTACTGATTTGCTCCACCGTTTGAGCTGCAGGGGCTAAATTCTCATGACTCGTTCTGGTGGCATACTTAGCTAGCCACGCCTGTTTATCAGCGTCCATCCCGGACATCCCTGCTCCCGAAATCCCTACTCCAGAAACACCTGCCCCAGAAATCCCTGCGGTTGCAATCTGGTTCGTGCGCATCAGGCTGTTGCAGTCCGGCACGTATGTGCACACATATCCGTGTGGGATTTCTTTAGGTGGCTCAGACAGGAATTGGTAATCGCCAGGATCACCTCCAATCTTGTAGACGACGTACGCCGGTGACCCCGGTGGCTCCGGAGCTGCAAGCGTGAATGGTAGCTGTGGCCTGGTCTGGAGCGGTCTTTCTCCCTGGTGAGTCCCTAGGGTAGGCCCCGACGGAGAGTACTGATGTTTCATGATCTCCTGAACCACGCGAACCGCGACGCGCTCGAAAGCGTTCACCAGGCTCTCAGAATGGCGGTGAAGAGAATGAGCCACCATGTAATTGACTTCCTGTCGCAGAGCTCTGGTGGCGATCCTCTGAAGGAACAGACAGATCCACCTCATCGAGAGCGCCTTCGGGTGAGAACCCTTTCCACCTGATGCCATGCTTACGGGTCCTCTCAAAAGAGCCGATGAGATCGGCTTCGAAGAGAGCTTTGATATCATCATACCTCTTCTTGTGCTCATCAGACAGATCGTCGTACGTGATTGGTCTGTCCCCCATCGCAGCGTCAGATGTTGATGCAGATGTTGTTGAATGTCCCACCGGGCGTGCCAGAATGTGTTGCCTGTCAAAACCCACCGGCGAGCAGCGACGAGCAACACGAAGAGCCGGGAGGCTCCCAGAGCTGCTGGTGGGCCCTGGTCCCTCGGGCAACGGCCCGCAAACTCCGGCACACGTCCTGGCTGATGCAAGGGCGTGCCACCTGACCTATACCTGGTCAGGAAGGTGATGGATTGCTTCGACTAGTTCCTGCATGGCAGACACGTAAACATTAAATACGAGCCTCGATCGGCTCTCAGGTTTCCCTGTGAATCGGCTCAGTAGCCGATTGTCCCATGGATCTGCATTGGATCTACGATAACATGGGGTTTTGCTTTATCAATACAAGTCAAATCGATCTACGACAGTTTAACGCTTTCACCACATAATTGGAACATCCCACGTAATTGAGCCTGGTAGATACGAAAGATAACAGAAACTAACCCTAGAGGAGGCC